>LR753346.1:1081304-1110153 GCA_902729485.2 Mus minutoides | reverse complement strand
GGAAGAAGAAAAACATCAACCAACCAGACCCCACTGAGCTCCCAGGGACTAAACCACCAATCAAAGAGTACACATGGAAGGATTCATGCCTCCAGCTGCATATGTAGTGGAGGATTGCCTTATGGCATCAATTGGATGGGACTCCCTTGGTTTTCAGGACACTCAATGCCCCAACATAAGGTAATTGTAGGATGGTGAGGTGGGTGTGGGAGTGGATGTGTGTAGATGAGCATCCTTATACAAGCAGGGTCTGGGGGGATAGGAAAGGGAGTTTTCTGAGCGGAAATCGGGAATGGGGATAGCATTTGAAATGTAAATAAATAAAATAACCAATAAGAAAAAAAGTAAAAAAAAAAAAGTCAATGAAATGATACATAAGGATATTCTGCTATACTCTGATTGGTGCCAAGCTTAATTTTTGTTACAGAGGCTTCTTCCAACAACTGATAGAAGCACATGCAGGGACCCAAAGTCAAAGCCAAACATTAGGTAGATCTCAGGGAATCCTGCAAAAGAGGGGGAAAGGAAAGATTCTAGGAGACAGAGCAGTCAAAGACAACATGTGAAACCCACAGAATGGAGTGACCTGGGCTTATAAGAACTCAGAGAGAATAAACCAATAACCAGGAAGCCTGCCTGGGACTGACCTATACCCTCTGCATGTATGTTATAGTTGTATAGTTTGCTCTTCTTGTGGGAATCCTAACAGTGGGACCAGGGTCAGCCTGATTCTTTTGTTGCCTCTTGGGATCTTTTGTCTCATACTGAGTTGCCTTTCCAGCCTTAACACAAGTGGAGATGCCTAGATTTACTGCAATTTGATATGTCATATTTAGTTGATATCCAGGGGAGGCCTGCCCTCTTCTGAAGAGAAAGAAAGGAGGAGTGGATGTGGGTGGGGCAGAAACAAGGTGGGGTTAGGGTCCAGGAAAGATTGGAGAAACATGCTGATGGGATGTAAAAAATTCCCCTAAAAGAAAATAAATAGTTTAAGTAAATACGATTTTAAAAATGAAAAGCAAAACTTACGAAAAAATGTAACCCTTTTTGTTTCAGAATATAATAAAATTACTATGTTATATTGAGACATTATAAACATAGCAAAATACTACTAAATTATATTAAAGTTTTTATGTATTATTAAAATAATATGTACTGTTTATATTACAAATAGACAAACAATAATGCAAAAAACCCTATATACTACATTAAATTAAATTATTTGAAATATGGTAAAAGCTTGACATCATTTGCATTTATTCAGTGCCTTTTCTCTCGCTATTTAAATAAAAATATGTCAGACCAACTAACCCTTGAAGATTCAGTGTTCCAAAATAACGTTGAGTTCTTTGGAAGAACAAGTTCATATTTTGATCTTATGAATTTGTATTCTCCAACCTTGACAATGGCGATATCTCCAGTGTTATCCACGTGCCAATTTAGGATATCATAATATCCACTTTCTATGTCTCCCCAAGCATTAAGCTCTATTTTTCTTCCATCATGAGTAGTAAATTTTACTCGCCTAATGTATTCAAACAGCTAGTAAAGATGAGCAAGAAAAAAAGTAAAAATAATAGAAATCAGTAAATAAATTAATAAATAATTTGTAAGCATTTAAATATTTAGAAAATAAAGATTTATAAAAAAGTAGATTGATTTCATATGTAATTCATAGTATGCTTTTATTTTTATTCTGTGTTTTTTTTTTTCTGATATCCTCAAGCCACTTGTGGTAAATAAAACAGAAATAATGTTTTGGTAAATTGATATGTGATGTGCATATAATATACGTACCAGGATATAAAGTTTTAAAAAGAATGGAATCTATCTCATAAATATTTTCACCTTATTATTTTAATACCATGCCAACATATTAAATTATTAAAACACAATAAAGTATTTTAAACATACTCTGTTAAAAATTTCTAAAATTTAATTTTACCTTTCTTTCCTCACTGTTGTTCTCTGTAAAATTTTAATATGCCATTAATGAATGTTACATATGTATATACTTGCCAGTATAAAATAAGCTTAATCTAAGGTTTTGCAGTATAATATTCCCTGCATCATGAGTCAGGAGAATGTTTAGAGTAATTTCATTCTCCTTACTGAACTTTCCCTATGTAAATATACAAAGGTTCACAAGTATTTCCTTCTTTTGAAAATCTCAGTCTAGTACAGAGTCTGTATAACCAGGCACTAAAAGTAAAATTCACTAGATTATGTTGCTGTTGTGTCATAGTTTCCTTCCAAATTCAAACATTTCATCTTTTCAGGGAAGCTCTTTAAGATGTAAGGTGAATATCTCAAAATAGCTTTAGGAAGTCCATGAAACAGAGCAGATTCAATAGAAAGCACCCTAACAGAGAAATCAAGGAAAGCTGAGAGTCCTCAGAGTGTGTTAAAGTGCAAAGAAGACTCAGACAAGACAAGGTGCATAGAGGACACTGGAGACTAGTCCATCTGCTGGGGTTAAACAGAAAAAAAGCTTGGCAGCCTGGAAGTTATTTAGACCAACTAGGAAAGGACACACCTTTGAGCTGCCTGAAAGCTATTCTTAAGGTTCAAAGGATTTTGTGAGATGTTGTCCATGCTGTGGTGGCCCTGGGTATTGCATCTGTCCTAGAGTCATTTCTGCTCCTGGACCAAATTTCTTTAATTAAGTTATCCCTAATAAAATCCACTGCTTCACTGAGTTGGTCTTTGGTGGTGTCTAAATGTGTGTTTGGGACTCCTTATTTAGGGTGAGTAGATGTGTGTGTTGCATCTCCACAGGAAAAGTTTTGTCACATCACAGTTGCTATTGTAGAAAGAATGTTGAAAATGGCATAGAGGAGGTAATGGCTGACTGACTTAGGAAAATGTAAATTCTTCATTTCTCAGAAAAAGTTCACTTTAGTTGGGCCATAAAAGATTAGCATGACATTGCCTTGAGAGTGTGCTTCTGAATTGTAACCTTCCATTATGCAGAAATGACCATGGCTAGTGGTACATTCAGTTTGTTAGACTGAAGTTAAATATATAGGATCAAAGAGACATTGAGAATAATCCTTTCTTCACAATGAAAAACAACCTTTGTCTTACACCTTACCTCATTAACTTTAGGTAGATAAGACCATGTTTTCTTTAGCATAAAGGAAATCCATCACACAGGTCATATCCATGATCTTCACCTGCCCTAACTGCTGCAGTTGGGTTTCTCAGCCAAGGATCTAGTGAGATCAGAAGCTCTCCACAGAACAGCAAGACTGAGATTTAGAGTCTTTTGGTTCTGTTAAATATTGTGACCTCAAACATAAATTCAACCAACATTGTTTGCCTTCTTTGTAAAGAGAAGATTATAATTCTTCCTAGTCTTTATGATAGAGATTAAGGCTACGTATCTGACAGAAGTTACTAACTGGATATATTAAAGTATTTTAGCTATCATCTACTACTTTGTGTCACCTGGCCTCTTGTTTTATTCTGACCCTTTTCTTGTCTATTCTCAATCCCCATAAAGTATAGGTCAAAAAATCATGAAAATAAAACACTTATGCTTACTCCATGATATTTTCTCCCTACTGCTTATCAGTAGTCAAGCAAATAAATGGTCAAAGACTTCCACAGTTTGAAACTTCCCTTGATCAGTCTTCTTGCAGTTTCACTTGCCTTAACATTTTGGAAGTAGGACACATTTCTTTAATATCATATAATTCTCAAGAATTTAGAAATGCTAGGTATGCATTAAGTATGGTCCTAGTCCCATAGACTGATGTAAGGTACACAGTGCAGACTTTTCTCAGGAAGAGAAGTATGAAAAGGAACAGAAGAAGTCAAATAAGGAGAAGACAAAAAGGCAGAGTAATTTAGAAATGTTCGGGCAAATCATAGAACAACAAATGTTTTGTATTCTTGTCTATTGGTAGAATCATCTTGAAATATAAGCAAATACTAGGAATTGCTTTTGTTTCTTTAAAAATATTCTCTATATTGATACATTTACCAGGTTTTAGATTCACAAAATGAAGAATGTTACCCAGGAACTAAGAGCAGTCAACACCACTGAGTGCAATCTGGGCCTACGTGAAAATGAAAGCTATGTGGCAATGAAAGTATCCCACCCAATGTGGTCTCTGGCAAATTGAACAGTGTAACAAAAGAGTATAGGGAAAATGATCAGGCAATGAAGAAGTAACACATTAGTGATGTTAAGTGGACTTCCTCTGGGGCTAACCGGTTCATAGTAGGGATGCTCAAGTTCCTTATCGTTTGTAAATGGGAGGGATAGACAAAAACAAGCAAGAATTGAATGAGTAAGTCTCTCTTTGGCAAGACTGCTCATGTTTTACATGAATCGTTTGACAAGTGATCATTGACCAGTACAGTACATGTGAATGTCCCGGATAGCAGCTACAGTCTTTACCCCTGACATCCATCTTTTTGTTTGGTTCTTGCTATATTATGTGAAGACCTCACTCTCTAGTATTTCATTTAAATAGAAATGGCAAACTCTTAAGGCAAAAGTTCTGGAGTGTATGTCAAATTGAATACAATATCCAGGGCTCATCCTAAACTGAAGGGACATGTATGTGCTTTGTCTAACATGAAGCTGATATTTTGGAATCCAAGTAGAGATCTTAGATTGTAAGTTACATATTGTATATGGGGAACAGAACAACGGGGGAAACCAGAGCCACTACCTCATGCTTTATTCTTAGACACATTTACATTTCATTTCTGTGAAGATTAACAGCATATTTTATAAAAGGCCCTAGAACCTTTTGTGAGACAGGTTTGTTATCATTAACAACAAACCTAGTAAATTAGTAAGAAGTGAGAACTGAAAATGAACAATCAAGTCACCCAGACAAGGTTTGATGCTATAAAACCAAATGGAAGCAAACCAGGAATTTCAGTGGTATGAACATGGGAGTAAAAACTTGATTTTACATCATGCTACATCACAGGGTCAAATAACATACCTCATGGGACATGAAGTCTAGTATCCTTGGATGTAGTAAATATTCCCTATATTCTTTCATTAAAACTCTGATTAAATGATCCAAGCCATAAGCCATAAGATACACAGCTTGTCTGACATTGTTTGTGATTCTGAGCTGAGATGTATCCAGATAGGTGTTTTTCAGATCTTCCAGCTTCTCCTCTCCAGTGCAGAGATGATCGGACATATCATACAATCTGTCTTCTTTACCAGTCATATTTACTCTGTGATCCATATTGTAAGGCACACTGCTGTTGGGCCAGGTACAATTAAAAGCAGTTTGCCAGAATTCAATGGTCAAGACATCATTTGGATCCTTGCTAGGGTGTACATCATAAAGAAATTCTTTTAATCCTGGTATAACACTTCTTGGTATTGCAAATCCAATAGTTCCACCAAAATAGGGGAAATACTCAGGCTTTGCAATGAGAGCTGAGGTAATCCAGGCTTCGGTGGCTATCCATGTCCGGTCAGTTATGTTATGATGAACCACTTCAAGCACAAAGGGGCTGAGGTCAATGTCAGTTGCATAAAGCACAATGACTTTGGCAGTGGAACTCTTTACTGCATCAACAGCTATTTGCATTTTTTCATTGGAATAGACTTTTGGAATGGTTTCAGAGAAAGCAATGCAGAGGTGGGCAGTCTCCAACATTTTCCTAAATGATTTTACTCCATGTTTTCCATAATCATCATCAGATGCTATAGCACCTACCCAGATCCAACCAAAGTGTTTAATCAGAGTCACAATTGCCTCAGTCTGGAACTTATCACTGGGTATTGTGCGATAAACATTTAAATATTCAGTAAGAATAGAGGAGGAAGAAGCATATCCCACCTAAAATTGAAAATATTTATAGTTACTGGAAAGAGGGTGGTAAATACTGAATGAAAGTGACAGCTTGTGAGTATTTGAGAGGTAGCTGAACAGGGATCCCTTTGTTCTCACATACTTCTGTAGACAATGACTTTCTACTCGATTTTCTACTTCCTGGGTGGGGATGAGGACAATTCTGAGAACACTTTGGTTGCTCAGTCAGTAAAAGTGTTTCATGGCTGCCAATTGTTAAGATAAAGATACTTAGTATCACTAGTTTTCATGGGTGGGGCCACAGCAGTGTCAGGAATGTCTCTTTCACTTTCTTCCATCATTTTGGATATTGTTGACTCCCCCGAGTCAGGACATCCAGACTCTTCATCACGTTTTGTGTCTCATGAGTAGAGATGACGGACTGAGTCCAAGTTTCAATCTGCATAGTTACATGACTTTGTCTCCTGTGTGCTCTCCTTGTCTTACTATGATCTCTAACTTCTATTCTGTTCTTTCTCTTGCTTTTTTGTTTCATGCTGTCAGGATTCCTGAACATGTTTGTCACAAAACTTATATTGAGTGACATGAAATATTTGACTAGTCAAATCAGAAGAGTAAACACTCTTGTCCTACAAAATTATCAGAAACTCTCCTTTTAATGTACAATGTCAGAAAAATGAAAAGCATATCTTCTTCACTACCTCCATAGTCCTCCTTTGCTCTTAGCATTTATGGAGACCTAAGCATGGAGATCAGGTGAGTACATATTCCTGACACTCCATGTATCTTTTCTGTAACATACCCTGTAATTGCTAACATATATCCTAAATATTTTATCTTCTCTTCAATCCAGTCTCATGATCTTAAAGCATCACTTCCAGTGTGATGTTCTATAACACCCAAGACCCAATTGTTTCTTCATTTACACTGTATTCCTGTGTTCTGTTTTTCTATCTCATTTTTATCTCTTATCCCACTTTCTAATATTTGTATTTTCCTTTTTAACTGCAAAACAGATGATTCATCAAATAATTATTGTAGGATCAAATCTTTTCAGGAAAGAATGATATCATACTTCTGATGTTTAGTGAATTCAAATCATATAAAATCTTGTTACTTGGATCTTCTCATTCCTCGATTCCACCACAAGTAAATTAATATTATGATAACCTATACATTTTTCTTTATATCAAATTATAAAATAGAATATTTATGTTATTCTTCTTTCCTAAGAGTTTTTAAAAGACATTATGAAGAAGTAAATCTAAAGGTTTCTGGCTATGCATGAGTTCATTAGATTTTACTGGAAGGCAGAGCTCATCACAGCTGCAGTTTAGATGAGCTCCAAGAAGGCCATACTTAAGATATGTGCCAAGTTACCCACCTTTCCTTATATTGCTTTTCCTAGTAATTTCCTTTCTATTCTTCACACTCACTGCTATGTCTCTCAAAAATAAATACTGTAGGTTTGGGGTTGTGGGTCATTAATTCAACATTAGTCTCCAAAGAGCTAGTCTCTGGATTTTATTTGGAGTATCACAAAAGAAAAGGAAAGAAAGAGAGGAAGGATGGAAGGAAGGAAGGAATACAGAAAAAAGAACAAAATAAGGAAGGAACAAAGGAAGAAAGAGAGAAAGAAAGAAAGAAAGAAAGAAAGAAAGAAAGAAAGAAAACGGAAAGAAGGAATAAAAGATTAGAGTAGAGGATGGAAGAAGAAAAAGTGAGTGAATACTGTCTTTACTCATTACTTCAGGATAGTCAATAATCTGATTCACCATTCATATTTATACATTGTGACAGTTTAATGACACAGCTTTGAAATAATTCTAGATCTTTTTATGTTCCTAATAATTCTCACTTTGCAACTACTTATGCTTGCTTTTACATGTGTTTGTCCCTCTGGGTTTAAAATAAACTATTAATTTAGCTAATGTAAAGTCCTCGGCTCATTTTAGAATGCTAGTGTGATGATTTGTTCATGACTCACAAGCATCCACAGAGACCCCCAAATAATCCATGCTTCATTCTAGACACCAATGAACCATCAAATACATCAAATATTTGTAGATAAATTTTATCATACACCACACATTGCTCTGAGCCCAGTGTTAATTTCCTCATCACCACACCACCCTTTATTCAGTACAAGCATGATGCTCCAGGAGATTGAGCAATTTCAAGTCCTTTCTGAATAGGTGGTGATGGACAACTCCAGGGCTGGTTAAACAGAGGAACTGGGAGAACCTGGCCCCATTCTATCTTCTCTCTGAAGCTTAGTGCGGCATCTCTGTACCTTATAGTTATTTGCAATGATTTCTATATGTTCTTTGTATTTCTCTTTCTCTTTTATCTCTCTAGAATTTTTGAGACAGGATTTCCTTGTGTAACAGCCCTAAATGTCTTGGCACTCACTTTATTGAACAGGCTGCTTTGAGCACATAGAGATTCACCTGCTTCTTCCTTCCAAGTACTGGAATTAAAGGCATGTTCTACCCCTCCAGGCCCAGCGTTTGTATTTCTTTCTAAGCACAAAGCACACTATTCCAAGATACCTGAAGGACACCATTCAACAGTAGAATTCTTGCCCCAGCAAGTGACATAGTTGATCCTCCTGGTCCAATAATTCCAATTAGAAATTTTCCAGTGCTGTTTCTCCATTTTGGTTTGTATTCGTCCTGCCCTGTTAGAAACACTGTAGATGACTCCATTGCTTTGGTGGTGGAGAAACAGTTGTCAAATATCTGGTAGCCCAGAGTGTGTTCAGGCAAAATATCCTTCCTCTCATTAATCTCCTTGATGGTGTGGATCATGGTTTTCATCCAGCGGAAACCCCGGAAATTAAACCTTGAATGAAAAGCATTTGTGAGCCAGTGGCCTCTAAATGGGCTAGTAATGGGGACGCTTTTTCATGTAAGGATCTTCATTTAAGTAGATGATTATAGCATTTTCTGAAGGAACAACAGGTGCCTCAGTTTTATGCTACTACATTTGGAAATTTCTTGTTATTACTTTTCAAAATTGTTCTTCTACTGATGATTTTCTTTTCTTTTCTTTTCTTTTTTTACATTTTTTATTAGATATTTTCTTCATTTACATTTCAAATGCTATATCCTTTCCTAGTTTCCTCTCTGAAAATGCCCTATACCCTCCCCCTCCTCCTGCTTCCCTACCCACCCACTCTCACTTCTTGGCCCTGGCATTTACCTGTACTGGGGCATATAAAGTTTGTAAGACCAAGGGTCTCTCCTCCCATTGATGGCTGACTAGGCCATCCTCTGCTATATGAGCAGCTAGAGACACAAGCTCTGGGGGGATACTGGTTAGTTCATATTTTTGTTCCTCTTTTAGCTCATTGGGTACTTTCTCTAGCTCCTTCATTGGGAGCACTATTTTCCATCCAATAGATGACTGTGAGCATCCATTTCTGTATTTGCCAGGAACTGACATAGCCTCACAAGAGACAGCTATATTAGGGTCCTATCAGCAAAATCTTGCTGCCATATGCCATGGTGTCTGGGTTTGTTGGTTGTTTATGGGATGAATTCCCGAGTGGGGCAGTTTTCTTAACTATTCACACCTAACAATCCCTTAGAAAAGGTTTTCTTACTTTGTTGAATGTCCCAGGAAAGATAATTATTCTCTCATTCTGGGCCTTTTTATTTCTGAATATTTATTATAGCAATAAAAATAATTTAATACATTAAATACTTGTGACAGGAGTTATTAAAATCAGCATTTAAATTGCAGTATTCTATGCTTTAATTATAAAATACAACTTAGTGTTGCGGTATGTTTAACTAAATTGTCTTCTTGCTGTTCTCATAGAAAAACATAATTATCAGCCTCCTATTTTTTATTTGGCATTTGTTGCAAAGGGACATATATCTCCTGTCACATGCCCCCATATTATTTTCAAGGCGTGCTACATGAGACAACTACAAAACCTTTTCTTATCCTCCTTTTCAAATAATTTCTAAAAATATTTCAGCCAAAGTGCAAAGCAGTTACGTGAGTAACTGTTTTCTTGCTATGCTATGTAGCAAGCTTTACTATTTAATTTGGTATCTTTAGTTTTAAAATACTGTAATTTAATTATCTAAAAGTAATTTCGGTATTTACTACTAACAGTCTGAATTTTGGTTTCTTTCTTTGTGAACGCACACTCTGTTATGTTTAGAGAGAGATGTCAGTGACAAGTGTCTTCCCCAGTCTCTCTCCACCTTATGGTGAGATACAGGGTTCCTCATTGACTCTGGACCTTGGCTTCATTATACCAGGCTTCCAGGAAGTCTTATTGATATTCCTGGATCTGCTTACTGAGCCTTTAGGTAGCAAATTGCCACCACATCAGGCTGTTTTGGGGTGGGTCTAGGGCCTTTAACTCAGGCTATCTTCTTGCAAGGCAAGATCTTTACAAAATGAACCATCTCCCCAGACCAGTCTATCTAATATTTGTTCTGGTATAGATTTGGTTTATTTAGTATTCAGCTGTTGAGTTCCTCTGGCATTGAATGGTATAAATATAATAACAAAGATCATATTTTCTGTTCCTTTATCCAGAAAATATTGATTGCTGTAAGGTAAACATTGAATACACACACACACACACACACACACACACACACACACACACACACACAAACACCCCCACCCCATATATATATATATATCAAAGCTGGGATGAGAACAGATGTATGAGCAAAGAAATTCAAAGTCTGTGCTGCCTAGACCATAACAGGTATGCACACAAAGGCTTGAAGGATGATAGAAAGCTGGGTAGAGCACAGCAGACAGACAGGTGGTATGGGAAGTTAAACAACTAGAGAAAAACACTAGAAGCAGAAAAAACATTCAAGTATAGAACAAATTAGTAATTTAAAGATAGAGTCAGTGATTAACACAATAAGGAAAAGCAGAAAGCAGAAGAGACTACACCAGAGCATTGTTTACCATCTTGTTACTTAATGTCCAGGTTCACAGTAATGACATTACACATCTTCTAAATAAGTACTACAGTATGCGTAAAAGGAAGATTGGATGGCTACTCCATTTTGTTTGTTTGTTTGTTTGTTTTTTCTGATTCCTTGGGAAACCTCTTTTATCCCTTTATTCTGAGGTAATATTTATCTTTGCTGTTGAGGTGTATAGAGATATTAATGACCATTGATAGGAAATTCCTGTTATATTGATGTTGGTGTTGACATAGTGTGTGTGTTTCACTTCTTTTGGTTTTACTTGTATGAAATTACTTCTTGGATGTACTTAGCCTCATCAGAGTGTGATTTTATTTCTAGTGCTTTTTAAGGGTTGAATTTTGGGATAGATATTGTTAAAATTTTATTTTGTCATAGAATATCTTGTTTCCTTCATCTAAATTGATGGTAAGTTTTGCTGGGTATAGTGGTCTGTACTGACATCTGTGGTCTCTTACAGCCTATAAGACATGTATGTGATCAGACCCTTCTTCCTACTTGCTTCAGAGTGAGAGGATGTACATAGTCTTTCAGTGAGTTGAGGCTCCTGGGTTCATTTCAAAATTAAAACAATACCAGATGTCTCTTAAATCCTTGCCAAGTCAAAACAGATGTAGAGTCCCACAGCCAACATTAGTCTGGGTACTTGAAAATGTGTGGAAGAGGTGGAAAAATGACTGGTGAACCTGGGGGGAATATGTATTCCACAAGAAGTACAAAACAATTAGCTAACCTTGACACTTGGGTGGTCCTATAGACTGAACCACCAATCAAAGTGCATACAAGGTCTGGACCTGGATTGTTGCACAATGAAGCAGACATACAGTTTGGACTTCTAGACAGTCTCCCAAGACCTGGACCAGGGACTGATGCTGACTCTGTTGCCTGCATCCAGTTCTCTTAACTGGGCTGCCTTGTCTGACCTCACTGGGAGAGATTGTTTCCAGTCCTGCAGTGAACTGATGTGCCGTGGTGGATTAGTACTGTGGAAAGAGCTCCACATAATCAGAGCTAAAAAATGTAAGTAGTCAGGGAGAAGAAGTGTTATGGGGGAATACTAGAAGAAGAGGAGGAATGGTGATCAGTATGTAAAGTCAATATCTAGATAGATAAATAGGTTTATAGATAACACACAATATTTAGATAGATTTCATTTCAAGATCTACAAATTATCCACCTGCTTTGAGTCTGTAACTATATCTTTAAATTAGTCAAAGAATTAAGTAGTTCTTACAAAGAAAAATATCTATCTGTCCAAAACTGGGTTATTTACAATATTGGAAAACCAAGAATAATCTTCAATATCCAATAGTGTCTTCTCAGCTGTGTTCATACATTTTCTACTTTTATATTTAGTTTTTTTTTTTTTTAAAGATTTATTTTATTTATTATATGTAAGTACACTGTAGCTGTCTTCAGATACTCCAGAAGAGGGCGTCAGATCTCGTTACGGATGGTTGTGAGCCACCATGTGGATGCTGGGATTTGAACTTATCACCTTCGGAAGAGCAGTCGGGTGCTCTTACCGGCTGAGCCATCTCACCAGCCCCTATATTTAGTTTTAAATTTTTTTCTTTTTTTAAAAATTTTTCTTACTGGATATTTTTTTATTTACATTTTAAATGTTATCACCTTTCCTGGTCCCTCCCCAGAAACTACCTATTCCATCCTCCCTCCCATGCTTTTATGAGGTGTACCCCCCACCAACTCTCACCTCCCCAACCTCAATTCTCTTGCACTGCGGTATCTATGGAGCCTTCATAGGACCAAGGACCTCTCCTCCCCTCCCATGGATGCATAACATGGCCATCCTCTGCAACATGTGCATCTGGAACCATGTGTACTCCTTTATTGATGGCTTAGTCCCTGAGAGCTCTGCGAGGAATAGTTGGTTGATATTCTTCCTGTGGGGTCGCAATCCCCTTCAACTCCTTCAGTCCTTTCTCTAACTCCTCTATTGGGAACCCTGTGATCAGTCCAATGGTTGGCTGTGAGCATCCGTCTCTGTATTTTTTTTTTAATTAATTATATTTTTAAATTTATTTTTTATTCGCCATATTCCATTGCTGCCCCCCCCATCTACCCTCTGCCTACTCCACATCCCTCACCTACTTCCCACCCCACCTCTTGTCCATGTAGATGCCCCACTACACTCCACCTTACCTATAAACTCCCTGGAACCTCCAGTCTCTTGAGGGTTAGTTGCACTATTTCTTAGTGAACACAGACCCAGAAGTTCTATACTCTATGTGTGTTAGTGGCCTCATATCAGATGCTATATGACGTTTGGTTGGTGGTCCAGTGTATGAGAGATCTCAGGGGTCCAGATTAATTGAGACTGCTCATCATCCTACAGGACTGCCCTTATCCTCAGCTTCTTTCAACCTTCCCTAATTCATCAACAGGGCTTGTCTACTTCTGTCCATTGGTGGGGTGAAAATATCTACATCTGATTATTTCAGCTGCTTGTTGGGTCTTTTGGGGGGGCAGTCATGATAGATCCCTTTTGGTGCGTGCCCCATAGCCTCAGGAACAGTGTCAGGCCTTGGGACCTCCCCTTGAGCTGGATCCTACTTTGTGCCTGTTGCTGGACCTTCTTTTCCTCAGGTGCCTCTCCATTTCAATCTCTGTAATTCTTTCAGACAGGAACAATTATGGGTCAGAGATGCGACTATGGGATGGTAACCCCATCCATCATTTGATGTCCTGTTTTCCTGCTGGAGGTGGTAGCCTTATTTGTGATAGCCAGAAGCTGGAAACAACCTAGATGCCCCACAACAGAAGAATGGATACAGAAAATGTGGTTCATTTACACAATGGACACAGTTATTAAGAATGAGTGCATCCTGAGTTTTGCAGGCAAATGGATGGAAGTAGAAAATATCATCCTGAGTGAGGTAACTCAGACCCAAAAAGGACATGTACAGTATGTACTCACTAATAAGTGAATATTAGCCAAAAAAGTACAGAATACCCAAGATACAGTCCACAGATCTCATAAAGCTCAACAAGCTGAAGTGTCTAAGTGAGGACATTTCTGTCCCACTTGAGAGAGAAGAAAGAAATCATAAGTGGGAAGGGAGGGACCCTTGAAGCAGAAGTGGCTGGGGTGTGGAAACGCACAGTGGGGAAAGGGTTCCTGATTTGGTATTGGGTGAGGGAAAAGGACTGAAGCCCTGAGACCCAGCAGAAAGAATGTAAAAGGCAACCTCAGGAAATAAGAGGTTGGTGGGGGGATGCCCCAGAATGCATCAGAGACCTTAAAGGGAGGGGCCTTAGATAAAATCCACAAAAGTAGGGAGAGGTTACTTATAGAGCCAGTCTCTGTATTTGTAAGTCTCTGTCAGGGCTTCTCAGGGGATAGCCATATCAAGCTCCTTTCAACATGTACTTCTTGGCATCCTCAATAGTGTCTGGGTTTGGTAACTGTATATGGGATGAATTCCTTGGTAGGACAGTCTCTGGATGGCCTTTCCTTCAGAATCTGCTATACACTTTATCTCCATATTTGCTCCTTTGAGTATTTTGTTCTCCTTCTAAGAAGGACCAAAGCATCCACACTTTGATCTTCTTTCTTGAACTTCATGTGGTCTGTGAGTTGTATCTTAGTTTTTTGAAGCTTTTGGGTGAATATCCACTTATTAGTGAGTGCATATCATGTGTGGTTTTTTTGTGATTGGGTTACCTCACTCCGGATATTTTCTAATTCTATCCACTTGGATACGAATTTCATGGATTAATCATTTTTTATAGCTGAGTAGTGCTCCATTGTGTAAATGCACATGCAAATGTATTTCTGTATCCATTCCTCTGTTGAGGGACATCTGGGTTCTTTCCAGCTTCTGGCTATTATAAATAAGGCTGCTATGAACAAAGTGGAGAATGTGACCTTATTACATGTTAGAGCATTGACATTTTCTAATTTTAAAAATCATTGAATAGGGAGATTATACAGTAGTGTGACTAGAACAGGCATTGAAATGGGCAGTAGGCATCTTACTATGATTAAAACTGCACGGAAGGGATGGGGCTCACTTAGCTATTAACAAGGAATGCATCTCACGGTAAATAGGTGAGGTTTGAGGAGAGTTTTCTTCATTCCATGGTTTCTAGTATGATTCCCACAGTCCTATTACACATTATATATCATTTTTTATTCAAACATTTTTTTCACATTTTTTATTAGATATTTTCTTCATTTACATTTCAAGTGCTATCCCATAAGCCCCCTATACCCTCCCCCTGCCCTGCTCCCCTACCCACCCACTCCCACTTCTTGGCCCTGGCATTCCCCTGTACTGGGGCATATAAAGTTTGCTAGACCAAGGGGATTTTCTTCCCAATAATGGCCAACTAGACCATCTTCTAATACATATGCAGCTAGAGACATGAACTCTGGGGTTCTGATTAGTTCATATTCTTGTTCCATCTATAGGGTTGCAGACACCTACAGCTCTTGGGTACTCTCTCTAGTTCCTACATTGGGGATCCTGTGTTCTGCCCTATAGATGATTGTGAGCATCCACTTCTGTATTTGTCAGGGACTGTCAAAGCCTCACAGGATACAGCTATATCAGGGTCCTTTCAGCAATATCCTGCTGGCGTATGCAGTAGTGTCTGCATTTGGTGGCTGATTATGTGTTGGACCTCCCAGGTGAGGCATTCTCTGGATGGTCCATCCTTTCATCTTAGCTCCAAACTTTGTCTCTGCACCTCCTTCCATGGATATTTTATTCCCTATTCTAGGGAGGAATGAAGTATCCACGCGCTGATCTTTCTTGATTTTCTTGTGCTTCAAACATTTTTTAATTGAACTTTTATGTGCCTTTACCAAAACAGTCTTCTTTGTATTATTTCATTGTAATAATTTCAGAACAATATAAATCTTCCTCTTTTATGTAATTCAACCCATGATTACCTGAAACTAGTATTTTGCAAAAGTTGGTGATTTCTGAATTAAATTTCTTGAAATCCCATCTTGAATTCATGAAGCAATTAGTGTTAAGTAAATGATGACAGTGAATTTAACATTTTGTTAGATTCATACATGCTTCTAAATTCTCCATAGAGTATGGCATTCTGACAGTAGGAGAATTCTTGTTACATAAAAAGTGTAAACTGCTTTGAGGACTTTGGATTTGAGTGTGAATAAGGGGATTCTGGAATGTTAATGGTGAAAATGAATTATATAGATCTAATTTAAAGTAATATGTTAAAAGTATAAAACTAAAGAGTATCCCCTCAAATCATAATTATAAATATTAAGATTAAGCGGGTCCCTAAAAAAATAGTGGTGATGTTAGTTTTTGCAGAGGATAGTTTTACTTCTCACACATTTATATCAGAGGACATACAAAGTTAATTCTTTTTTATAATTGATTTATCTTATATGCTTAGGTGTTTTGTCTTCATGCATGTTTTATAAGGATGTTACATACAGTTGTGAGCTGCAATGTGGGTACAGGGAATTGAACCATTGACCTCTGGAAGAGCAACCAGTGGTCTTAACTACTGATCCATCTTTCCGGATCCAAAAAATTATTTCAAAGAGGCAAAGAATTTATATTGAAATATTTGATAACCTAGGATATGATGTACAAACTTATAAAAGCAGCAGAAGGCAGAAGGAGGAGAAATTTTACGATTTGAAAGTGAGCTTAGTCTACACTGTAAGTTTCTGGCATTCTAGAATTAATAGTAAGACCTATCTGTTAACCAAAAAGAAAAACAATATCAATCAAAAAGGTATTATTGCATTTCCCATCTGACCTTTTGTTGAGAATAAACTTCCAGCGGTCTAGTAAATATTGGAAACTAAATCAAGTAATTCAAATCCTGGAAATTTAGTGTGGGGCATTATGATAGAGGGATGGACAACTATGACTAAGTGATGATCTGCTGCTGTGACATCACAGGCATCACTCACTTCCTCTGGTTTCTTTCACTGTAAAAATGGAAATCTTTTAGAGAGATCAAGAAAGTCCTAATTAGGGACTCATCAAAAATATCATTTTGTTAGGAACCGTACTGGAAATTGTTCCTTCCAATAGTAACTTGGATTAGAAAGATGTATAAAAGGAAATGAGTTGTGATTAACATAGATAGAATGATGTAAGAAACAGACAAAATAGCGATAATGACCACACAGCATCATGGAAAATTATGCTGTATAATTCACAATGTCCAGGATATAACTATTACCTGTGTAACCCTCAAACTATTGACAATCATAGATTTATTTTCAAAGGACTCAAAATGGATATGAAAAAAATTTAAAAAGACAGTTTTGTGATGTCAATGGAATTGTAGGTTATTGTTCTTGTTATCTTGTAATTTCTGGCATTATTTTATTGTTAAATAGTGTGTATTTGTGTGTGTGTAAAATACATATATTAACAGATATTTGAATGGTACCAACTTTCTTTTTCTGACAATAATTGTTATATTTGAGTATTAGGAATTCCATTATTTTTTTGATAAGGTATCTTGCAGGAGACAGCAGTAGGGACAGATTTTACCTGTAAGTCAGAAACCGACCATGAACATTTCCTCAGACACAAAGCAGAGTTCCCAGACTGCACACTTGAACTTGAGCTTGAGTGTGACATTTAACAGTGAAGCTGCAGCACACTGTGCAGCCCCTGTGCTTCTCAAACCTCAGTGTGCACACACACCACCAGAGCTCTTCTGAACGTGTGGATTCCCTTCTGCAGATGTGGTATGTATCCTCTGGTTCTAAATTCCTAACAAGCTTTTAGATACTGCTGTTGCTGGTTCAAGAGAATCTCTGAGAAGTGACTTTCTGAGAACCTGACATAGAAAATCACTTCCCCTATAAACTGAGGTAAAGTCAAATAGTACCAGAGTGAGAACTTCAACTGAAATATGGGCTCTTTTCTGGCTTCTCAAATTATTGTGAAAAAAAAATTAACAATGGCTTACCCCTCACACATGGGTGATTCTGGTTCCTCATCAGAGTCACTTGTTGGGATTGTCCTATAGTGAACAGGAAACTGTCCTCCAAAAACAAAATAATGATTTTCAGCTTCCACACATCCAGTCAAATTAAATTTTCGCATCAACCTGCAAGTCATATTCTGGTCTTCATCTTGAGCATATAATTCAACACACAAAAATACAGTTAATTCCAGAATCAAGCACTTCTTTCTACTAGCCATTTTCATGTGGTGAGCTTGAGGGTAATAATAGGGCTGAAGTGACACAGGTTTTAAGGAAGCACCTTGATGGAGTGTTGGAGTGTGTGAGTGCCTAACCTGCTTGCTGCTCCTGATTAAATAAGTTCGTGTTGTAGATGCAGATGTCACAATCAGTTGCAATTTATGGATCTGGAATAGGAGCTGAGCAATCCTCTGAGAGGTGGCACCTGGTTATCCTGTATTCTTTGCAATCATAAATAACAACAGAACCATGGGATTCCGTTTAAAAGTTATTTTAAGTTATGGAAACTCTTCCCTCTTGTTTGGCATTTGCAGCTTCATCAAATGTCAATGCAACCAATTCCTTGTACTTTGTGCATGCCAGGCCCTCACTCCATTGTGGAGTCACATCTCCATCTATTTCTGCTCTCTTGCTTGCTAACCCTCACTCAGAGACAAGTTTCTTGTTTCTAGATCAACGTATCATGATTCCAAGTCTCTCAGTCTTCCTCTCTGCTCATTTTCAAACATTCCCCTTCCTACCCTTAAATAAAGTGCATGGAACATTTTCATAATATAATTCAGTAAAGGTTTTTCAATCATTGAAAATGTGTGGAACATTTTATCATATTCTTTTTCTCCTACCATTTTAAGAAACCAGTAGGAATAAAAAAAGACCTTGATCTATAAGTTTTACTTAAATGTTGAAATTTATAATAAACTAAGAGCACTATATCAGATTGAGCTCAGGGAGCTTTGTGGAATATTTTTGGGCAGTAGTGGGAATGTCAAGAGACAAAACACCAACCAAACAAAGAGCATAACTAGGACTTCGGTGGTACATAGCAGCAGCACCCCTTGTCTTCAAGTGGGCCTGCCAACATCTGAAGTGGGGGCTGATCCTGAATTTGTTACCATCCTCTGCACCCTGATTCCCTAATTGAGCAACCTTGGCAGCCTTCAGTGGGAAAGGATAAGCCTAATCCTACAGTGACTTCATTTGTGGTTGTGGGAATGGGGTGGGTCAAAAGGACTTGGAGGGATCTGATAAGAAGATGACCCCTGGGGTTCTTCCCCTTCTCCTCTAAATAGGGAGCAGGGAATGGGGAGAAAATCAATGTCAGGAGCACTGAGAAAAGAAGTGGGGCATGATGTTGGGATGTAAAATGAATGAATAAATTTTTTGAAAAAAATCCTTGGTGCATAAGTTTTACTTATAATAACAAAACTAATAATAAACTAAAAGTACAAAATAGAAAACTTAGAATCAGCTATAAGTTAGTCACATACTGTGCTACAAGGGTCCTGTAGATCATACTCCTGAGTGCATTTACTGTAACAAGCAATACCCAATACAGTTCAAGTGAAAAAAAACCCCACATAAAATTGCATTCCCAGTTTCTAAAGTTTACCTGTATTTTCTACTTCACATCTCCAGTACCTTTAATAGGCAAAATATTAGTTATTGTGAGCAAGAAGTCAAAAGAGGTGAGCTATCCTCCTTCTTATGGTTTTAGAATCAGTCAGCTGTGTGTTTCCATGTTCAATTGTTCCAGTAACAATCAGTGCTTACACAACACAATAAAGAGCTATATTTTGTGCAAAGCTTTAACCTTTTCATATTTCTCTATATTATCTCATTAAATATGAGAATTGGCTTCTATTTCTATAATGAATAAAAATATACTAGTGAAAGAAATCACTTCCCATTTTATTTTATTATATGTAAGTACACTGTAGCTGTCCTCAGATACTCCAGAAGAGGGAGCCAGATCTCGTTACAGATGGTTGTGAGCCACCATGTGGTTGCTGGGATTTGAACTTATAACCTTCGGAAGAGCAGTCGGGTGCTCTTACCCGCTGAGCCATCTCACCAGCCCTCACTTCCCATTTTAAAAACAATTCTTTCACAAGTACTCTTCTTACTGTAACTCTAATGAGCATTTGTTTTTCACATGACATCCTTAGAATCATCAGTCACCCTGGTACACCTCACTGTGAAGTACATTGACTTTCTCTACCTGATTATTGAAAGATTTCTTAGTTGTTGGTTAAGCATACTCCATCTTTCACCATCTCCAGATTTTCCCAAAGAAAGGATCTTATTTCTAAATCACTGGAGAACCGGGAGTCTCTGCTGATTTCCCACAGATGGCTCAATCTTCATAAGTCACCCTTAGTGACACTCATGTCTTGGCCAAGTCTTATCAATGTGCCATTAGCTTACAGAGTCTTCATTTCCCAATGTATGTGGGCCTCGTATAATCTCCCTTATATTTTCAAGGAATTGCTGAACTTTTTTTTTTTTTTTAAATATCCTGATTCTCAGGAGCTCTCCCCCAACATAATATTCAGAGTTTGGCTTCATCTAATAAACTATCTCACTGGTTAGGAACCACTCCTCAGTGCTATCTGCATAAGAATCCCTACTGAGCTTCTGGGTTCAGTCCAGAACTTTTCCAGAATGCCTCAGAATGATGCCTGGCCTCCCTTTCTTCCCAGAGGGCAGGTGTTTTGAGATAATTACTATTTGGTTGCCAAGGATACCTCTTGGCAAATTATGTTTATCACCAACAGTGACTTGTTCTAATCCTCACAGGAAAAGGTGTTTTACAGACCACAAAATTATGAAGACATATTATTTTCAGTTATATTGTTATTTTAAAATTCATTTTATGGTATTCTCAGGACTTATCTTTCTCACATCATAGACTAGATTCAGGTGGAGGAGGCTTCTGATTTGTGCAGCAGCATTTAGTATTCAGTATGATATACTAACAAATTCTGGTCTATTTCTATCAGGGGAACAGTGGTTTCATCCTCTAAATGCTATAGAAGTCAAAGGTCAAGAAAAGTTGACAAAATGCAAACTTGGTACTCTCACTGAGAGGGACCTTGTGAAATGCACATCTGTGGGAGCTTAATGCCTCATTTGCAAGTACAGCACCTCAGGTGACTGTTATGTTTTACCTTCATACATGAGTAGACATGCATTCCCATGTCAAATGCAAACTTGGAGAGGGCCACAAAAGCCCATGTCCTCCTTTAGTACAATAAAAAGAAAGTAAATGAATGAAGTCTGTGAGCTTAGAATCTAGGTCTACTCCCTTCACTAGTTGGCTCTCTCTTCCTCTTATGATCACAACCTTCTGACTTTTTTTTCTTTGAGTGCCATAAATTCTCTGGCTGTGGGAGCATATTTTCCAAAGTCAAACTATGTTCCATACCAACACAAACACTACTAGTGTTAGCAGTGATAAACTTATTTTTTTTGCCTATGAACGTGAGATTGTTTCTCTTAAAGTATTTTGAACTTAGGTTTAAGAATCCCTGACTCAGGAAAATGATACCATATTAATATAGATACAAGTGATCATGGTATTGAATTGCATGTGAACACTCATAGCCTCCTGGGTCTGAGATGTGAGTGTGGGCTCATCCTTTTTCCCTTGCTTTGTTTCAACCTTGCACATCTCTAAGAGCACTGGCAATAAGCATTCTGTACTCTAATAATAGGGAGAGATTTTGTCCAGACTTGTCTTTTCCAGTAAGCAAGGAGAACATCTGAGCCCACTATACTCTCCTCAATACAAAGAGAATTTAAACGTTGTTTGAATCTCAAGAAAGCTCATGAACCATGTATACTGATGGTGAATGGTGTTGGGTATTCTGAGATGACAGAGCACCATATTTGCCCTGGTGAACTCATACTGGATCTCAGCTTATCAGACATTACATTCCCTTACATTTCCCAGCATAATTGTTCAGATTTTTGACCAGTTTGAATCTCAGTTAATGATAGAATACCAGGTAATTCTTGTGCCATGACAGTGTATGTATGGACACAGTCATCATTACATTGTTTTCTATGCAGAACTCACTGAATGAGTAGGGAAATCAACCGTGCACTTAGTTTCATGCTTCCTGGGTGCTTGTTTAATTAAAGAGGATGTTGAGATTAGGTTATCTCCTGCTCTATGTCACTCCATGTTGTGTATAACAATGTTCTTTCACAGGTTTTTTTTTTTTTTTTTTTTGCCCCGTGAGACTTCTGATTAGAAGAAGGTTTTCAATTTATTTGACACTAAAATGACTGTATGACTGGGTTGACATTGTTGAATAAGAGGGTATGCTATTGGTTTGTTTGGAAGTACTGGTAACATGAATTTTCCCTTTTGAAATGCACTTCCTTAGGACAGAGTGTCTTGAATCCTTGGGAGCCAAATAACTCCTTGAGAGGACAAAAGAGTATACAGGAATAATAGCATGATTGAGACATCATAATGAGGCCTTACAGGTAAAGAGACTCTTCTTTTTAAATGCAGGGAGGAGTTTCATTATGAGGGATACTTACAGTAAAAGAATGATGGCTACTATAGACAGGGTGTACCCTGGGTAATTTTTGCTAACTTGAGACAAACTATTGGCACCTGTGAGGAGGGAATTACAATCAAGAAATTGCCTCCATTAGATTGTTTTTGGCCACATTATGATAGTTCATTGAAATAGAAGGGCCCAGGCCACCATGGAGTATGTCATCTTTGTATAAGTTGGTGTAGAATGATTAACATTGGTAGCTGAGTAATTCAGGGAGAGCAATACAGTAAGGGGTATTTCCTGTGGTCTCTTATTCTTTCTGTATTTTCATATTACTACATTGGTTTATCTCAATGACAACCTGTAACAGTAAACCAAATAAACTGTTTGGTTTCAGTTGCCCTTTGTTATATTGTTCACTACTACAATAACAAACCAAACTAGAACAGAACAACAGGGTATGGTAGCCTGAAAGATCCTTTGGCTAATCTTGCAGTGGATCCATCTTTCCCCCTTCCTACAGACACCCTTACCCTTCCCTTATAGCCCATTTCTATTTCTTTGTTTCAAATGCCAATACCCAAGATATTCTTTTTCTGGAAATTCAGTACATAATCAAGGCTGGAAATCAGATAGCTGATACATATCTCACGGAATACTAAAAATTGAAGCTTGTGGCTAACTACATGATTTACTGCTAGTGGTACTAGAATGTGATCTGCATACTAAAGAGGGGGAAGGGGTAAACACCCATCCAGTTACAAACACTTCTATCTACTATGATGACCTGCCTACATGATATTCTAGGATATTCTAGTGCAACAGTGTCCCAAACATTTTGATAGTAAGTAAGGTCTCTATTGTGGTATTTAGGATCCATTTCAAGAAGTGAAACCAATCCTGACACTGCTTGGGTCATCAAGAACCTGAGAGTAGATAGGGGAAGATCAACCATTCTCCTAAAAGAATGTAGGTGTAAAATGATTTCTAGTGAGGCTCTCCTGGTTCCATAGAACAATGTCTGACTCAGAAGCTTCCTCCTGAAAGCTCATGGGAAGTCACACAATGATCCACAACTGGACAATGTACAGAATGTGAGAGACTTTGCAACACTCAGTTCTAAGTAAGAAGTTTCCATGAAATCCCTTCCTATAGGAATAAGGAAATTATATGGACAATGATGCACAAAAATTTTTTAGAGCCAGTAGGAATAGAAGACACCAAAGAAACAGTGCCTTGATCATTTTAGAGGGCACAGTGTTAACTGCACACATGAGTCTTTATAGAAAGTAACAGAGAATGCTACTTCACCGGAGATAACCTAAATGTGCAGGACTATGTCAGGGTGCATGGTCCAGCCACTAAGTTTTTTTTCTCCCAATAATAACAACAACAACAAGAACAACATTTTTTTCCTTTTTTAAATTAGTTATTTACTTTAAATACATTTCAAATATTACCCCCTTTCCTGGTCTCCCCT
Organism: Mus minutoides; assembly: GCA_902729485.2. NCBI lineage: Eukaryota > Metazoa > Chordata > Mammalia > Rodentia > Muridae > Mus > Mus minutoides. Next base: position 1,086,428 of record LR753346.1, on the reverse strand, counting down.
CCCAAAACCCCCTTTCTGCTCCCCCTCCCCTGTTAATCAACCCACCAACTCCTGCTTCCTGGCCATGGCATTTCCCTACACTGGGACATAGAGCCTTCACAGGAATAAGGGTTCCTCTTCCCATTGATGACCAACTGGGCCATCCTTTGCTACATATGCAACTAGAGCCATGAGTCCTAAGGAGCCATGTGTATTCTTTGGTTGGTGGGTTAGTCCCAGGGAGCTCTGGGGATACTGGTTGGTTTATATTGTTGCTCCTCTTATGGAGCTACAAAACTTTTCCACTACTTGTGTCCTTTCTCTAGCTCCTTCTTTGGGGACCCAATGCTCAGTCCAATGGTAGGCTGTGGGCATTTTCCCTGTACAGTTAAGTAACTGATTACTTTATACATGGCCTTTCTGTATCATGGTACATTTTGTATGGTACCTCTGTAATCAGGAGAAATTAATTCCCTCTTAATTGAATGTTAATAACATATATGTTCAGTTTGGGTTTTGTCTATGAAAAGAGTGGCAGGTATGTGTTGTCTTTCATGACTTGGATCCTGGAACACTAATGTTGGTGAAAGAAGGAAGAAAAGCCAGATACACAGACATATGTATATACAGTTAGCAGTGGTCAAGTTGAATCCTCTGCAACAAGGGCTATCAGTATAATTACTAGCTATAGAATGGGTTGGGAGAATCTGAATCTCATTTTGTAAGAAGTCTCTTTTAGCGAGAAGTTTCAGGATATAAATATGTGCAAGGTAGAAGCTGCAGGTACTAGTCTGTGCACAAACAGACGAATTGTTCATAAAAACACATGCGTCCTGAGAAATATTTTTCATTTCTTTTGAGCCAGGATAATTGCTTTGGCTACTGTCCCATGGCTCTAAGGTCTTGGCATCCTCTACATGGCCTTGGTCATATTAAAATATTATTCATCTCAGTATTTACGCAGCCTTTCATGGTAAAACCTAGGTGAAAAGTAAATGTTACTTCTACCTTTTGTTTCTCTTCAAATTTCACAACATTACAATAATGCTCTATAAAATTGTAATATCAATACAAACATTGTAGCACTTTATATGAGTATACTTTACAGTGAAGTGAAAATCGGCAAATGAGGCCAGGGATTAAAAGTGCATGTGCAGAAATAAGCCTTTTCTAAGTGATCAGATGAATGTAAATGTATTTCCCTTTTTTTTTTCAAAATTTTATTAGATATTTTCTTCATTTACATTTGAAATGCTATACATAAAATACCCTATACCCTCTCCCCCTCCCTGATCCCCTACCTACCCACTCCCACTTCTTGGCCCTGGCATTCCCCTTTACTGGGGCATATAAAGTTTGTAAGACCTAAGGGCCTCTCTTCCCAATGATTGCCGACTAGGCCATCTTCTGCTACATATGCAGCTAGAGACACAAGCTCTGTGGGTACTGATAAGTTCATATTGTTGTTCCACCTATAGGGTTGCAGACCCTTTCAGCTCCTTGTGTACTTTCTCTGGCTTCTCCATTGGGGGCCCTGTGTTCCATCCAATAGATGTCTATGAACATTCACTTCTGTATTTGCCAGGCACTGGCATAGCCTCACCAGAGACAGCTATATCAGGGTCCTTTCAACAAAATCTTGCTGGCATGTGCAATAGTGTCTGCATTTGGTGGTGATTATGGGATGGATCCCCAGGTGGGGAAGTCTCTGGATGGTCCATCCTTTCGTCTTAGCTCCAAATGTTGTCTCTGTAACTCCTTCCATTCATATTTTGTTCCCTATTCTAAGGAGGAATAAAGTATCCTTCTTGATTTTCTTGTGTTTTGCAAATTGTATCTTGGGAATTCTAAGTTTCTGGGCTAATATCCACTTATCAGTGACTGCATATCAAGTGAGTTCTTTTGTGATTGGGTTACCTCACTCAGGATGATATCCTCCAGATCCATCCTTTTGCCCAAGAATTTCATAAATTCATTGTTTTTAATAGCTGAGTAGTACTCCATTGTGTAAATGCACCACATTTTCTTTGTCTTTTCAATAAAAAATAATGTTTGTTACTTTGAAATGAGAAAACAAATAACTCTGGGTCTCTGGGCAATCTTCCTGAAGTAAGACACTACCAAGTCAGTTTGGTTTGAAACCATATTACAGTGGGACTCATATACTAACCAGCACATTAAAAATATGGTGATTGCACTTGACTCATCAAAGTTGTCTGCCTATCACACACTGGTGTGCCTGTCATCAGTTCTTGAGAATGCAGCAATAGTCATGCCAAATGCACCAGCAAATAAAGTGAGGATGTACCTGACATCATTTGTGCAAGCAGATTCTGTGATGTTTGAATAATGGTCAAATCACTTAAAAGGACATTTCTTCGAATATATCTGTGTCATCACATGGTAATTTCAAATGATGGCTGTGATTTCAAATGATGACAGGTGAATGGAATAAGGGAGTAGCTACAGAGAACAATGGCATGTTTGTGAATGAGGAATCTCCATGGTGAATTTGGTAGCCTGAGAGAATTCCTGATACTTGTGTCATGCTTCAAATGCTCTCTTTCTTTAAGAACCTGAACTAATATAATTTAGGAATGATGTAAAAAATGAGTTTAGGGGCTAGAGAGATGGCCTAGTGGTTAAAAGTGTGTACTGCGCTTACAGAGAACTCAATTTTGATTCTCAGCACGTGTTTTTGCAGCTCATATATAACCTTTAGCTCCACTTTCATGTGAATTTAATGTTTCTGTTCTCTTGGACAACTACACTCCTGTGTATATACACCACATATATACATAAATTAAAATTTTTTATTGGTACCATGTAAATCTGGAAGAATCTTAGCATCTTGACATTAAATTTAATCTGTCAAATTTCTTTCTATTTCATTACTGAACACACAAATTGTTAGAAACTAGCATGGCATACTCCTATTGAACTCCTAGAATGTTGGTCTATCTATTCCTAGGCACCTACAAATTTCACTAGCTGTCTAGACCTCAGACCTGAACTGGCCAGGGACATACTGATTCTACCCTTCAAAATATATGTATGTTTATATTTAGGGCTATACTTACATACCTAGGGTACTAAATACTTGTATATATTTCTTTCTGTAAGGAAAAGATAATTTCAAAGGCACTTTCATTCATATCTAAAAACCAGGCAAGTTCCCCATTATGATTATTATAATAATTATAATTGGTCCTGGAATTCCATTTGTAGTAAGGAATTAGTAAGTCATGTAGTTTGTCCCAAGTAGGTTATATCTATAAAGGGAAGAGCAGAGCACAGGGATCAATAGTCTTGTTTGATATTTACTTTCAGATTTCTAGGACATGTGGTCTGATGCCAATTGATACCATGTCGATCGGGAAGAATCTTAGCATCTTGACATTAAATTTGATCTGTCAAATTTCTTTCTATTTCATTACTGAATGCACAAATTGCTAGAAACTAGCATGGCATACTCTAATGCCACCATGTGGCAAGAAACTGCCATAGATGTGTAAATTACTCCATGGTAATTTTCCATGGAGGTATGGCCATACTCCAGTGAAAATTCTTTGCATTAACAAACAGTGGGGTCTTTGCCTTTCTCACAGGCTCTAGGATGATAAAAAGCTTCAGCCTCAGGGTCCCATTTTCAGGATCATTAAGGAACAAATATTTTTCTGTACATTGACTCTGAGGAGGAGCCTTGTGGCCTAAGATTACAAAGCAGAGTTTGGGGAGGTGGTGCTGCTTATTTCTCCAGTTGAATTCTTCCTGTGATCATGGCAGCACAAGTTAGAATAGAAAACTGGTTCGTTACCTGAAGTTGGGGACGTAAGTCCAAAATGAAGGACAATGTGTTCTATAAGCATGATTAAAGTGTTTGATTTTTGTGGGGAATTTATCTACCAGTTGAAGTTGTTTAAGAGAACTAAAGGCATTGGAGTCATTTGCATGGCAGGATAAGAATGAACTGTATTGTTTAATCTTGTTCTGGCATACTCCACTATGTTGGACAGGCTGTAAAAGAAAGTGGTCTGAAGGGTCCTTTAGGATTGCCCCGATGGCCATTTGGAAAAGCCTTGGAAATGGATTGTAAGAACCTCTTGTTCCAGGATAAAATCTCAACTAACTATTTGAGTGGCCTTGGACTTCAAAGTATTGTAAACTCTTCCATTGGGAAGATGCTGGGAGTAACAGGCTGTTTTCTGGACTGTTTATCCATCCCTCCATGGTGCTGTGAATTCCTGATTTAAAGTCTATGAAGTCCACTGAGGGATGTAGTAAGGAATTGGTAGGGTGGAAATTTGAAGTAAGGTAGACTGATGTAGAAGTTAAGTGTATTGATTTGCCTGTTAATTAGTTTTGTTGTTACTCAGAGAAATGCTCCAGTGTTCTTTAAATGTGTACTGGCCACCGAGTTGGAAGTCTGAGTAGCCTGGTTCCACAAACATCGGGTTAATTTAAGTACTACAAGTTGGACCTTTGTGTTGAGAAATTTGGACATTTAAAGGGGAAATTTCATATCCATGTGCCACTAAGTTTTGAATAATTAGAATAATATTCTGAGATGGAGTACATTTATCTGGGTTACAGAAATTTTAATAAATCATCTACACACTGAAGTGGCCTACTCCTTTAGAGGAGTTTAAAAGAGGGTAGGTTTTTGAGTAAGACTTGCTCAAAGAGGTATTCTATTTCAAGTTCCTTGAGTTAATTTAGTAAGCTGTTGGATAACTTATGTGGAGAAATCTATAATTGATGGCAACCATTCTGACTGCAGTGAAATTGACTCTCATTTTTGTATCTCTCTCTCTCTCTCTCTCTCTCTCCAAATACTAGACACAAATAGAAAAAAGAATTTTTTTATTTTTATTTTTTGACTCTTAGGGTCTAAATTAGTGAGGTATGAATACCACATAAATTAAGTTACTCTAAGACATTCCAAAGGAAGGTCACTCCTCGAGGTTCTCAATTTTCCTCAGTTAATTCAACACAATTTTCCTAAAGATTGTGTATGGATTTATTTATTTTTCCCTTCACTGAGCATAAGGAAAAATTGAAGGTTGGCTTATGCAGAGGAACCAACAATATATATATATATATATATATATATATATATATATATATATATATATATATATATAT
>LR753346.1:1011486-1081204 GCA_902729485.2 Mus minutoides | reverse complement strand
TATTTTTTATTAGATATTTTCTTCATTTTCATTTCAAATGCTATCCCCTTTCCTAGTTTCCTCTCTGAAAGTCCCCTATACATTCTCCCTGCCCTGCTTCCTGGCCCTGGCATTCCCCTTTACTGGGCCATATAATCTTTACAAGACCAAGGGTCTCTCCTCCCATTGATGTCCAACTAGGCCATCCTCTGCCACACATGCAACTAAAGATACAAGCTCTGGGGGGAACGGGTTAGTTCATATTGTTGTTCCTCCTATAGGGTTGCAAACCCTTTCAGCTCCTTGGGTACTTTCCCCAGCTCCTTATTTGGGGTCCCTGTGTTCCATCCAATAGAAGACTGTGAGCATCCACTTTGGTATTTGCCAGGCACTGGCTTAGCCTCACAAGAGACAGTTATATCAGGGTCCTGTCAGCATAATCTTGCTGGCATATGCAATAGTGTCTGGGTTTGGTGACTGTTTACAGTATGGATACCCAGGTGGGAAAGTCTTCGAATGGTCCTTCCTTCTGCCTCAGCTCTGAAATTTGTCTCTGTAACTCCTTCCATGAGTATTTTGTTCCCCATTCTAAGAAGGAATGAAGTATCCACACTTTAGTCTGCCTTCTTCTTGAGTTTACTGTGTTTCACAAATTGTATCTTGAGTATTCTAAGTTTCTGGGCTAATATCCTCTTATCAGTATGTGCATAGCATGTGTGTTCTTTCTGATTGGGTTAACTCACTCAGGATGATATCCTCCAGATCCATCCATTTGCCTAAGAATTTCATAAATTTAATAGCTGAGTAGTACTCCATTGTGTAAATGTACCACATTTTGTGTATCCATTCTTCTGTTGAGGGACATCTGAATTCTTTCCAGCTTCTAGCTATTATAAATAAGGCTGCTATGAACATATTGGAGCATGTGTACTTGTTACAATTTGCAACATCTTCTGGATATATGCCCAGGAGAGGTATTGCTGGAACTCCCAGTATGTCCTATTTTCTGAGTAATTGCCAAAATGATTTCTAGAGTGGTTTTATCAGCTTGTAGTCCCACCAGCAATGAAGTAGTGTACCTCTTTCTCCACATCCTTGCCAGCATCTGCTGTCACATGAATTTTTGATCTTAGCCATTCTGACTGGTATGAGGTGGAATCTCAGGGTTGTTTTGATTTGCATTTCCCTGATGATTAAGGATGTTGAACACGTTTTCACGTGCTTCTCAGCCCTTCAGTATTCCTCAGTTGAGAATTGTTTGTTTAGCTCTATACCCAATTTTTTAAATAGGGTTATTTGATTTTCAAGAGTTCAGCTTCTTGAGTTCTTTGTATATGGTGGATATTAGTCCCCTATCAGATTTAGGATTGGTAAAGGTCCTTTCCCAATCTGTTGGTGGCATTTTTGTCTTATTGACAGTGCCTTTTGCCTTACAGAAGCTTTGCAATTTCATGAGGTCCCATTTATCCATTCTCGATCTTACAGCACAAGCCATTGCTGTTCTGTTCAGGAATTTTTCTTCTGTGACCATATCTTCGAATCTTCTCCCCACTTTCTCCTCTATAAGTTTCAGTCTCTCAGGTTTTATGTGGAGTTCCTTGATCCACTTAGACTTGAGCTTTGTACAAGGAGATGAGAATGGTTCTATTCACATTCTTCTACATGATAATCACCAGTTGTGCCTGCACCATTTGTTGAAAATGCTGTCTTTTTTCCACTGGATGGTTTTATCTCCTTTGTCAAATACCAAGTGACCATAAGTGTGTGGGTTTATTTCTAGGTCTTCAATTCTATTCCATTGATCTACCTGTCTGTCTATGTATAATTATCATGCAGTTTTTCATCACAATTGCTCTGTAGTACAGCTTGAGTTCAGGCATGGTGATTTGACCATAGGTTCTTTTATTGTTGAGAATAGATCTTTTTGCATTTTGCATTTTCTTTGATTGTTGTGTCCATGTTTTCTATGAAATCTTCTGCATCTGAGATTCTCTCTTCCATCTCTTGTATTCTGTTGTTCATTCTCACTTCTCTGGTTCCTGATTTCTTTCCTAGGATTTCTATCTCCAGAGTTGTCTCCCTTTGCATTTTCTTTATTGTTTCTACTTCCATTTTTAGATTTTGGATGGTTTTGTTCAATTCCATCACTTGTGTGTTGTGTTTTTTCTGTAATTCTTTAAGTGATTTTTGTGTTTCCTCTTTAACTACTTCTACCTGTTTAGGAGTGTTTTACTATAATTCTTTAAGGTTGTTTTTTTGTTTTTTTGTTTGTTTTTTTTCTTCTTCCTCATTAAGAACTTGTACCTGTTTAGCAGTGTTCTCCTGTATTTCTTTAAGAGTTATTAATGCCCTTCCTAAAATCCTCAAGAATCATGAGATATGATTTTAGATCCGAATCTTGCTTTTCGGGTATGTTGAATGCCATGGACTGGGCTCATTTGGCCCCACTCAATCCATGGGAATCAGAGTCTTGGACAGATGTGCATAGAGTAGGTGAGAATTGACAGACAGAGCAGACACAAGAAAGTGTGTTGGATCTGAATGAATTGTCCAAATGAAAACCAGACTTTTTTATGCAGAAGAAAAGCAAGAAAAGCCAAGGGGACACAACTGCCAAGTTTCAGGTGACATAAAACAGAAGGAATGCACAAAAGATGGCGGGACCAGGCCATGTTTATCACTTAAAATGGAGCCAGGTAAATGCTCTGATGAAATGCTAGTCTATCGTTAAACCTACCACCAGGGGTTCTTTAGTAAATACCTGATTATGCTATTCCTTTGGGCCTAGTGAAGAAACCTGTTTCCGGGGAATTCCCTTCCACTAACTCTTTCATGTTTAACCCACCCATTCTCTAGGCCATTGTGTATTCCCTTGTTTGAGTGAGACTTGTCCCAAGTAATCACTATGCAGACTAGCCCTAAGCTTTTTTTTTTTTTTTTTTTTTTTTTTTTTGCCTCTGTTCTTCATAATGCCTAATTAGTTTCATTGTCTCTACTAGAAGTGAATTTGAATGTTATTGAATAGGTAACATTCTTACTGAATCCAAGCTCACCATGGGCTTCAAGGATTTTCTAGGACATTGGAATACTGGTGGAGGCTTACCTATCTCAAAAAAAATCAATTCTTAAAGGCAAGAAAGACAAGATCAAATAATACAAGAAATACAAATAAAACAAGAAAGCACATAGATCCATATGTCAGACTAACGCGGTGACAGGGTCTGAGTATATGGGCTATAAGAATGCCAAGGTTCGCCTTTAATCCCAGCACGCCTTTAATCCCAGCACTCGGGAGGCAGAGGCAGACGGATTTCTGAGTTCGAGGCCAGCCTGGTCTACAAAGTGAGTTCCAGGACAGCCAGGGTTATACAGAGAAACCTTGTCTCGAAAAACCAAAAAAAAAAAAAAAAGAGTGCCAAGGTTCCAGGAGGCATAGTTTCCTTGAAATTCTTTGCCTCATCAGTGCTTCCAGGCCTCTCAGCCTGTCAAGCAGACTTCACTGGAGTGGGCATAGCAGTTGGGGTATCCAGGACTCTCTGTGGTGGGCATACTGGGTTCTGATGATGGCATGTGATCTTGGTTTCTGTTAGTAATAGTCTTAAGTTTGCCTTTCACTGTCTGGGCAGATCTCATACAGACCCTAAGAGTACACAAATACCAGGCTACCCTACTATACCCAACAAATCTGTCAATTACCATAAATGAAGAAAGCAAGATATTCCATGACAAACCAAATTTACACAATATATTTTTCTCAAAGTCAGCTCTACAAAGGACAATAGATGGAAAATGCCAACACAAGGAAGGAAACTACACCCTAGAAAAAGCAAGAAAGTAATCTTCTTTCAACAAACAAAATAGAAGAAAGCCACAGAAATATAAAAATAACAGGAAGCAACAGTCACTATTCCTTAATATCTCTTAACATCAATGGACTCTATTTCCCAATAAGGAGACATAGACTATGATACTGAATACATAAACAGGACCCAGCATTTTGCTACATACAAGAAATTCACCTCAGTGTCAAAGACAGATACTATTTCAGAGTAAAGGGCTAGAAAACAATTTTCCAAGCAAATGTCCTCAAGAAACAAGCTGGAGTAGTCATTCTAATGTCAGAAAAAAATCGACTTTCAACCAAAAGTAACCAAAAAAGATAAGGAGGACATTTCATACACATCAAAGCAAAAATCTTCCAAGAAGAACTCTCAATTCTCTCCATATATGCTCCAAATGCAAAGACATCCACATTCATAAAAGAAACTTTGCTAAAGGTCAAAGCACTCATTGCACTGTAGAGTAAAAATTTTTTGCTAGGCTCCCATAGACTAGGCTAAGAAAGTTAAAATGGAATCAATTGTGCTCCTATAGAGTAAAGAAATCTTTAGCTGTTTGTGAGAACATAAACTTTGCACCCTCAGGCTAAGTGACTATTCCAGGAACTTAAAATATACCTTTCCTTTCCTGGAACCACCACAGAATGTTCCAACACCCTCTGAATGTCACAGTGACCTCTGTGAAATGTCTCAATGCCCCAGGAGGTTGCCTAAGGTAGCACATGACTTAACTGTTAGGTAAATTACCTCCCCCCCCCCCCCGAGTTTGTGGTTCTTGCCTTTATAAGCTTTGTAAAATTTCGGGTCAGTGTCGACTCCCCTGTCTCTTGCATGAGACACTGGTCATCCCGAAGCTCCGATTAAAAATCCTCTTGCATTTTGCATCAAGACGGATCTCTCGTGATTCTTGGCGTGCGCGAACAGCGAAGAATAGGGGTCTTTCTGGTTTGATCTTACAGCACCTCACACTATAATAGTGTGAGACCTCAACATCCCACTGTCATCAATAGACACATCATGGAAACACAAACTAAACAGAAACACAGAGGAACTAACAAAAGTTATGGACCAAATGGGTTTAACAGGTATCTATAGATCATTACATCCTATATCAAAACAATACACCTTCTCAGCACCTCATGGAACCTTATTCAAAATTGACCATATAATTGGTCAGAGAACAGACCTCAACACTTATAAGAAGATTGAAATAATCCCATGCCTCCTTGCAGATCACTACAGATTAATGTCGGTCTTCAGTAGCAACAAAAATAACAGAAAACCCACATACACATGGAATCTGAACAATGCTCTACTTAGTTATAACTTGGTCAAGGAAGAAATAAAGAAAGAAATTAAAGACTTTTTAGACTTTAATGAAGATTAGGTACAACATACTCAAACTTATAGGAAACAATCAAAGCAGTGTTAAGAGGAAAACTCATAGCTTTGAGTGTCTCCAAAAAGAACCCGGAGATAGTATACACTAGCAACTTGACATTCCACCTGTAAACTCTAGAACAAAAAGAATCAAATACACCCAAGAGGAGTAGACTGCAGAAAATAATCAAACTCAATACTGAAATCAACCAAGTAGAAACAAAAATACCTATATAAAGAATCAACAAAACTATGAGCTGGTTCTTTGAGAAAATCAACAAGAAAATCTCTTAGCAAAACTAACCAGAGGGCACAGAGACAGTATCCAAATTAACAAAATCAGAAGTGAAAAGAAAGATATAAAAATGGAAACTGAGGAAATTAAAAAAAAAATAAGGTCCTACTACAAAAGTCTATACTCAACAGAACTGGAAAATCTGGATAAAACGGATAATTTTATAGTAAGATACAAAATACCAAGTTAAGTCAGGATCAGATAAACCATCAGACAGTCACATACACTCTAAAGAAATAGAAGCAGTCATTAATAGTTTCTGAAGCAAAAAAGCCCAGGATCAGATTGATTTAGTGCAGAATTCTCTGATCTTCAAAGAAGATCTAATACCAAAACTCTTCAAACTATTCCACAAAAGAGAAACAGAAGGAACACTACCCAATTTGTTCCATGAAGCTACAATTATACTGATACCAAAATCTCACAAAGACCGAAGAAAGAAAGGATACTTCACATCAATTACCTTTGTGAATATCAATGCAAAAATACTCAATAAAGTTTCTACAAACTGAATTCAAGAACACATTAAATAGATCATTCAGCATGATCAAATGGTCTTCATCCCAGGGATACAGGGTGGATCAATACAAGGAAATACATCAGCATAATCCATTACATAATCAAACTAAAAAAATCGACATGATCATTTCCTTAGATGCATAAAATGCATTTGACAAAATTCAATGTCATTTCATGTAAAAATTCTTGGAAATATTAGGAATTCAGGGCCCATATCTAAACATAGTAAAAGTAATACACAGCATAGCAGTAGTGAACATCAGACTAGATGAAGAGAAACTTGAAGCAATCTCACTAAAATCTGGAACTTGACAAGGCTGCACAATCTCTTTCTATGAATTCAATATATGACTTGAAGTTACAGTTAGAAAAATTAGACAACAAAAAGAGATCACTGGGATCTAATTTGGAAAGGAAGAAGTCAAAATATCATTCTTTGTAAATGATATGATACCATAATTAAGTGAAACCCAAAACTCCACCAGAGAACTCCTACAGTTGATAAAGAAGTTCAGCAATCTGGCCTGATAGAAAACTAACTCAAACAAATCGGGAGCCTTCCTATACTCAAAGGAAAACAGGCTGAGAAAGAAATTGGGGAGACAACACCGTTCACAATAGTCACAGACAATATATAGTATATAGGTATGACTCAAACCAAACAACTGAAAGATCTGTATAAAAAGAACTTCAAGTCTTTGAAGAAAGACATCTAGACATCTGTCAGAGATGGAAAAAATCTCCCATGATTATGGATTGGCAAAATTAATATAGTAAAATTGGCCATCTTGCCAAAAGCGATAAACAGATTCAATGCAATCCCCATCAAAACTCCAACTCTGTTCTTAATATAGTTAGAAAGAGCAATTCTCAAATTCATCTGGTGCATGGACCACCCCAGTAGGGTATGGGGGTCCCTGGGATATAGGTTCTCCAGGCAGGTTAGTAAGGATTCAGCTGTGACAAATAGAAACAAACACAGAGGCACCTTGAATCTGAGTATATTTTTCAGCTCTCAAATAAGGGTTTTTATACATAGAGAAACAGGTGTTATAACTCTAAAAGGCTATGTACAGTGAAGCCTTGAAATAGAATGTACAGAGCAATAACCATTAGATACATCAAAATACAAAATTATCCAAGTATTACAACTTCAAAAAAGGTGTTTTCAATAAAATAGCCAGGTAGAATGAATATTATGATGATCATTAGGTACATCAAAATACAAAAATCATCTAAGGCTAGTGGCAAATTTATAAGAACAAGCTAATGAAGGTTTATGATAAGTTACTCTTTAACATCTAGTTCCTGTTCTTCTGTAAAACTTCAAAGCATAAATTTACAGTATTTTAATTATTTTTATTTAAGGATTTCTTTTTTAATGTTCATAGCAGCTTTATTCATAATAGCCAGAAACTGGAAGCAATATAGATGTTCCTCAACTGAAGAATGAAAAAAGAAAATGGAGTACATTTACACAGTGGAATATTATTCAGCAGTAAGTACTCTTAATCCCTGAGTCATCTCTCCAGCCCTTACTCCTCTCTTTTAAAGACTTCAATTAAAAGTAAATAGAACCACATGAAGTTATTAAACAGCTTCTTCTCTTCTGCAATACTTGGCAAAGTTGTGATTGTTATGACTTGAAAAACACTAATCTAACCTGCCAGGAGTGGTATTTTCACTTTGACCTTTGAAATTTGTATTTCTTTGGTCTCCTTTTGTTGTCTAATTGCTCTGGCTAGGAATTCAAGTACTACTTTGAATAGGTAGGGTGAGAGTGGGCAGGCTTGTCTAGTCCCTGATTTTAGTGGGATTTCTTTAAGTTGCTCTCCATTTAGTTTAATGTTTGCTACTGGTTTGTGGACTAGTTTAAGGAGTACTGGATTTAGGTTTTCTTTGAAGGCCTGATAGAACTCTGCAGTAAACCCATCTGGTCCTGGGCTCTTTTTGGTTGGGAGACTCTTAATGACTGTTTCAATTTCCTTAGGGGGATATAGGACTGTTTTGACTGTTTATCTGATTCTGATTTAACTTTGAATGAGGTTCCTTTAAGTTAATTGAGTATATGTATATATGCCAGACCTGGTGGTGTCTTTTTCCTTGCTGGTTCTTCTTGAGGCATGGAGAAGGAGTAGCATTGGCAGAAGGTAACACATTGTCTTATGAAATATTTAGTGTGGGAAACCAGGCTGATAGAAACCAGGCCTTTAACAGCTCCCACCTGAGAGCTAATTAACCATTTGTTGGAAGCTGAGTCACCTTCCTCTTTCACACAAGGCTGCTCCTCAGAACCGGATGGTCTTTGTGCCCTGAACTGACACCTAGGACTGTTAAGGAAGAATCAGCATTCCGAGATATGCAGGCACCAGGACTCTGAAATAAATCACAGGATGTCTCAAGCCTGCCATTTACACCCTCCCATATGTCCTTCACTTTGAAGTCTTTGTTCTTCCTCCTCAGCTCCCCTTTCCCACTCTTTTTGCTGTATGTATATAACTGGGTATTGTGCCTTAGTAAATGAGACCATGACTAAAACTTCACAACGCATGGTCTCTGCTTCTTTCTCTCCCCGCCCGTCTTTTCTTACAGAAATGGTCCTCCTTGCTCCCACAAAATAACTGAGTCCCACGGTTTTGGGATAATTTAGGGATTCTGTATAATAATAAAAAATTACTTATTTCTATATTTACATTGCCTTGCTACTGTACCTGATGTGTACCTTTTGTCCCTCTGATGTCAGAAACTGCAATCTCTGGCACTTTGCACCTCGTTCTAAAAAAGGAGATTAAGTAGAGGATTAAATTTCAAACTTCTTTTGAAGTTTAATCCTCTACTTAATCTCCTTTTTGAAGACATAAACTTCTATTTTTTTAATTAATTAATATCTTTTTTACATTTCAAATGTTATTTCTTTTCCTGGCTTCCCATCTGAAAACTGCTCCTCCTATCCCCCCTTCCCCTTGCTCACCAACCCACCCACTCCTGCTTCCTGGCCCTGGCATTCCCACTACACTGGGCATAGAGCCTTCACAGGAGCAAATTCTCTCCTCACATTGATGACTGACTAGGCCATCCTCTGCTACATATGCAGCTGGATACTTGAGTCCCACCATATGAAATTAAAGACTTTTTAGAATTTAATGAAAATGAAGCCACAACATACCCAAACTTATGGCACACAATGTAAGCAGTGCTAAGAGACAAAATCAGAGCTCTGCGTGCCTCTCAAAAGAAACTGGAGAGAGCATAAACTAGCAGCTTGACAACACACCTGAAAGCTCTAGAACAACAAAAAAGCAAATACACCCAATAGGCAGGAAAGGCAGGAAATAATCAAATTCAGGGGTGAAATTAACCAAGTAGAAACAAAAGGAACTATACAAAGAATCAAACAAACCAGGAGCTGGTTCTTTGAGAAAATAAATAAGTAAATAAATAAACCCATATCTGGACTAACTAGAGGTAACAAGAACAGTATCCTAATTAAAAAAAAAATCAGAAATGAAAAGGGAGACATAACAGCAGAAACTGAGGATATCCAAAGAGAGAGAGAGAGAGAGAGAGAGAGAGAGAGAGAGAGAGAGAGAGATCCTATGACAAAAGCCAATATTCACCAAAATTTGGAAAACAAATCATCCATAATGATCTATAGGCATCATTCCAGGGATGTAGGGATGGTTCAACATATTGAATCTGTCATTGTGATCCTCTATATAAACAAACTCAAGGGGGAAAAATAATATGATAATCTCATTAGATGCTGAGAAAGCATTTGATAAAATCCAACAACCCATCATGATAAAAAAAAAAAAAGTCTTGGAAAGATCAGGAATTCAAGACCCATACCTAAACATAGTAAAAGCAATATACAGGAAACCGGTAGCCAACATCAAATTAAATAGAAAGAAACTTGAAGCAATCCTACTAAAATCAGGGACTAGACAAGGGGTGCCCACACTCTCACTATGTATTCAATATTGTACTTGAAGTCCTAGCCAGAGCAGTTGGACAATAAAAGGAGATCCAAGGGACCAAAATATCACTATTTGAAGATGATATGATAGTATACTTATGTAACCCCAAACAATCTACCAAAGAACTCCTAAACCTGATAAACAACTTCAGAAAAGTGGCTGGATATGAAATTAACTCAAACAAATCAGTGGCCTTCCTCTACAAAAAGTATAAGCAGGCTGAGAAAGAAATTAGGGAAACAACACCATTCACAACATTCACAAATAATATAACATACCATTGTGTGACACTAACTAAGCAAGTGAAAGGTCTGTATAAGAACTTCAAGTCTCTGAAGAAAGAAATCAAATATGATCTCAGAAGATGGAAATATCTCCCATGCTCCTGGATTGGCAGGATTAATATAATGGCCATCTTGCTGAAAGCAACCTACAGATTCAATGTAATACCCATCAAATCCCAACCCAATTATTCATAGAGTTAGAATGAAATTTGCAAATTGATCTGGAATAACAAAAAACCTAGGATAGCAAAAACTCTTCTCAATGATAAAGAACCTCTTGTGGAATCACCATACCTGACCTCAAGCTGTACTACAGAGCAATTGTGATAAAACCTGCATGGTACTGGAACAGCGACTGACAGGCAGACCAATGGAATAGAATTGAAGATCCAGAAATGAACCCACACACCCATGGTCACTTGATCTTTGACAAGGGAGCTACAACCATCCAGTGGAAAAAAGAGCATTTTTAACAAATGGTGCTGGCTCACCTGGCAGTTAGATGTACAAAAATGCAAATTGATCCATTCTTAACTCCTTGTACAAAGCTCAAGTCCAAGTGGACCAAGGATCTCCATATAAAACCAGAAGCAATAAACTAACTTCTAATGAAACAGGAGTAGAGAATTATGCCCACAGAAGGAAAAACTTGTCCATAAGCAAATATGCATAAACACATAAATCCGTATGCAGATTCTCACGTACATTTTCATTCTAACCAGTTGGGTTCAATTTGTATATATTCTCATAATTACACACAAGCACACACACACACACACACACACACACACACACACACACACACACACACAGAGAGAGAGAGAGAGAGAGAGAGAGAGAGAGAGATCCATTGGTCTTGGACTTCTTGCCATTGCTTGATCTCTGCATTGTAGAAGTGCGGGGCTATGGAGGGGAGGGAGAGGCAGAGTTCAGAGCAACACTGCTGTTTGAGGAGGCAGAGAGTTTAAAGCAGACTCTGTCACTGTGCTGCTGGGCAGAGTACTCACAGATCAAAGCCAAGAGCAAGGGGAAAGGGCTGCAGAGCTGGAAAAGCAGCTGTGAGAGTTAACAACTGAAGGAGCAGGAGGATGCTGACCAGGAACACTGTGGAGAAGAGAGAGAGAGAGAGAGAGAGAGAGAGAGAGAGAGAGAGAGAGAGAGAGAGAGAGCTCTGGAAAGCTTGGAGTTTTGATGTAAACATCTCTGTGAGCATCTTCTTTAGCTGGTTCTGTCTTGTGGATGACTTAACCATCTTCTTGCTACCATCTGTGGGAACAAAAGGGGGCTAAGGAAAGGAGGTGGAGAGAGGATAACCCAAGTCCAGCCAGAGTTCCTCCTATGCTCTGGGCAGGCAGACGCTGGAGGGCTGCCAGGTGCTTTCCACTCGGCCCCGGGTGGGCATCTAAGCCACTGACCCACTCAACAGGGGGTGGGCAAGGGGCAGCCCGCAAAATCAAAGGGCCCTGGGGTGACACCCTGTGCCCCGCTGTTATGGGAGAGAGGGCTGAGGGAGAGAGGTTCCTACAAAGGCAAGAGTCTGCACAGCAGGCCTTGAACAGAGACAGTCTATGATTTTAGAGCTTTATTATAGAAAGGCAGGGGTAAAGAGAACAAGTGGAAAGAGAGAGAGAGAGAGACCAGCCATGGCCAAGAGGAAACAAAGAGGAAAAGGAGAGAGAAGAAGGGCTATATAGTAATAGGGAGAAAGAGAGGAAGAGCGAGGATAGAAGATAGAAGAGTAAGGGGAGTAAGAGAGGAGAGCAAGAAAGGGAGGGAGGGAGGGAGGGAGAGAGAAAGAGAGAGGAGAAAGTGAGGAGGGGCCAAACAGACCCTGTTATGGTGGGCTGCTTTATCTTACTGTTGCTAGGTAACTGGGGAGGAGTCTAGCCTAAAGGTCAGAAGCTTGGGACATTGCCTTTGTGACTACTAACCATGCTTCTCTTGTAGGGGCTGAGAGGGCAGTAACTTCAACAGGAGCCAGGATCCAGGATACATGAGAGAACTCCTTCCCTCTCATGTAGGTGAATTATCACCACTGGGTCCCCCGGCTCAACATCTAGTCTCAACCAGAAACCAGGCTGCCTGTGCATAGCCCAATGCCCCACAACCCTATTTACTCAATTATTTATATACAGAATACATGCCCCTACATGTTCCCTGGACAGTTCCTCTCTCCTCCTATAACAAGGGAAAGGCCTCCCCTGCATTCTAACCTACCATGACACATCACATCACAGCCACATTAGGCAAATTCTCTTTGGCAGAGGCTACACAAGGCAGTCCAGTTAGAAGAGCAGGAGCCACAGACAAGCTACAAACTCAGGGACAACCCCTATGTCAGTGGTAGGAGGACCTGCATGAAGACAAACTGTACATCTGCCTAGGTTGATGGTTCAGTCTCTGGAATTCCCAAAGGTGCATGATAGATGACTCTATTGGTCTTCTTGTAGAGTCCATATCTGTTCCAGGTCCCTAAATCCTTCCCCCATCTCTTCCACAAGACTCCATGAGCTCCAACATTTTTGTTTGCCTGTGGGTCTCTGCATCTGTCACAGCCAGATTGTGGGTGCATCCTCTCAGAGAACAACTATGCTAGGCTCCTCTCTTCAGGCATAACAAACTATCATTAATAGTGTCAGGAATTATTTTTTTACCCATGAGGATATGTCTCAAGCTTGGCTAGTCATTGGTTAGCCATTCTCTTAGTTTCTGTCCATCTTTTCCCCTGTACTTCTGATAGGCAGGACAAATTTCATATGGAAGGTTTTGTGGGTGTGTTGGTATCTTATTCTGCCTGGCTACAGCAGATGGCTACTTCAGGTTTTATATACCCTACTACTAAGTGTCTTAGCTAAAATGACCCTAATATACTCCCTGGAGCCTCCCCATCCCAGGTCTTGCATGTCATAGAGATGTCCTCCCCAACCCTCATCCACCTACCACAGATTTCCATTTACTTGCCCAGCCCTCTCTCCACAGCCCTCCATAAACCTGATACTCCCCACTTCCCATACCCATCCCCTCACCCATCCAGTTCGCTCCATCCACCAACCTCCAATGGCTATTTTATGTACCTTCTGAGTAATATTCTAGCATCATCCACTTGGCCCCCTTCTAATTTAGCATCCTTGGGTCTGTGGATTTTGTAGCATGATTATCCTGTACTTTATGCTTATGGCTAAAATGCACTTAGAAGTGTTTACACACCATGCATGCCCTTTTGAGTCTGAGTTACCTTACACAGAATGATATTTTCTAGTTCATTTGGCTGTAAAATTCTTGATGTCCTTCTTTTTAAAAGCTAAGTAATATTCCATTTTCTAAATGAACACATTTTCTGTGTCCATTCTTCAGTTGAGGGACATCTGGGCTGTTTCAGGTTTATGGATATTATGAAAAAAAGATACTAGGAACATAGTGGAGCAGGTGTCCTTGTAGAATGGTAAAGCATCTTTTTAGTATATGCCCAGGAGTTGTAGAGCTGTGTCTTAAGGCAGCACTATTACCAATTTTCTGAGAGAGTGACAAATCAATATCCACAGCTGTGGTACATGTTTTCGCTTCCGCCAGCATTGAAGCAGTATTTCCCTGTCACTTGTGGTTTTGGTGTTAGCAATTCAGTTGGTTGTAAAGTTAAACCTCAGAGTTGTTTTGAGCAAATCAAACATGAAGCACAGTTGGTAAGGTGATAGAAGCTGCTGCCCTGTAAGATAGTGAGAATCAGAAGAAGTGGGGAAAGTATACTTCAGACCAAAAATAGATGGAAAGGAAGAAGTTCAGAAATCCAAAGAGGAAAGGAAACTATACATGAAAAATATAAAGAATACAGATGAGAAATGCACCAAAAATGGTGACTCAAGCATAGTTTGTACCACAAAGTCACCATGCATGGAGGAAAGAAGTCATCTTCAAGAGGAGACAGGTTTAGAGGCTTGCAGCAGTACACTCAGGTCCAGGCTGTATCTTTCAAAAGCTCACTCCTCACAGTGGAAGCTGTAGTTCATTTTGATTCACCCAGTATACACTTTAGCCTGAACAGCTTGAGTGGGAAATAGTCATTGCAAAATGTCATTGGTCTGGTTCAAGACCTTTGGCTTCTATGACACCATTGGGGCACATGATGTGAAATTCATGAAGAACCAAATAACAACTTATGGAGAAAGAAAAACTCATTCCTCCAGCAAATGGGTCAGTGGTGAAGAGGATCCTCTTCTGTCACTCTCTGTGTCTGAGGCTAGCACCAAGTCCAATTGCAGAGGGGATCTATTGATCAAAATAGAGCAAGTATGGGTTGTTGTATGTAGTTTGTGCTGCTCACTTCCTGCTTCCAGGCAGTTCACCTGCCCAGGAGCTATCTTAGATCCTCACATAGAAATATATCACTCTCTCTTTCTCTCTATCTGTTTCTCTTTGTCTCTCTCTGTCTCTCTGTCTGTCTCTCTCTTAAACACACACACACACACACACACACACACACACACACACACACACACACACCAGTTATTCTTAAAATGACTTTGCTGACTCAATGACTGGGCACTTCTAATTATTCACATGCTTCCACAAACCCAGTCAGGCCAGTGGCCAGAGGACACTTATCCAAAAACTGACATAGCTGGTTGACTTTATCTCCTCTGCTTTGAAGACCCTTTCTCCTCTCTCAGTCCTCTGATTCTATCTTTCTGCATCGTACCCATGCAACTTACAGTATACCTCTCCCATGCTCAAACATTGGCTACAGGCATATTTATTGATGTATCAAAATCAAAGGGGGTAAGGACCTTCAGCATCAGTAAACACAACTTCCTGATCAAAGCATCCAAACCACACAGTTTCATACACTTAAACAAATTGTAGAGACAATTAATTGCCTGAACAGCCCTCCTAATTCTTATATTGGAGCTTCTGTCTTTAACCTTCTGGCCTAGGATCATCTGACAAACCTTAGTAAGGCAGAATTTTGAAGAACTGTTTACCCTGTCCTGACAGAGCTATCAGTGGACTATTCTGAAAAGTGTGTGGTTTTCCTAGAAGTATTTTGTCTATAGATGAAATAAGCAATATCTACCCCATTATGTGGCTAGCTTAACAACCTCGCCTGGAGATAAAGATGTTGAATTCTTTGAAGGAGAATGAGGAAATTGTCATGAGCAAATATGTCTCATTGTCAAATGATCCTTAATAATAAATTAACATTATATGTCATAGTCTGTGGATTTCTGAAGTTTCTGAAGAATATCTACATGGAGTATATTTGACTGTTAAACCTTAGCTACTCTTATCCATTTCTATTTGAATAAATAGAAGGTACTTTATTATAATTAAATTAGAATCTAAACTAACCATAAGTTTACTATTTGGCCTATAGCTTGCATTAGTTCATCATCTGTATAACATCATATATCTGGTTTTATGTAGAGGTACTTGATCCACTTGTACTTGAGCTTTGTACAGGGAGATAATAGTGAATCAATTTGCATTCTTCTTTATGTTGACCAGCCTTTGAACCAGTATCATTTGTTGAAAATGTTCTCTTTTTTTCCCACTGGATAGTTTTAGCTCCTTTGTCAAAGAGCAAGTTACAATAGATGTGTGGGTCTATATTTGGATCTTCAATTCTATTCCATTGACATACCTGCATGTCACTGTACAAATACCATGTAGTTTTTATCAAGTTGCTCTGTAGTACAAGTTGAGGACAAGGATGGTGATTCCCCCAGAAGATCTTTTATTGTTGAGAATAGTTTTCGATATTGTGGGTATTTTGTTACTCCAGATTGCCACCCCAAAACAAGTAGGATGTGTGTGACTAGTTACACAGACTGAGGAGGTAGGCTTCAAAAGAAAGATGTCTCCTGGAACTGGTTGTGAAACTCATGGCCAGATAATAAGTATTGAGCCATAGTTCTCTTGGCAACTTTTCTTTTTTATGTTTTAAATTTCTTTTCTTATTTATGATATGTTCCTGACAGTCTAGGCTAAGATATTAAGTGAGTATTATGACTACAAAATCATCCCTTGAAATGGAGTCACTAACCATGACCTCACTTCTGGGAAAATCAGCACTTCACTCTATAAATCATGTATAAATATAAACTTTCCCAGAAATAATATTTTATATGGCTACATGTGTGTCATCAGAAGTAGGTATATTGTTTAAGAAAGCCTTAAATAGAAGGTCCAGTGACAGGCCCAAAATGGGATTCAGCGAAAGGGGAGGTCCCAAGGCCTGATACTATTACTGAGGCTATGGAGTGCTCACAAAAACAGAACTATCATGACTGCCCTCTGAAAGATCCAACAAGCAGATGAAAGATTCAGGTGCAGATATTTGCACTGAACCAATGGACAGAAGTGGCTGACCCCTGTTGTTGAATTAGGGAAGGCTGAAAGAAGCTGAGGAGAAGAGCAATCCTGTAGGAGGACCAGCAGTCTTAATTAATCTGGACTCCGGAGATCTTTCAAACACTGGAGCATCAAACAGACAGCATACACCAGCTGACGTGAACCCCCCAACACACATACAGTAGAGGACTTCCAGATCTATGTTCAATCAGAGATGATGCACCTAACCCTCAAGAGACTGGAGGCCCCAGGGAGTTTAGAGGTCAGATGGAGTAGAAGGTGGGGGCATTCATGTGGAGACAGGGTGTGGTGGAAAGGAGGTATGGGATTTGGAGCAGTTGGAGGGTGGGAGGTGAGGGACAGGAATGGAATATGGAGTGTAAAAAATTCATTACAAATAAAATAAAATTAAAAAAATAACCACATTCTTTCATTGCTGCTAGGATTGCAAGCTGCTAAAACCACTCTGGAAATCAGTTTTGTGGTTCCTCAGAAAATTGGACATAGCACTACCAGAAGACTCAACAGTACCTCTTTGGGGCATATACCCAGGAGATGCTCCAACATTTAATAAGGACACATGCTCCAGTATGATCATAGCATCCTTATTTATAATAGCCAGAAGCTAAAAAGAACCCAGATGTCCTTCAACAGAGGAATGGATACAGAAAATGTGGTACATTTCCACAATGGAGTACTACTCACTGATTAAATATGATGAATTCATGAAGTTATTAGGTAAATGGATGGAACTAGAAAATATCATCCTGAGTGAGGTAACCTAATCACAAAAGAACACACATGATATGCACTCACCAATAAGTGGATAATAGCCCAGAATCTCAGAATACCCAAGATACAATTTGCAAGACACCTGAAACACAAGAAGGAAGAAGAAAGTGTGGATACTTCAATCCATGGAACAAAATAACCATGGAAGCAATTACAGAGACAAAGTGTGGAGCAGAGACTGAAGGGATGAACATTCAGAGACTGTCCCATCTGTGGATCCATCCCATAAACAACTACTAAACAAAGACACTGTTGTGGATGCCATCAAGAGCTTGTTGACTGGAACCTGATAAAGCTGTCTCCTGAGAGGCTCTGCTAGCACCTGACAAATACAGAAGTGGATGCTCACAGTCATCCACTGGAAGAAGTACAGGGTCCCCAATGAAGGAAGTAGAAAAAGTACCCAAGGAGCAGAAGGGTCTGCAGCCCCATAAGAGGAATAACAATATGAACTAACCAGTACTCCCAGAGCTCCCTGGGACTAAACCACCAATCAAAGTAAACATATGTTAGGACTCATGGCTCTAGTTGCATATGTATTAGAGAATGGCTTAGTTAATCATCAATGTAAGGAGAGGCCCTTGGTCCTGTGAAGGTTCTATGCCCTAGTATAAGGAAATTCAAGGGTCAGGAAGCAGGCTTGGGTGGGTTGGGGAGGAGGGGGAAGGAAAAAGGGGATAGGAGATTTTCGGAGGGGAAACTATGAAAGGGGATAACATTTGAAATGTAAATAAAGAAAATATATAATAAAAAATTAATCATGAGAAGAAGCAGTCAGTCCAAACTAACTCAGATGTATAAGTACTAGAATAAAAGGATGAGCACATTAAAAATTATTCTACCTTTGTTCTATGTGCTTAAAATGATGAAAGGAGGATTGCAAAGAATTCAGATAAAAAAATTAAGATGCAAACTACATGTTAAAAATTATAAAAGTTGTACTGTAGTTAAACTGATTTTCGTAGTTGTTGTACCCTACCTTGCTATCCAACTAACAATGGACTTATGTACCTCTTCCTCCACATCTTTACCAGCTTCTGCTGGCATCTGAGTTTTTGATCTTATCCATTCTGATTGGTATATGGTGAAACCTCAGAGTTGTTTTGATTTGCATTTTGCTGATGACTAAGGATATTGAACATTTCTTTAGGTGCTTCCTGGCCATCTGAGATTCCTCAGTTGAAAATTCTTTGATGTATTCTTGCATTAATTATGTGAGAATTTTATTGAGTATTTTTGCATCGATATTGGTAAGCACAGTCAGTCTGGAGTTCTCTTTCTTTGATGGGTCTTTGTGTAGTTTATGTATAAGTGTAATTGTGGCTTGATAGAAAGAATTGGATAGTATTCCTCCTGTTTGTATTTTGTGGAATAGTTTGAAGAATACTGGTAGTAGGTCTTCTTTGAAGGCAGAGTGAGGAGACAGAGAATAGGCACATAGAAAACAGCAGCATCCTCAGTGCCAGGAGGGGCCAGAATGAATTCCTTCATGTTCTCTGTATCATTTCCTGACTATAAAGTCCTGTGCACTCCTGACCTGAAATCCCTCAGTGATGGAGTGTTACCTGGGAGCTGTTATTCAAAGCCTGGCCATTCAAAGTTGCTTCTGGTCATTAATTTTTAACCACAACAGAGAAGCAAACTAGCAAACAAGTAAATGACAGGAATGTTTGAGAGTTGTAGAAGTGGAGTTGGGTTGTATGAAATGGTTGTGAGTATAAAAAGGCAACAGTTGAAAACAGGAAGGAGTTGGAAGGGTGTTCTGGATAGCCCTGGGGCTAATTGTATTTGATGGTAATTCTGTTCTCCTGTGAGGGGTTGTGAACCAGCAATGAATCAGCACTCAGGTGGTTTCCTGTAAACCTTCTTCCCACTTTAATTTATAAATGAAGTCTAGAGCCAGTGATTGGTCAGAGAAAGAGTGGGAGGTGGAGCTGAAGGTTTTGGGAAAGAAAGTGAGAGAGTACAACAGAGGAGAAGGAAGAAGGAAAGTGGAGCAGAAGCACCTGGCCTGAAGAAAGCACAAGCTAAAAGGGGTCTATTATATGGGAAACATGGTAGTGTAGTGGTAGATCTGCCCAATCTAGGTGCACAGCATGTATTCATAGTAATTGAGTTGTGTTTTCATTGCCCATGTTTATTTGGGTTGGAGATTTACTGCAATAGGAGTGTATTTTAACATCTGGCTATATCAGCTGATGTTGAAGATGTTGATGATGAAGAGCCATTGGGAGGTGAGAAGCAGAGAAGAGATGAGACTAGGGTAGCATTATGGAGGTTCTTCTGAGATGTGTCACCTTTTGTTGGTATATTTATTTCATATTGAGGATTTTCATATGAGAATTAACTACAAAAGAATGAGCCAAGAAGATTAATTAACATGGAATATGTCTTGGGTGGGTTTAAATAGCTCAAATGAACCAAATTGAATGGGAAAGAAGAGGAACAGACCAGACCAGACCAGACCAGACCAGACCAGACCAGACCAGACCAGACCAGACCAGGCCAGAAAACAAAACAAAAAAAATGTATCCTGCATATATTTATTTGGTCAGCCCTAAGAAAGATGTTTGGCAATTCTGTTTGTCATGTGATTAATTTTTATACTATTCTCAAGACAACCACCACATAATTTTGATCAAACCTGCTGAAAGTAATTCTAATCTGCTCCTCAGTGCCCACTGAATGTGCACGCAAATGCTCACCCACAGTTACTGAGATGCACTTTACAAGAAAACTTACTTAGAATTTTTCCTATAAGAAAATATATTTCAATACTATAAGTCATATTGTAATGTTTTGTACATCATGGATTACAAAGAATAAAATCATACTATAAATTAGACTATAATTATTTGGTCCTGTGAAGGCTTGATTCCTGAGTGTAGGCAAATGCCCAGGTAGTGAGGTGAGAGTGGGCGGGTACTAGGGGAGCATTCTCGTAGAAGCAGGGGAAGGGGGAATAGGATAGCAGGCTTCTGGAGGAGAAACTTGTTAAATGTAAACACACACAATATCCAATAAAAAAGGAAAAAATAAGCTATAATCATTTTTTCAGAAAGTTATTTTTACTTTGTATGTAATAAGACTGTTTTATAACAATGTATATGTATTTAATCAACAAATGTTAGATTGATTCTATCTTAGATAAATATTTTATACTCTAAGACAATAAAGTTACACATGAAAGAAGCTCCATTTTTTGTTGGGGTATAATAGACAAACTGATTATCAATTTAATTGATAATCTGTTACTGTTGAAATTCTCAACTCAAATATTCCCCTGTAATTTTGTTTGGTTAGTAAATATTGAAAATGTATTTTTAAACTCTTCTACCTGACATCTACCAGTCTATCTATCATCTATCTATCTATCTATCTATCTATCTATCTATCTATCTATCTATCTATCCACCAATCATCTATAAAGTATATATAACTATAAGCCAGATATCCAGATGAATAGGACATTAAAAACATTTTATAACATTCCATAGTGTGATTAAATTCTACTTCAGGCTGCAAAATTTCATGCCAAATATCCCTGAATTTTTCTCTCCAAACTAACATCTTATTACTTGTTCTGGGTAATTAACTGTAAGATGTCTTTGAAATCAAGATGTTTTCTATAGAAGATACATAACTACTATTCTAACATCTTCATTCCACTTGTTTTTGTTTCTAAAAAGAGTGTTTTCAAACTGGCAGTTTTCCACGTACAGAGTGAATGGGACACAGGATTTCCTGGAAAATCACAGGCAGTCTCCATTCCTTTGAGAAATTTCTATTCCTGTTACATCTTAAGAAAGAAAATAAGGTTTAAAAATATCTTCCTGTCCTTTTCCTTATTATTTGATATAAATATTATCTGTCATATCCTCTACTCTAAAATCACCATAAAATATTCTAATGAAAGAGTTTCCAATTTCAATGATGTCATATTATAATCCTTGCCAAATAGCATTTTATAGAATAAAATTTTATTTATTATGCTAAGATTATATTATAAAAGGTCAAATCCCCAATATTACCACCAAGCATCAGAAGATACAAGAAAAATAATGTTAAGGAGTCTGAGATATGCCTTTATACAGCTTTGCATGTTACACGGAGCTCACAGCTCTACTCATCGAGAACAGTCGACACTGTGGTGCTGTTAAGCTCACTGCTCAAAGAAGCTGAAGTCAGCTGGATACTCCTGTCAACAGTAGGGACTCTTCCACCAACAGTTTCATCAGTGTTTCTCTTTGGCCTCAGCAAGATAATGAAGCACTTGGGAAGAAATAGACAGCCCAACAAGCCATAGCTAGATGCCAAAATGGCAAATATTTCCACAGCTTCTTTAAATTTGCCTTTGGTGCTCAAGTAAGCAGGGACAAAAGAGATCCAGACAATGAAAAAGACCAGCATTCCAAAAGTGATACATTTCCCTTCATAATAGTTATCTGGCAGCTGGCGTGCCACAAAGGTTGTAAGAAAACACAGTAGAGCCAGAAGAATATCAAACCCAAATATGGAGCACAGAAACTCTATAGAACCTTCATTGCATTCAAAGATGATCTTTACATTCTGACGTTCAATGTTCTTGAACATGCTGGGAGGCTTCAACACTAAGTAAGATGCACATACACAAATCTCACCAAAAACACAGATCAGCACAATGAGTTTACGAAAAATGGGGTGCATGGATATAAGGCGGGTTTTGGATATGGAAATCCTGTAGGCAAAAAAGAGTGAAATAGTCTTTCCAAGAATGGAAGACAGACAAAGGCAAAATCCCAGTGCCAGAGTGACCTGGCGGGCCATGCAGGACCAGTTGCATGGCTTGCCTATAAACAACATGGATGACAGCACTGTGATTCCCAGAGACATCTGAATGAGGAAGCTCAGCTCCTGGTCATTGGCTTTCACCAGTGGAGTGTGCCTGTGGATCACATACACAACAGTTACTGCCAAGACCACAAGTGCCCCAAATATGGAAAGAATGAGAAAGGTGAATCCCAGAGCTTCCTCATAAGCGAGGAATTCCACAAACTTTGGCACACACTTGTTCTTCTCTGCATTGGACCAGTCATCTTCACTGCATGGGTTACATAGTCTTTGACCTATTGTACAAAAATAAAAACAGGATAATTGACTATTGATATCAAAAAATTTGCCACACTTATCTATGAACAATCTGAGGCAGTTAAAGACCTGAACAGAGTTTACTAGAAATCTGTTATAAATCTATATAATATCTTAAAATTACAATTATAAAAGTGGCCTGGTACAGATGATGTGACACATGCAGATTTGTTTTCAATATCAGGAAATGAACACTTTTCTCCTCGAACTTCTCTGATTTTTCTATTGATGAGTTCTGTTTTTTATCCTCTATTTCTTGAATAAAGAAGACTGTATCTTTATCAACTTGAGAATAGTCCAGGAATGAGGAAGTCACATCTTCTGATAGGAAACAATCAAAATGACTGGAACACAGCTGGTTAAACTTTGTGTATTCATTCTCTCAGGTAATATCCCCTCATGGAGGAGAATCATATATTTGCCTACTCAAAAGGACTCAACTCTAGCTGCTTATTCTTTGAATGATGAGGATGATGATGGGAAGGAAAACAAACCACCAATCATGGTCCCTGAGGCTAAGAAGTCTATGTCTATGGGGAGACACTAAGAGCAAGAATTGGTCATCAAGGAAAATCTAGTTAACATGAGATTATAGCAGATGATGGAATGGTTTGATACAGTGTTAATTTAAATTTCAGTTAAAACGGAAATTTTTTTTCAACTACTCTTATTTCTGGTCTGGACAACTCTGGATGGAATTTTTTTGTGAAGACTTTGGGATCTTTATCAAGGAAGTTGTATAGCTTATAGGGTGCTTTTTTCCATCCCAGACCATTTTATCATTTTACATGATTGGTCCTGTGATCTATGGAACAAAAGACAAGAGGATTTTAGTTTCTTCAAGAAAAAAAATGTAAATCAAGCTGCTCTAACAAATTACTAGAAACCAAACCTATCTATGTCACCTCCACTGAGCAGCAACTGAGCAGGTTGTCACAGCAGTCCAAGCCTCAGCTGCTGTGCAATGTATGTGACTTCAGTGCTTAGAACCTTAGGGCAATTTGAAGACTTTCTCCTAGTTATTGTTCAGTGTACTTAAAAAAACAAGTACTTAGAAGATTTTATGACTTTATTCATATTTCACATTTCATCTGTTTTCTATGGTGTTTCCTTATGTGCACGTGGTTGTAGGTCTTTTCCAACTGTAATAGGAAAATATTATTATCCTTCATTCGCACTGCAAAGAACATTTAATAAGTTGATAAATGACATTGCTTATATCTTTTATAGAAAATCATTTCAAGGATGTCTTTGTCAGGAAATGTCTAATCAAACTGTTCTACTATTCATGAAAATGCGGCCATCTCTACCTGGTTTCTCTGACACATATCCATCCTCACATGGGATACAATCAAAGCAGCATACGGCTTGTCCTGAGAGAAATCCCCTCCGGGTCCCTGGAGGACACACTTTTGTGCAGACTGAATCTGGAAGCTAGAGAAAACACAGTAGACATAACAAGGCCTTGAAACATTTTCACTTTTGAAAAGGAATTCACGAAAACATGTGTCTCATATTTAAGGAAATGAGTACAGAATACTAAGCAAAGATATCCAACAAAACATGATGAAATGGAGAGCCTGGAAAGAACTTCATCTAAAGACAAACTTGTGATTGACTCTGGAAATGCCAAACTATCTATAATGACAGTTCTTCTTCACCTTGGTGATTAACACCAAACTACTATCACATGAGATGATTTAGTTGGACAGTTTGATAAGACTGGTTTGATGAGACTTGTGATCCCAATATCCATCTTCAGCTCCTGAGGATATTTTCTTCAGCAATTGCATCCCAAGATATATATTTTTTTCTTTTTTATATATAGACATCTATCCTCAGTGAATGGCAGAAAATGAAAATAATGAGCCATCTGTTCCATGTGCACTACTAACAGAAACAGACAATGTAGAGAAAGCTTGGCTTGGCATGCTTTGTTTCTCACTATATTTAGAAATTTCAATAGAATATATAGGTACCTTTGTATTTTTATATTCTACATGGATGTGCTAGTGAAATTCAGAATAAACCAGCTGTTTACTTATTGTTCTGGGTAAATAAGTATTTACAAACAAAAAAATATTGTTTGTGATGCATAAATTAGTGACAGCTTCCACAATCCAGTAAGACCTCCCCTCAAAAAACAAAAACAAAACCAAAGAAACAAGAACCGAAAGCAAAATAAAAAAGTACAACATTGATTATTAAAATGCCATAAACTGATTAAGACATAAACTGTGCTGTTTATGAATTTTAAATTTGTTTGAATTTCATATAAATCAGTTTTGTTACATGAATATAAACTCAGTTTAGTCTTCTCCTGAAATGGAGAGCTTGAAGACTGTGGTTGAAAAGGACTCTTCTAGTCTATGCCAGTACTAGAAACTTCAGGACAACAGGATACCAAAAGACTCTGAATATCACAATCACAGAGTGTTCAAGCTAAAAGATCAGGGAAGAAAGAGAGCAAGGGAAAATAATCCTCTTAACAAGATAAAGTCAAAGGGGGCCTTAACCTTATTCTGTCTCCAAACCCTGATGATTATAGGCCATTGTAAGAAACAGACAAGAACACCCAGGGCAGTAGGATACCAACAGAGACCACCTATCCTTTTCCAGAAAACCCTAGATATTTTAACACTGATGAAGGTTAAGGAAAATACTATTTATTTTGATTCCAATTTAGTATAAGTCCTTAAACAGGAAGTAAACAAATCCCTTAAGGCAACCCAGGAAAACAAAGAACTCTGTGGTATACAAGAGACTGAACCTCTAGCCAAAGAGCATACATAAGCTGAACCTAGGACCCCCTCATATACTTAGAAGATGTACAGCTTGTTCTTTATTCAGTTCTTCCAACAAATGTACGGGGGCCTTTCCCTGACTCTGTTGATTGCCTATGGAATCTATTCCCCTAACTGGGCTACCATATCTGGCCTCAATGAGAGAGGATATGCATAGTCCTATAGTTCCTTGATGTAGTGTTATTTGAAGATGATATGATAGTATGTATTAGTGACACTAAAAATTCTACCAAAGAACTCCTACAGCTGATAAACACCTTATTTAAAATCTCTGGATAGAAGACAACTTTAAAGAACAAAATCAGTAGCCTTCATATATTCAAAAGCCATATGGTTGAGAAAGATCAGGATATAATACCCTTTATAAAAGCCACAAATAACATAAAACATTTTCACAGACCTCTAACTAAGCAACTCAAAGATATATATGACAAGAATTTGAAGTCTGTGAAAAACAAATACAAGAAGATATCAGAAGTTGGAACATTCTGCCATGTTCATGGATCAATATAGTAAAAATGGTTTTACAAAATCTACTCTCCATAAAACTAGAACATTGCTCAATTGTGTTTATAGTAGCTTTGTCGGAAATAGCCAGAAACTGGAAACAATATAGATATTCCTCAACCAAAGAATGGATTAAGAAAATGTGGTTAGTCTACACAATGTGAGTATTGATCAGCTATCACACATTTGTAGCAGTGGACTGCCTTGTCTGTCGTGAATGAGAGAGGATACAATTAATCCTGTAGCAACTTGATGCCCAAGGAAAAGAATCTACTGGCAGGTATGAATTGGTAGTGGGTAGATAGGGAGCCCATTCTCAGAAGCAAAAGGGATGGAAGATTAATTGACAACTCATTGAGGGGGGGATCATGAAACAGGGCAACATTCAGAATGTAAATATATAAAATAATTGAGTAAAAAATACAAAGACTTAATAAAATTTTAAAATGATGGAACTCAAAAAAATCATCCTGAATGTGATAAACCAAAACAAAAAGACATTCATGATATGTACTCACTTATTAGTGAACATTAGCTATAAAATAAATGATAACCATCCTGCAATCCAAAGACACTGAGAGGCTACAGAAGAAGAAGAGCTCAAAGGGGACTTTATGAATCTCCTTGGGAAGGAGAAATAGAAAAGGCCCCTGGTGTGTGGAGGAGGGTATGGAATGGGAACAGGAAGTATTAGGTTAGGGGAGGATAGAAGGAGAGAGTATAGGGACAAAGAAATGGAAATGTGGTCCATTTTGAGAATGAGCTAGACACCCAGTGCAATGGAAACTCCTAGACATATAAGAGGTGTCCATAGTTAAAACTCCTATAAGTCGGGATTGTGAAGTTAACTGGCAATCTCCTTTAACCAGGAGAGACTTCTAGTGGAGGTATTAGGACAGTAAACTAGACACATAACCTTCAAGCTACAATTTTTCATACCTATAATTTGTGTTGGATTAAAGGCTGCACAAAAATTGTGGGAATGGCCAAACAATTGCTAGTTCTGACTGAGACCCATGACACAAGAGGAATCCCACACCTTATATTGCCTGAAAGGCCAGGATTCAGAGTGTCTAGCTCAGAGACCTAGGACAAAACTGAACAAGACTGATATGCTCCCCCCCCCAAATGTCTTGACTTTTTCCTCTGCAATTTGTATCCCTTTGACCTTCATTTGTTGTCTAATTGTTCTGTCTAGAATTTTGAGTACTATATTGAAAAGATAGGGAAAGAGTTGGCAGTCTTGTCTAGTTCCTGATTCTAGTGGGAGTGCTTCAAGTTTCTCTTCATTTAGTTAGATGGTTTCATGAAATTTGCAGGCGGGTGGATATAACTAGTAAGGATCATTCTGAATGAGGTAACCCAGTCACAAAAGCACATACATGATATGTACTCACTGAAAATTTGACATTAGACAAAATGCTCATAATACCCATGATATAACTCACAGACCATATGAAGCTCAAGAAGAAGGAATACCAAAGTATGGATATTTCAGTCCCATGTCAAAGGGTAATCAAAATAATCGTGAGAATTTGAGTGTTAGAGGGATCTGAAATAGAGAGGGGAGGTGGAGGGGGAAAGGGAGGGGAAGGTTCGGGTGCAAGAGGAGACCCCTGGGAAGAAGTACAGAGGATCAAAAATTGAATTGAGGTATGTAGCATTGGGGAATGAGGAACTGGTGGTAGCCACTACAAAGTCCCAGATGCCAGGAAAGCAAGAGTCTCCCAGGACCCAACAGGGATGACATTAGGTGAAATACCCAACAAAGAGGAAGGAGAACATGTAGAGGCCAGGTCCAGAAGTTAGGCATGGACTGTGGGTTCAGGATGATGTCACATACCAATCTCAAAAATATTAATACAGAATTACTCTTTTCTAAAGGAAATGCAGGCACAAAGAATGGAGTATAAACTGAAGGAAAGATCATCCAGAGACTGCCCCACTTAAGAATGTATGCAATCTACAGACACCAAATCCAGACACTATTGCTGATGCCAACAAGGCCTTCCTGATAGGATTCTGACACAGGTGTCCCCTGAGAGGCTCTGCCAGAACCTCAACAATACAGATGTGGATGCTCATAGCAAGCCGTAGGACTGAGCAGAGAAACCCCAAAGGAGGAATTTAAGGAAGTACTGAAGGAGCTGCAGAGGTTTGCAACCTTTTAAGATGAAGAAAAATATCAACCAACCAGAACCCCCAGAGATCTCAGGGACTACACCACCAATCAAAGAGTATACCTGGAGGGACTCAGGCTCCAGCTGCATATATAGTGGAGGATTGCCTTTCTTGTCATCAGTGGTTCTGTCACCCTCAATGCCCCAGCATACGGGAACACTAGGGTGGCAAGTTGGGTGTTTGAGGTTGTGTGGGTTTATAAGGATCCTTATAGAAGCCTGTATATATTCAGATAGTATAGGAAGTTTTTCAAGGGGAATCTGGGAATGGGGATAGCATTTGAAATGTAAATAAATAAAATAACCAAGACAAATTAAAATAAAGAAAATCAATGAAATGATGTATAAGGATAATCTGCTTCACACTGTTTGGTGCTAAGCTTAATTTTCATTACAGAGGCTTCATCCAACAACTGATGGAAGCATGTGCAGAGAACCAAAGTGAAAGCCAAACATTAGGTGGATCTCAGGGAATCCTGCAGAAGAGGGGGAAAGGAAAGATTCTAGGAACCAGAGGGTCAAAGACAACACATGAAACCCACAGAATGGAGTAACCTGGGCCCAGAGGAACACAGAATAAACTCACAACCAGGAGCCTGCCTGGGACTGACCTATGCCCTCTGCATATATGTTACTATTGTGTAGCTTGCTCTTCTTGTGGGAATCCTAACAGTGGGATCAGGGTCAGCCTGATTCTTTTGTTGCCTTTTGGGATCTTTTGTCTCATTCTGAGTTGCCTTTCCTGCCTTAACACATGTGGATGTGCCTAGATTTACTGCAATGACATTGTGATATATCATGGTTAGTTGATATCCAGGGGAGGCCTGCCCTTTTCTAAAGGGAAAGAAAGGAGGAGTGGATGAGGGTGGGGCAGAAACAAGGTGGGGTTAGGGTGTGGGAAAGACTGGAGGGATGTGCTGATGGGATATAATACATTCCTCTAAAATAAAAACAATAGTTTAAGTAAATACAAGTTTAAATATGAAAAGTAAATCTTAGGAAAAAATATAACCCATTTAGTTTCAAAATATAATAAAATTACTATGTTACATTGAAATATTCTCAATATATCAAAACACTACTATATTATTTTAAAGTTTTCATGTATTTTAAAATAATATATACTCCTTAGATTATAAATAGACAAACAACAATACAAAAACCCCATGTGCTACATTTAGTAAAATGATGTGGAATGTGGTAAAAGCTTTATTTGATTTGCATTTATTCAGTGCCTGAAATAAATGGACTTTTCTCTCTCTATTTAAACACAAATATGTCAGACCAACTAACCCTTGAGGATTCAGTGTTCCAAAATAATGTTGAGTTCTTTGGAAGAACAAGTTCAGATGTTGTTCTTGTGAATTTGTATTCTCCAACCTTGACAAAGGCAATTTCTCCAGTGTTATCCATGTGCCAATTGAGGATATCATAATATCCATTTTCTATGTCTCCTTTCGAATTAAACTCTATTTTTCTTCCATCATGGGTAGCAAATTTTATATTATATATATAGCCGCCTAGCTAATAAATATGAGCAAGAAAAATGTAAAAATAAAGGAAATCAATAAGTTAATTAATAAGTAATTTGTAACCATTTAAATATGTAGAAAATATAGACTATAAAAAAAGTAGATTGATTTCATATGTAACTCATATGTAGGTCATAGTATTCTCTTTCTTCTAATGCTGTTTTTGTTACTTGTTCTGATATCCCCTAGCCACATGTGGTAAAGAAAACAAAAAGCATGTTTTGGTAAATTGATATGTACTGTGCATGTAGTGTACATACTGGGCTATATAGTTTAAAAAAGTAAAATCTATCCTATAAATAAATTCACCTAATTATTTTAATATCATGCCAACCTAGTAAATTATTACAACACAATAAAGTATTTTAGACATACTATGTTAAAAATTTGCGAAATTTAATTTTACCTTTTTCTCTCCCTGTTTGTCTCTGTATAGTTTTAATATGACATTAATGTATGTTACATGTGTATATATTTGCTAGTGTAAAATAAACTTATACTAAGGTTTTGCAGTATAATATGTCTGTATCATGAGTCAGGAGACTGTTTAGAATAATTTCATTCCCCTTATCCAACTTTCCCTATGTAAAGATAACGAAGTTCACAAGTATGGCCTTCTTTGAAAATCTCAGTATGTCACAGACACTGGACAATCAGGCTCTAAAAGTAAAATTCAGTAAGGTTATGCTGCTGTTGTGTCACAGTTTTCTTCCAGATTCAAACATTTCATCCTTTCAGGAAAACGTTTTAAGTAGAAGGGTAAGTAAACCAAAATAGCATTAGGAAGTCTATGAAACAGAGCAGATTCACTAGAAAGCACCCTGACAGAGAAAGCAAGGAAAGCTGAGAGTCCTCAGCTTGTGTTAAAGTGCAAAGAAGACTCAGACAAGACGAAGTGCAAAGAAGACCCTTGAGGCCAGTCCATCTGCTGGGAATAAACAGAAACTAGCTGGGATGCCTGGAAGTTATTTAGACCAACTAGTGAATGACATATCTATGAGCTGCCTGAAAGCTATTCTTAAGGTTCAAAGCATTTTCTGAGCTGACACCCATGCTGTGGTGGCCCTGGATATTGCATCTTTCCTAGAGTCATTTCTGCTCCAGGACCCAATTTCTTTAATTAAGTTATCCCTAATAAAATCCATTGTTTCACTGAGTTGGTCTTTGGTGGTGTCTAAATGTGTGTTTGGGACTCCTTATTTAGGGTGAGTAGATGTGTGTGTTGCATCTCCACAGGAAAAGTTTTGTCACATCACAGTTGCTATTGTAGAAAGAATGTTGAAAATGGCATAGAGGAGGTAATGGCTGACTGACTTAGGAAAATAGAGATTCTTCATTTCTCAGAAAAAGTTCACTTGAGTTGGGCTATAAAAGATTAGCATGTCATTGCCTTGAGAGTGTGCTTCTGAATTGTAACTTTCAATTATGCAGACATGACCATGGCTAGTGGTACATTCAGTTCATTGGACTGAAGTTAAATATATAGGATCAAAGAGACATTGAGAAGAATCTTTTCTTCTCAATGAAAAACAACCCTTGTCTAACTCACACCTTACCTCATTAACTTTAGGTAGGTAAGAAAATGCTTTCTCTAGCATAAAGGAAATCCATCACACAGGTTATATCCTTGATCCTCATCTGCCCTAACTGCTGCAGTTGGATTTCTCAACCAAGAATCTAGTGAGATCAGAAGTTCTCCACAGAACAGCAAGACTGAGATTTTGAGACTTTAGTTTCTGTTAAATAGTGTGACCACAGGCATAAATTTAACCAACATTCTTTGCTTTCTTTGCATTCTTCCTAGTCTTTATAATAGAGATTAAGGCCACTTACCTGAAAGAATTTACTAACTGGATATATTATTCTAGTTACCATCTACTATTTTGTGTCACATGGCTTCTTGTTTTATTCTGACTCTTGTCTATTCTTAATTCCCATAAAATATAGGTCAAAAATCATGAAAATATAACACTAATGCTTACTCCATAGAATTTTCTCCCTACTGCTTATTGATAATCAAGCAAATAAATGTTCAACGACTTCCATAGTTTGAAACTTCCCTTGATCAATCTTGCAGTTTCACTTGCCTTAACATTTTGGAAGGTAGGACACATTTCTTTGGCATCATATAATTCTCAAGAATTTAGAAATGCTAGCTGTGCATTAAGTATGGCCCTAGTCCCATAGACTGATGTAAGGTACACAGTGCAGACTTTTCTCAGGAAGAGAATGATGAAAAGGAACAGAAAAGTCAAATAAGGAGAAGACAAAAAGGCAAAGTATTTTAGAAATATTTGTGAAAATAATAGGATGACAAAGGTTTTGTATTCTTGTCTATTGGTAGTATAATCTTGAAACAAAGGTAAATACTAGGTATTGCTTTGGTTTCTTTTTAAAAATTTTCTCTATATTAACACATTTACCAGCTTTTTAGATTCACATAATGAAGCGTGTTACTTGTAAGACAAAGAACAACCAGCACTAAATTCAATGCGGGTCAACTTGAAAATGAAGGTTAAGGGAAATGCAAGGGTCCCACCCATTGTGAACTCTCATAAATTGACAGGATGTTATATAAGAGTATAGGGATAATGATCAGGCAATGAAGAAGTAACATGTTAATGATGGTAATTGGACCTCCTGTGGGATCATAAGTTTCTTACTATTTGTATATAGGAGGGATGGACCAAACCAAGCAGGAATTGAATGAATGAGGCCAGTCTACATAAGACTGTTCATGTTTTTACCATCATTAACCATTTGACAGATAATCAAGGACAAGTACAGTAGATGTAAATGTCCCAGATAACAGCTATAATCTCTATTCGTGGACATGCATGCTTTAGTGTGGTTCTTGTTATATTGTGTGAAGACCTCACTCTCTAGTCTTTCCTTTAAATAGATAAGACAAACTCAAGACAAAATTTCTAGAGTGTATGCCAAATTATACATAACTTTTTGTGAGACAGGTTTGTTATCATTGACAACAAACCTATTAAACTGCTAAGAAATGATGGCTGAAAATGAGCAATCAAGTCACCCATACAATTTTTCATGGTATAAAACTATATGGAAGCAAATCAGCAGTTTCAGTGGAATGACCTTGGCAGCAAAAACTTGATTTTACATGATATTACATCATAGGATCAAATGACATACCTTCTCAGATTCAAAGTCAGGTATAACTGGACATACTATGCTTTCCCTATATTCTTCTGTTATGTCGTCCTTGCTTAATTGATCCATGGCATAAGCCAAAACATACACAGCTTGTCTGACATTGTTTGTGATTCTTAGCTGTGATGTATCCAAATAGGTATTTTTCAAATCCTCCAGCTTCTCCTCTCCAGTGCAGAGCTGATCAGACATGTCATACAGTCTGTCTTCTTTACCAGTCATATTCACTCTGTGGTCCACATTGTAAGGCACAGTGCTATTGGGCCAGGTACAGTTAAAAGCAGTTTGCCAGAATTCAATGGTCAAGACATCATTTGGATCCTTGCTAGGGTGCACATCATAAAGAAATTCTTTTAGTCCTGGTATAACACTTCTCGGTATTGCAAATCCAATAGTTCCACCAAAATAGGGGAAATACTCAGGCTTTGCAATGAGAGCTGAGGTAATCCAGGATTCAGTGGCTATCCATGTCCTGTCAGTTATGTTATGATGAACCACTTCTAGCACAAAGGGGCTGAGGTCAATGTCAGTTGCATAAAGCACAATGACTTTGGCAGTGGAACTCTTTACTGCATCAACAGCTATTTGCATTTTCTCATTGGAGTAGACTTTTGGAATGGTCTCAGAGAAGGCAACACAGAGGTTGGCACTCTCAATTTTTTTCCTAAATGATTTTACTCCATATTTTCCATAATCATCATCAGATGCAATAGCACCTACCCAGACCCAACCAAAGTATCTAATGAGATGCACAATTGCATCAGTCTGGAAGTCATCATTTGGTATTGTGCGAAAAATATATTTACTGTGAGAAATATCTCTAAGAACTGAAGAAGATGAAGCATAGCCTACCTAAAATTGAAAATACTTATAGTTACTGGATAGCAAGCTAAAAATTGAAAGAAAATGACAGCTTCAGAATATTTGAGAGGGAGCTGAATCACGTTGCCCTCACATCCACTGTAGACAGTGACTTTTTACTTGGTCCTCTACTAGCTGGATGTTGATGGAGACAATTCTGACAACATTGTGATTGCTCTATCTACAAAAAGTTTTCATGGCTAGTTATTGTTAATATAAGGACACTTAGGCCGGGCGTGGTGGCACACGCCTTTAATCCCAGCACTCGGAGCCAGAGGCAGGCAGATATCTGAGTTCAAGGCCATCCTGGTCTACAAAGTGAGTTTCAGGACAGCAAGGGCTATACAGAGAAACCCTGTCTTGAAAAACCAAAAAAAAAAAAAGACACTTATTATCACTAGATTAATTGGTTGGACCACAGCAGTCTCAGGAAGGTCTTTTGCACTTTTTCCCTTCTTCCTGGATAGTGTTGACTCCCCTGTAAGAGGATATTCAGTCTCTTTGTCAGACTTAACATCTCCTGTATAGCTGGGATTTACTGAGTCCAAGTCTCAAGCTGCACAGTCTCACGGCTTTGTCTCCTGTGTTATCTCCTTGTCTTATCTCTGGTACCCTAGTTCAGTTATGCTCTTTCTTCTCTCTTTCCATTTCCTGCTGTCAGGACTCCTGGGTATGTAGGTCATAAACTTGTCTTGAGTGACATGAAAAATGGACTACTCCAATCAGAAAAGTAAACACCCTTGTCCTACAAAGTTACTAGAAACTCTCCTTTTTAAGGTATATTGTCAGATAAATGAAAGGTATGCTTTCCTCACTTCCTCAGTAGTCTTCTTTGCCCTTAATGTTTAGGGATAACTCAAAATGGAGAACAGGTGAGCACATATTCCTGAAACTCACTCATTCATGTATCTTTGCTTTAATTGCTGACATACACCCTATATATTTTACCTTCTCCCCAATCCAGGCTCCTTTTGTTAAGGCCTCCCTTCCAGTGTGATGTCCTATAACTCCTAAGATCCAATTAATTCCTCCATTTACATTGTATTATTCCTGTTTTCTACTTTTGCCTGGAATTTTTTATCTTCTTATTCAACCTTCTAATATTTTATTTCCTTTCTATCCATACAAACAACAAATTCATTGAAGCTATATATAGGCATGAACCTCTTCAAGAAGGAGTGACATTAGATTTTTGAAGTCTACTGAATTGTTTATCTCATAAAATCTTGTTACTTTGACCTCCTCAGGCTTTGTTTCTTCCACAAGAAAATTAATATCATAATGACCTATTCTTTTTACTTAGTATCAATACACTATACAGTAGTTTTAGTATTTTCTAGTTCTGAGAGATACTAATAAACCATATGAAGAAGTATATATAAAGGTTTCTACTCTATTTTTGAGTTCATTAGAGTTTAGGGAAGACAGAACTCACAGCTGTTGAAGTTTGGATGAGCTCCATAAAGCCCATCCCTAAGATATATGCCAAGTAACCCACCTTTCCTTGAATTCTTTTTTTTTTTCTTTCCTGTTCTTCCCACTCACATTTCAAGTTCTCTAAATTAAACACTGTATTTGAATGGAATTATGGTTAATTAGTGGAGCCTCATCAATAATCTTGGCAATCACTCACATCAATACATCCTGACAGTTTACTGACAGAAATTTTGAAATAATTATAGATTTTTTATGTTACTAACAATAAATGCTGTGCAATTACTGATTCTTGTATTTTCATATGTCAATTTCTCTGTGTTTAAAGTAACCTATTAAGTTAGCTAATCTGAAATCCCAATCTTATTTTTAGCATGTCAGTATGATGATTTTGCTTATGACTCTCAAGCATCCACAGAGAACAAAGGCAAACCGGTGCCTTACTCCAGCCACCAATCAACTACCATATATTTATGGGTAACCTCTACCCTGACTCACACCGTACTGTGGGCCCAGTGACCATGTTAGCAGAAGCAAGCAAGGTGTTTCAGTAGTTTGAGCAACTGCAAGTGCCTTCTTAATAAGCAGTGATTCACATTGACAGAGCTTGGTTGAACTGAGTAACTTTGAGAACCAGGACCCATTCTATCTTCTTTCTGCAGTTTTGTGCAGCATCTCCAGACCTCATAGATATTTGCAATAATTTCTACATGTTCTTTGTATTTCTATCTCTCTTTCTTCTTTCTGCTCTTTTCAAGACAGAAACTCCTTTTGCAACAGTCCTGACTGTCTTGGCACTCACTTTGTTTAACAGGACGGTTATGATTTCAAAGAGATTCACCTGTCTCTACCTCCCAAGTTCTAAAATTAAAGGCATGTGCCATCCATCCTGGCACATTGTTTCTATTTCTTTCTATGTACATAGCACACTATTCCAAGATACCTGAGGTACTTGACTCAACATTAGAATTCTTGCAATAGCAATTGACATAGTTGATCCTCCTGCTCCAATAATGCCAACTAGAAATTTTCCAGTGCTGTTTCTCCAGTTAGGTTTGTATTCTTCCTGCCCAGTTAGAAACACCAAAGATGACTCCATTGCTTTGGTAG
Source organism: Mus minutoides (assembly GCA_902729485.2). NCBI lineage: Eukaryota > Metazoa > Chordata > Mammalia > Rodentia > Muridae > Mus > Mus minutoides. Next base: position 1,045,062 of record LR753346.1, on the reverse strand, counting down.
TGGAGAAACAGTTGTCAAATATCTGGTAGCCCAGAGTGTGTTCAGGCAAAATATCCTTCCTCTCATTAATCTCCTTGATGGTGTGGATCATGGTTTTCATCCAGCGGAAACCCCGGAAATTAAACCTGGAATGAAAAGCATTTGTGAGCCAGTGGCCCCTAAGTGGGTTAGGAAAGGGGGAGCTTTTCATGGGAGGATCTTCAGTTAAGTAGTTGATTACAGCACTGGCAGAAGGAACAACAGGTGCCTCATTTTTCTGTGTCAAAGTTTTACATCTTTTTGTGACTGTTTCACACTTTGTGGCCCTATATATCTCTTTTATGCTACTACATTTGGAAATTTCTTGTTATTTCTCTTTAAAATTGTTCTACTGACAATTTTCTTAACTAATTAAACTGAACAATCCCTTAGAACAGGCTTTCTTATTTCCTTGAATGTCCCTGGAAAAATAATTATTCTCTCATTCTAGGCCTTTTTTATTTCTGGATATTGATTATAACAATAAAAATAATTTTAATACATTAAATCCTTGAGGCAGAAGTTACTAAAGGCAGCATTTAGATTTCTGTATTCTATGCTTCAATTACAAAATGCAACTTAGTGTTGCAGTATGTTTAACTGAAATTGTCTTCTTGATGTTCTCATAGAAAAACATAAATTTCAGCATCCTATTTCTTGTTTTTCATTTGTTACAAGAAAATGTATTTCCCCTGTAGCACAGTCCCATATTATTTTTAAGGCCTTCTTCATTAAACAAGAACAAAACCTGCTCTTCTCATCTCCCTTTTAATCTGAATTCTAAAAATATTTCAGCAAAACTGCAAAGAAATTATATAACTGTTTCTTTTCTTTTTGCTATGCTCTGTAGTTAGTTGTACTATTTAATTTGATATCGTTAGTTTAAAAAAATACTGTAACTTAAGTACCTAAAACTAAATCAGGTGTTTACTATTAACAATCACAATCTGAATTTTTTCCCTTCCTTTGTGAATGCACATTCTCTTATGTATGGAGAACTGATAAGAATGACAAGTGTCTTCCCCAGTCAATCTCCACCTTATTCTAAGAGACAGGGTTCCTATTGATCTTGGAACTTGACTTGGCTATACCAGGCTTCCAGAAGCCTTATTGGTCTTCCTGTATCTGCTTCTTCAGACTTTGAGTAGCAAATTGTTTTGGGGTGGGTCTAGGGCCTTTAACTCAGGTTTTCTTCTTGTAAAGTGATATTACAAAATGAACCATCTCTCCAGACCAGTCTATCTAATATCTGTTTTGGTTTAAATTTGTGCTTCATTTAGTATTCAGCTACTGAGTTACTCTGGTGATGTATAGTATGAATACAGTAACAATGATCACATTTTCTGTTTCTTTATCCAAAAAATGTTGATTTCACTGTAAGGTAGTAGGAGAATCAAGAATGAACACACACACTAGTTAGAGAGATAGATAAATAGATAGATAAGAAAGCCGGAATGAAAATAGATGTATGAGCAAAGAAATTCAAATTCAAAGTCTGTACTGTCTAGAATTTAACTTATATACACAAATGCTTAAAGGATGACAGAGAGATAGGAATAGCACAGCAGACAGACAGGTGGTGTGTGAAGGTACTACAACTAGAGATAGACACTAGAAGTAGAAAAACAATCATGTACAGAAGAAATTTAAAGACAGATTCAGCAAGGAAAGACAATTAATGAAAAGCAGAAAACAGAAGTGAGAAGACCAGAACATTGTTTACCATCTTCTTAGTTAATTTCCACGTACACACTAATGACATTATATATCTTCTAAATAAGTACTTCAGTATCTTTTAAAGTAAGATTGGATGGCTACTCCAGCTTGTTTCTTGTTTCTGATTGCATGGGAAACCTTTTCAGCCCTTTATTCTAAGGTGATAGCTATCTTTGTTGATGAGGTATGTAGACATATTAATGACCATTGGTGGGAAATTCCTGTTATTTTGATGTTGAAGTTGACATAGAATGTATGTTTCTCTTCTTTTGGTTTTACTTGTGTGAAATTACTTCTTGGATGTAGTTTACTCATTGGAGTGTGGTTTTATTTTTAGTGCTTTTTAAGGGCTGAATTTTGGGATAGATAGATATTGTCTAAATTTGATTTTGTTATAGAATATCTTGTTTTCTTCCTCTACAGTGATGGAAAATTTTGCTGGGTATAGTATTCTCTGCTGGCATCTGTGGTCTAAGAGACCACATAAGAGCCTATAAGGCATGTGACCAGACCCTTCTTCCTACTGGCTTCAGTATGAGAGTATGTACACAGTCTTGCAGTGAATTGAAGTTCCTGGATTCATTTTCAAATTTAAACAATACCAGATGTCCCTTAAATCCTTGCCAAACCAAAATAGATGTAGAGTCTCGCAGCTCACATTAGTCTGGGTACTTTAAAATGTGTGGAAGAGGTGAGGGAATGACTGGTGAATCTGGAAGAAATATGTATTCCACAAGAAGTCCAACATAATTAGCTAACCTTGACACTTGGGTGGTCTTATAGATTGACCCACCAATCAAAGTGAATACAAGGTCGGACCTGAATTGCAGCACAATGAAGCAAATATACAGTTTGGACTTCATGACAGTCTCCCATGACCTGGACCAGGGGCTGATCCTGACTCTGTTGCCTGCCCGTTGACCCAGTTTCCCTAACTGGGCTGCCTTGTCTGACCTCAGTGGGAGAGATTGTTCCTAGTCCTGCAGTGACTTGATGTACCATGGTAGGTTAGTACCTGTGGGGAGAGCTCCACCTACACAGAGGTAAAAAAATATAACTAGTAGGGGAGAAAACTTATGAGGGGAATTCTGGAAGAAGAGGAGAACTGGTTATCAGCATTTAAAGTCAACTGATAGATGAATAGATTGATAGATAACACAGAAATTATGATAGATTTCATTTCAAGATCAACAATATATCTACCTGCTTTGAGCCTGAAACTATATCTTTAAAGTAGTCAAAGAATTAAGTAGTTCTTCTCAAAGGAAAAATATCTATCTTCCACAAACTGGATTATTTACAATATTGGAAATACTGGAACAATCTTCAGTATCCAGTGGTGTCTTCTCAGCTGTGTTAGAAAGCTTTCTATTTTTATTTTTAAATTTTTTTCTCTTATAATTAAAAAAATTCTTTTTGAATATTGTCTTTATTTATATTTCAAATATTGTCCCCTTTCCTGGTCTCCTGCCCCCAGACACTCTCTATGCTATCCTCACTCCCCTATGAGGGTGTTCCCCAACCAACTAACCAATCCCACTTCCCCACCCAACAATTCTCCTTCACTGGGGTATCTATCTGGGTATCCATTGAGCCTTCATAGGACCAACGATCTCTCCTCCCATTGATGCATAACAAACCATCCTCTGCAGCATATGTAGCTGGAGCCACGTGTATTCCTTTGTTGATGGCATAGTTCATGGGAGCTCTGAGGGGGACTGGTTGGTTGATATATTTTTTTCTTCCTGTGGGTCACAATCCCCTTCAACTCCTTCAGTCCTTTCTCTCAATCCTCAAATGGGGACCCTGTGCTCAGGCCAATGGTTGGCTGCAAGCATCCATCTCCGTATTTATTTTCTTTTTTTAAATCAATTTTATTTTTATGTTTTACATTCCATATTTTATTCACCCCACCCAATCCACCAACTGATTCTTCCATATAGCACACCTTCTCCTCACCCCACCCCATATCCACATGGAAGCTCCACACCACTCCACCTGACTTTTAAACTCCCTGTGGGCTTCAGTCTCATGAGGGCTAGATGCATCATCTCTGAATGAACACAGACCCAGAAATCCTCTACTGTATTTGTGTTGGGGGCCACATATAAGCTTATGTGTACTGTCTGTTTGGTGGTCCAGTGTTTGAGAGATCTCAGGGCTCCAGATTAACTGAGACTGCTGGTCCTAAAACTTCATGGAAGGGATGGGACCCCCTTACTTAAAGATTAACATGGAAAATATCAAAAAGTAAAAAGGGGAGTTTTGGGGAGCTTTTTCTTCATTCACTGGTTTCTATTATGATTTCCACACTACTATTACACATTATGTATCATTTTTTTCTTCAAACATTTTATTAATTTAACTTGTGTGTGCCATACCCAAACCACTCTTCTTTGTGTCATTTCATTGTAATATTTTCAGAATAATATAAATCTTCCTCTTTTATGTAATTCAACCCATGATTACTGGAAACTAGTTTCTTGCAAAAGTTGTTGATTTCTGAATTAAATTTCTCCAAACCCAATTTTTAATTCATAAAGCAGTTACTGTTAAGTAAATGATAACGAATGAAATTAACATTTGATTAGATATATACCTGCTTTTGAATACTACATAGAGTGAGCATTGTATAGGTTTCCGACTCTAGTAGTATTTGTGCTATATGAAGAAAATGTAAACTACTTTGAGAACATTGGAAGTGGGTATGAATAAGGGAAATGAGGTATGTTAATGGTGAAAATGAATTATACAGAGCAAATCAAAATAAATGTTAAAAATATAAAACTAGAGAGGATCCATTTGAATCATAATTATAAATATTAAGCAGGTCCCTAGTAAAAACATACTGATGAAATTCGTTTTTCCAGAGTATATTTTTACTTCTCACACATTTCTTTTTTTTTTTTAGATATTTTCTTAATTTACATTTCAATTGCTATCCCGAAAATCCCCTCCCCCCTCCCCCTCCCTGCTCCCCTGCCCACCCACTCCCACTTCTTGGCCCTGGCGTTCCCCTGTATTGGGGCATATAAAGTTTGCAGTACCAAGGGGCCTCTCCTCCCAATGATGGCCGACTAGGCCATCTTCTGCTACATACAGTCCCATTTCCCCTAAAGAAATGGAAGAAGTCATCAATAGTCCCCCAACCATAAAAAGGCAAGGACCAGATGGGTTTAGAACAGAGTTCTATCAGACCTTCAAAGAAGACCTAATTCCAATTCTCCTCAAACTATCCCACAAAATAGAAACAGAAGGTACTCTTCTCAATTAATTCTATGAAGCCACAATTACTCTGATACCTAAACCACACAAAGATCCAACAAAGAAAGTGAACTTCAGACCAATTTCTCTTATGAATATCGAAGCAAACATACTCAATAGAATCCTCTCAAACCTGACCCAAGAACACATCAAAACGATGAGCCATCATGACCAAGTGGGCTTCATCCCAGGGATGCAGGGATGGTTTAATGTACAGAAATTCATCAACATAATCCATTATATAAACAAACTCAAAGACAAAAATCACATGATCATCTCATTAGATGCTGAGAAAGCATTTTCCAAAATCCAACACTCCTTCATAATAAAAGTCATAGAAATATCAGGAAATCAAGGCCCATACCTAAATATAATAAAAGCAATATACAGCAACCAAGTAGCCAACATCAAACTAAATGGAGAGAAACTCGAAGCAGTCCCATGAAAATCAGGGAGTAAACAGGGCTGTCCACTTTCTCCCTACCTATTCAATATAGTACTTGAAGTCCTAGAGAGAGCAATTAGACCACAAATGGAGATCAAGGAAATACAAATTGGAAAGGAAGAAGTCAAAATATCACTATTTGCAGTGATATATAAGTGACCCTAAAAATTCCACCAGAGAACTCCTAAACCTGATAAACATTTTCAGTGCAGTGGCTGGATATAAAATTAACTCAAACAAATCAATGGCATTTCTCTAAACTAAGGATAAATGGGCTAAGAAAGAAATTAGGGAAACAAGACCTTTCACAATAGTCACAAATAATATAAAATCCCTTGGTGTGACTCTAACTAAGGAAGTGAAAGATCTGTATGATAAGAACTTCAAGTCTCTGAAGAAAGAAATTGAAGAAGATCTCAGAAGATGGAAAGATCTTCCATGCTCCTGGATTGGCAGGATTAATATAGTCAAAATGGCTATCCTGCTGAAAGCAATCTACAGAATCAATGCAATCACCATCAAAATTCCAACTCAATTCTTCACTGAGTTAGAAAGAGCAATTTGCAAATTCATCTAGAATAATAAAAAACCTAAGATAGCAAAAACTATTATTAACAATAAAAGAACCTCTGGTGGAATCACCATCCCTGATCTCAAGCTGTACTACAGAGCAATTGTGATAAAAACTGCATGATACTGGTAGAGCAACAGACAGGTAGATCAATGGAACAGAATTGAAGACCCAGAAATGAACCCACACACCTATAGTCATTTGATTTTTTGACAAAGGAGCTAAAACCATCCAGTGGAAAAGAGACAGCATTTTCAACAAATGGTGCTGGCAAACAGGCAGTTATCATGTAGAAGAATGCAAATTGATTCATTCTTATCTCCTGTACAAAGCTCAAGTCTCAGTGGATCAAATAACTCCACATAAAACCAGAGACACTGAAATTTATAGAGGAGAAACTGGGGGAAAGTCTCAAAGATATGGGAACTGGGGAAAAATTCCTAAACAGAACAGCAATGGCTTGTGCTCTAAGATCAAGAATTGACAAATGGGACCTCAAGAAATTGTAAAGCAAAAGATACTACCAATAAGATAAAAAGGCCACCAACAGATTGGAAAAAGATTTTTACCAATCTTAAATCTGATAGGGGACTAATATCCAATATATACAAAGAGCTCAAGAAGGTGGACTCCAGAAATTCAAATTATCCCATTAAAAATTGGGTACAGAGCTATACAAAGAATTCTCAACTGAAGAATATTGAGTGACTGAGAAGCACCTGAAAAAATGTTCAACATCCTTAATCATCAGGGAAATGCAAATCAAAACAACCTTGAGACTCCACTTCACTCCAGTCAGAATGACTAAGATCAAAAATTCAGGTGACAGCAGATGCTGGTGAGGATGTGGAGAAAGAGGAATACACCTCCATTGCTAGTGGGATTGCAAGCTGGTACAAGCAGTCTGTAAATCAGTCTGGTGGTTTCTCAGAAAATTGGACATAGTACTACTGGAGTATCCTGCAATACCTCTACTGGGCATATACCTAGAATATATTCCAATTGGTAATAGGGACACATGCTCCACTATGTTCATAGCAGCCTTATTTATAATAGCCAGAAACTGGAAAGAACCCAGATGTCCCTCAACAGAGGAATGGATACAGAAGAAGTGGTACACTTACACAATGAAGTACTACTCAGCTATTAAAAACAATGAATTTTTGAAATTCTTGGGGAAATGGATGTATCTGGAGGATAACATCCTTAATGAAGTAACCTAATCACAAAAGAAGTCACTTGATATGCTCTCACTGGTAAGTGGATATTAGCCCAGAAACTTAGAGTACCCAAGGTACAATTTGCAAAACACAAGAAAAACAAGAAGAACAAAGACCAAAGTGTGGATACTTCATTCCTCCTTAGAATAGGGAACAAAGCACGCATGGAAGGAGTTACAGAGACAAAGTTTGGAGCTAAGACTAAAGGATGGACCATCCAGAGCTATCCCACCAGGGAATCCATCCCATCATCAGCTTCCAAACCCAGACACTATATTGTATATGCCACCAAGATTTTGCTGAAAGGACCCCGATTTAGCTATGCCACTTCCTGGCAAATACAGAAGTGGATGTTAACACTCATCCATATGATGGAACACAGGGCACCAATATAGAAGCTAGAGAAAGCACCCAAGGAGCTGAAGGGGTCTGCAACCCTATAGGAGGAACAGCCATATGCATTAACCAGTACCCCCAGAACTCGTGTCTCTAGCTGCATATGTAGCAGAAGATGGCCTAGTTGGCCATCATTGGGAAGAGAGGCCCCTTGGTCTTGCAAACTTTATATGCCCCAGTAAAGGGGAATGCCAGGGCCAAGTAGTGGGAATGAGTGGGTAGAGGAGTAGGGCAGGGGGAGGTTATAGGTTATTTTCGGGATAGCATTTGAAATGTAAATAAAGAAAATACCCCCCCCCCAAAAAAAAAGAAAAGAAAAGAAAAGGAAAAAATATATGGGTCTGTATAAATGTTTAATAAAGTAGTATCAAGCAGAAAAAAAAAGGTATTATTGCATTTCCCCTCTGACTTTTTGTTGAGAATAAATTTCCAATGTTCCAGTACAAATTGGTAACTAAATCAAGTAATTCAAATCATGGAAATGTAGTGTGAGGCATTATGATAGAGAGGTGACATCCGTGACTAAGTGATGACCTTCTGCTGATTTGTCACAGGCATTATTCACTTCCTCTCGCTTCCTTCGGTATAAAAATGGAAATCTTTTAGAGAAAGTATTTATTAAGGACTCATCACAAATCCCTCTTTGTCAGCAACCATACTGAAGATGTGTCCTTCCAATAATGTCTTGGAATAGGAACGTGTATAAAAGGAAATTATTTGTGATTAATATAGATATAATGATATAGGAAAATGACAAAATAGTTATAATGTTCATGCAGCATCATGGAAAATTCTGCTGTATAAATTACAATGTCCAATATAATTATTACCTATGCTACTTTCATACTATTAACAATCTTAGGTTTATTTTCAAAAGACTCAAAAATGGATATGATGGATGGAATTGTAGGATATTGTTTTTGTTTTCTTTTAATTTTTGGAATTATTTTTATGTCTAACTGATGTGTGTTTGTATATGCATAAGATACAAATATTAACAAGCATTTGAATTATATCAACTTTCTTTTTCTGACAATAATTGTTATATTTGAGTATTAGGAATTCCATTTTTTTTTATATGAGATATCTTGCAGGAGACAGCAGTAGGGACAGAATTTTTCCTGCAAGTCAGAAACCTATCATGAAAATTTCCTCAGACACAAAACAAATTTCCCAGAGTGCACACTTAAACTTGAGTTTGTAACAATTAAATGTGAAGCTGCACCTGTGTGCAGCACCTGTGCTTCTCAAACCTCAGTGTTCACACACACCAAATGAGGTCTTCTGAACATGTGCATTCCCTTCTGCAGATGTGGTATGCAACCCCTGGTTCTATATTCCGAACAAGCTTTTAGATACTACTGCTGTTAGTCCAAAAGAATCTCTGAGAAATGACTTTGTGAGAATCTACCATAGAAAACCACTCCCCCAGAAATGGAGGTAAAGGCAGATAGGGCCAGAGTGAAAACTTCAACTGAAATCTAGGCTCAGTGGTATCCACTCTTTTCTGGCTACTGAAATTATTATGAAAAAATTAACAATGGCTTACCCCTCACACATGGGTGATTCCGGTTCCACATCAGAGTCACTTGTTGGCATGGTCCTATAGTGAACAGGAAATAATCCTCCAATAACCACAGAATGGTTTTCAGCTTCTACATATCCAGTCAAATTAAATTTGCGCAGCAACCTGCAAGTTGTATTCTGGTCTATATTTGGAGTATATAATTCAACACACGAAAATACAGTGAATCCCAGAATCAAGCACTTCATTCTGCTAGCCATTTTCATGTGGTGAGATTAAGGATATAAAAGTGTTGAGGTGACACAGGTTTTAAGGAAGCACGTTGATTGAGTGTTGGAGTGTGTGTGTATGTCTGTGTGCCTAACCTGCTTGCTGCTGCTGACTAAATAAGTTCATGTTGTAGACACAGATGTCACAATCAGTTGCAATTTGTGGATCTGGAATAGGAGCTGAGCAATCCTCTGAGATGTGGAACCCAGTTATCATGTATGCTTTGCAAAGATAAAGAATGACAGGATCATGGGTTTAAATTTGAAAGTTATTTTAAGTTGTAGAAACTCTTCCCTCTTGTTGGGCATTGGCAGCTTCATCAAATCTCACTGTAGCCAATTCCTTGAACTTTGTGCATGCCAGGCCCGCACTCTGCTGTTGAGCGACATCTCCATCCATTTCTGCTCTCTTGCTTGCTAGCTCTCATTCAAAGATAAGTTTCTTGTTTCCAGGTCAATACCTAGTCTCTCAGTCTTCCTCTCTGCTCATTTCCAAACATTCCCCTTCCAACCCTTAGGTACAGTTCATAGAAAATTGTCAGAATATGATTCAGTACAAGTTTTTCAATCTTTGAAAAATGTGTGGAACATTTGATCATGTGATTTTTCTCACAGCAGTAGAAATAAAAACAAAATAAAAACAAAACAAACCAAAAAAAAAAAAACCCAAACAAAAACACCCCTTGAGCTATAAGTTTTACTTATAATGGTGAAATTTATAATAAACTAAAGATACTGTATCAGATGGAGCTCAGGGAATCTTGTGGAATATTTGTGGGCAGTAGTGGGAACTCCCAGAGACTAAAACACCAACCAAACAGAGAACATACCCTGGATCATGGTTGTATATAGAAGCAGTGCAGCTTGGTCTTCAAGTGAGTCTGCCAACATCTGAAGTGGGGGCTGATCCTGAATCTGTTACCATCCTCTGCACTCTGTTTCCCTAAGTGAGCAACCTTGGAAGGGTTCATTGGGAAAGGGTATGGCTAATCCTACTGTGACTTGCTGTGTGGTTGTGGGAATGGTGTGGGGAACGGGACTTGAAAGGACCTGATAAAAAGATGACCCCAGAGGATCTTCCCCTTCTCCTCTAAATATGGAGCAGGGAATGGGGGGAAGATCAGTGTTAGGGACACTGGGAGGAGAAGTGGGGCAGGATTTGGAGATGTAAAGTGAATGAATAAAAAAATGTTAAAATATTCTTGGTGTATAAATTTTGCTTATAATATTAAAACTAATAATAAACTAAAAGTACTATAGAGAGAACTTGGAATCACCTATAACCTATTCACATAAGGGGCTACAAGGGTCCTGGTGATCATATTTCTGAATGCATTCACAATACCAAGCAAAACCCAATACAGTTCAAGTAAAACAAAAAACAAAAACAACAACAACAACAACAACAAAATCCCCATAAAATTACATTCCCAGTTTCTAAAGTTTACCTATATTTTCTACTTCTTTACATCTCTAGTAACTTTAATAGGCAAAACAGTAGTTACTGTGAGCAAGAAGTCAAAAAAGTTGAGCTATTCTCTTTCTTACGGTATAATATTCAGTCAGCTTTGTGTTTCCATATTCATGTCTAATAACAATCAATCCTTACACAACACATTAAAGGGCTATATTTTGTGCAAAGTTTTAACTTTTTCATATTACTCTATATTATATGACTGAATATGAGAATTGGCCTCTATTTCTATTTTGTTTCTTTGTGGTTTTGATTGTTTGTTTGTTTTTGTTTTTGTTTGTTTGTTTGCTTGTTTTTGATATAGTGTTTCTCTATGTAGCCCTGGCTATGCTGGAACTCACGATGTAGACCAGGCTGGCCTTGACCTCATAGCCTCTATTTCTATAATGAATAAAAATATACTAGTGAAAGAAATCCCTTCCCATTTTAAAAACAATTCTTTCACAAGTACTCTTCTCACTGTAACCCTAACAAGCATTTGTTTTTCACATAACATCCTTAGAATCATCAATCACCCTGGTACACCTCACTGAAGTACATTGACTTCCTCTACCTGATCTTCATTGAAAGCCCAGTATGGTGGTGCACACCTTTAATCCCAGCGCTCAGGAGAAAGAGGCAGGTGGATTTCTGAGTTCAAGGCCAGCCTGGTCTACAGAGTGAGTTCCAGGACAGCCAGGGATATACAGAGAAACCCTGTCTCAAAAAACAAACAAACAACAACAACAAAAAAAACCAAACAAAAAAAAAGAAAGACTTCTTACTTGTAGATTAAGCATACTCCATCTCCCACCAACTCCAGATTTTCCCAAAGAAAGGATCTTATTTCTAAATCACTGGAGAACTAGGAGTCTGTGCTCATTTCCCCACAGCTGGTTCAATCTTCATAAGTCTCCCTGAAGTGACAATCTCACATGATCAAGTGCTCTCAGTGTGCCATTTGTCTACAGAGTCTTCAACTTCCAATGCTCTGGGCTTATATAATCTCCCTTATATTTTCAATATATTGCTGACCAGTCTTTGTGAATACCCTGATTCTCAGGAGCTCTTCCCCAACATACTTTTCAGAGTTTGGCTTCATCTAATAAAATCTCTCACTGGTTAGAGATCATTCCTTAGTGCTATTAGCATGAGAATCCCTACTGAGCTCTGGGATCAGTCCAGAACTTTTCCAGAATGCCTCATTATGATGCCTGGCCTCCCTTTCTTCCCAGAGGGCAGCTATTTTGAGATAATTACTATTTGGTTGACAAGGATACCTCTTGGCAAATTATATTTATCACACACAGTGTCTTGTCATAATCCTCACAGGAAATGGTGTTCTAGAGACCATAAAATTATTAAGATACATTATTTTAAGTTATATTGTTATTTTAAAATGAGTACTTTATACTTTAAGTGGTATCCTAATATCATAATCTTTCTCACATCATGAATTAGATTCTGGTGGAGGAGGCTTCTGATTTGTGTAGCAGCATTTAGTATTCAGTATGATATACTTCAGAATACTGGTCTAGTTCTATCAGGAGAACAGTGGTTTCATTCTCTAAATCCCATATAAATCAACAAAGTTCAAGGAAAGTTGACAAAAGGCCTCCTCTGTATTCTTACTGGGATGGGTCTTGTGAAATGCACATCTGTGGGAACACAATGCCTCATTTCCAAGCACATCACCTCAGGTGACTGTTATGTTTTACCTTTCATAAATAAGTAGACATGCACTCCCATGGCAAAAGCAAGCTAGGATAGGGACAAAAAAAGTCCATGTCCTCTTTTAGTCCCATAGAATGGAAGCAAATGAGTGAAGTCTGGGAGATTAGAATATAGCTCTATCCCCTTCACTAGTTGGCTATCTCTTCCTCTCTTATGATCTCAGCCCTCTGACTTTTTTTTCCTTTGAGTGCTATAAATTCTCTGGCTGTGGGTGCAAAGTCAAAATAAATGCCATATGAACATGAATGCTGCCAGAGTTAGCAGTGGGAAACTTGTTTTATTGCCTCTTAAGGGGAAACTGTTTCTCTCGAAGTATTTTGAACTTAGATTTCAGAATCTAAGTTCAGGGGTCCAGGAGACATGAGGGAATGCCTATCATTCCATGTAAGTGGGAATTACCACCCATCGGGTTCCACCGGCGTTCAAAACCTCAGCTTAACTGAAGCCTAGGCTGTCTGTGCATAGCCAATTGCCACAGAATAATCATTCTATTCTCTAATAATAGGGAGAGATTCTGTCCAGACTTGTCTTTGCCAGTAAGCAAGGATAGCACCTGAGCCCACTATACTCTCCTCAATACAGACAAAGAGTACTTAAAGGTTGTATGAATTTCGAAAAAGCTCATGAACCATGTATACGCTGATGAATGATGCTGGGAATTCTGAGAAGTCAGAGCATCATATCTGCCATGGTAAAATCATAGTGGATCACAGCCTTTGGCCAGCGACAGCTTATCAGACATTACATTCCCATACATTTCCCATCATAATTGTTCAGGTTTTTGACCAGTTTGAATCTCAGTTAATGATGGAATACCAGGTTATTCTTCTGCCATGACAGTATATTCGCCGACACAGTAATCATTACCTTGTTTCCTATGCAGAACTCTAAGAATCAGTAGGGAAATCAACCGTGCACTTAGTTTCATGTTTAATGGGTGTTCTTTTTATTTAGGACGATGTTGAGATTAGGTTATCTCCTGCTCTATGTCACCCCATGTTGTGTACAACGATGTTCTTTCAGAGTTTGCTGTGCCCCATGAGACTTCCAATTAGAAACAGATTTTCATTTTATTTGACAGTGGAAAAAGACTGTGTGCCTGGGTTGACAGTTCTAGGAAAGAGGGTATGGCATTGGTTTGTTTGGAAATATTGGTAACATGAATTTACCATTTTCCAATGCACTTCTTTAGGACAGAGGGTCTTGCATCCTTGGGAGCCAAATTACTCCTTTAGGGGAAAGAAGAGTACACTGGGACGACATAATGAGCCCTTACAGGGAAAGAGACTCTTCCTTTTAAAAGCAAGGGAGAATCTTCATTAAGAGGAATACTTACAGTAAATAAATGATGACCACCATGACAGTGTGTATTCTGGGTAATTTTTGCTAATGATACAAACTATTGTCACCTGGAAAGAGGGAATTACAATCTAGGTATTGCCTTCATCAGTTTGTCTTCAGCCATATCTTGATATTTAATTGGTATAGGAGAGCCCAGTCCACCATGGAGGATGCCATACTTATATAGGTGTTTCCTTTTCTTTCATTTGCCCTTTGTCATAGTGTTCACTAATACAATAAAAAACCTAAGTAGAACAGGACAACAGGGTTGAGTAGAGTGAATTGAGGCGTTGGCTAATCTTGCATTGGATCCATCTCCCTGCCCCTCCCTTCCTGCAAACACCCTCAACATTCTCTTATAGCCCATTTCTATTTCTTTGTTTGAAATGCCCATAACCAAGACATTCTTTTCTTGGAAATTAAATTAAAGTATACAATCAAGGATGGAAATTAGATAGCTGATATATATATATATATATATATATATATATATATATATATATATATATATCTCACTGAATACTAAAAATTCAAGCTGGTGCCTAACAACATGATTTAGTTCTACTGGTTCTAGAATGTAATCTGCATACCAAACAGGGGAAAGGGTAAACACAAATTCAGTTACAAACATTTCCATGGACAATGGTGATCTGCCTTACAGGAATGTAGCTGTCAAATGATTTCTAGTGAGACACTGCTGGTCTCATAGATCAATGTCTAACTCAGAAGCTTCCTCCTGAAAACACATGTGAAGTCACAGAATGACTCACAACTGGACAATGTACAGAAGGTAAGAGACTTTGCAACATCCAGTACTAAGTGGATGTTTCTATGAAATTCCTCCCCCGAGGGCTTAGGAAAGTATGTGTACAATGATGCACAACATTTTTCAGAGCCAGTAGAGATGGAAGACACCAGGGAAACAGTGCCATGATCATTTTGGAGAGCACAGTGTTAACTGCACATGAGTCTTTCTATAGAAAGTAACAGAGAGTGCTGCCTCACAGGAGATAACCTAAATGAGCAGGGCTGGGTAAGGGTGGTCGCTCTAGCCACTAAGTTAAGCCAAAGAAGTTGCTCCTCAAGCTTCTAGGAAACAGCTTAGCTAGCACTTTGGCCTAACTCAATGGAGATGACTTACATTTATGGTTTTCATACCCCCACCCCCGTAACAGGGGGAGTAGATAGAAAATAATTGAAAGGTTTTTAAAGTGGCAAACAGTAAGTCAGTGATGAATGGCGAACAACCTAAGATGGGAGAATAGGGCCTGTAATAACCTGGAAATTATAAATTAGGGATAATTATAAATGTCTGAAGTAAACAATTGCTGATCAAACTCTTTTCTAATTTTTGCTTTTTGCTTTTTTTGTTTGCTTTTTGTTTGTTTGATGGATGGATTGATTGATTTAATCAGGTCTTTTGAGACAGAGTTTCTCTGTGTAGCTCTGGCAATGATTGATTACACTCTGTGGCTTAGGCTGCCTGTGAGCTATGCCCCCCCTCTCTCTTTCATTTAAAGACAGGTCTCAGTATATAACCTGACTCTCCTGGAACTCATATGGTAATCAATCGTAGAGATATTCTCCCACTTCTGCTTTCTTTGTGCTGGAAAGAGAGGCAGCTAATATTTCCTTTAAAAGTATGTATGGAAGTAATCTGTAGCTGTTTCCAACTCAGAAAAGTACATAAAGGAAACACTTTAAAACTAATTTTTTCCAATTTTTGTAATCCTAAGTATATATTATTTCTATAGCAGGAAGTGAGAATTGGCACTGAAAATAACTAGTTAATGAAACATTGGCACTAGGAAAGGCTGCGGTTTTGTAAGATCTCTAAGGGAATGACTTCTCTCTAAATTTTCTGAACACAGCACAAGATTACCTTCAACAGGGTTTCAGTGTCTTCCTTGTTCTTTTACATGTCTGAAGATGGTATGTATGCACCCCTGCTTCACAGTTTTGCTGTGTTTGAGCTATTGCACACATCAGATTAGAATGTCTGGTACAGTGATCGTTTTGTTTGTCCTCAGATGCGGTTTTTACCCCAAACTGATCAATTAGATGTTAAGAATAAAAAATTATTTTAAATGAAATAAAATTACTGATATCTGATCAAATATTCTTTGAATAATATGAACTTAAAAAGAATGATAGTTAGTATGTCCCAATACCACACACAAAAATTTGTGTGGACTTATACTAAATACCTCTGTTCACCTGTGAGTTTAAAATATATGAACTGATAATTTGATCTACTAATTTCATTCCTAATCTTTATTACAGGGGAAAAATTTTACTAGAAATTGCTTGCTGATATGAATCCAAGGATCAGAAGGAATTTCTAATGTCAGGATAGGAATTCTGGTCATTTTTTCTCATCTAATTTGGCTTTTGAAGTTGCATATATTTGCTGTTCAGAATGTAGGTGATACAGGAGTCTTGTCTGTGTTCCAGATGTGACTTCTAAAATGTGCTTCATCCATGGCCATTAAGAATTGAATAATATTCCTGGTTACAGAAGGCTCTTGCATCTTCTCTCACAGTTAGTTCAATGCTTCAGCTCTTCAGGTTCCAGGTATGTGGTGTTCAGTGTGTCAGTTTTAAATTTATGTTGAACAGATCAGCTTAATTTGCCTTAAAAATGTATTCCTATACTTTAAAGTCTACTTCAAAATCATGCTTATGTTCTCTCATTGGGTGTGTTGAAAGAATCAATGTTATGGCATGACTATCTTCAGTAAAATGTTCCTGTTTGGAAAGAAATCCGGTGTAGAGTAATGTTGGCACAGGGATAAAGTTGGTGAGATAGCCATAATAATTCAAATTGCACTCCATTATTCTATTCTTCACATTTTCACTCACTTAAACTTTATGTGAGAAGGATCATCATGAAACAAGTTGATGTTCAACAGATGCACCAATTCTCTACCCCTTCAAGAAGTTTTCATTTTAAATAATAAATATGAAGAACATTGGAATATTTGCTATTATATGCATATAACTACTTCCCTAGATGTTGATAATCTTTGTCGTTCTATAACATTCATAGTGAGGATTTGAACTACAAAAGCTATGATTACTCTGTGTGTGAGAAGAAGTTTAATGATTTAAGTAGACTTTCCTGTATTTGGTGCTGGAGACACAACTGGCGCATTCATGGTCATGGCCACTAGAGTTTGCATTGCTTGGTTCTTTACTATTCCCAGTCTACATTAAATGAATACAGGAACGAAACCATGAAATAAAAAAATGTAGTTTGCAATATTGGGATAATAGTTTTTAAAGAAAAGAGGATTTTGAAAAAAATTTTGTGATCTCTCTCTTTCTCCCTCCCTCCATCTCTCCCTCCCCCGTTCCTCCCTCTTTCCCTCCCTCCTCTCCCTACCTCTCTCTCACTCTCTGTCTGTATATGTGTGTGTGTATGTATATATATATATATATATATATATATATATATATATATATATATATACATACACACACACACACACACATACACATACACAAACACACACAGTTATGTAACAGACTACCTCATATAAGTTGTTTCTGTATCATGGTACTTTTTCTACAGTATTTTTGTAATCAGGAGAAATTTTGTGGTTCCTCTGTTGATTGAATATTAGTAACATAGTTGTTCAGTTGGGTTTTGTGTATGAAAAGAATGGCTGGCATGTGTTGTTGTCCTTCATGTCTTAGATCCTGAAACACTGGCTAGTTAGTGTTGGTAAGAGAAGGAAGAAAAGACAGACACACAGTCTTATGTATATACAGTCCAAGCGTCAGCCACTGTGCAATGCATATACCTTCAGTGCTTAGAAGCTTGGGACAATTTGTGGACTTTTCCCCAACTGCAGATTCTGTTTAGTCTAGTTCAAAAACAAGTACTTTGAAGAGTTTATGAATTTTAAACATATTTCATTATTTATCTATTTCCTTTAGTATTTCTTTATGGACATGGTTGTAGGTCTTTTCTAAGTTTAGTAGTGAAAACAATATTATCTTTCATTCAACTGCAAGAACATTCAATAATTTCATAGGTGTTAACTATTTTGCCATACATTGCTTTTATCATTTATACAAAAGGATTTCAAGCATGTCTTTGTCAGATAATGAATAATCTAATTGCATTACTATCAATAAAAATTGACTGTCTCTACATGGTTTCTCTGATACAAATCCATTCTCACAGGGAATGCAATCAAAGCAACATATGGGTTGTCCCTAGAGAATCAACTTCCGGGTACCTGGAGGACACATTTTGTACAGAATGAATCTGGAAGCTAACAAAGACAAAAACAGTGGTCATAATAAGGCCTTGGAGCATATCCACTTATGAAATGGAGAAAGTTCTGGTTTGTATATCCTTGGAGACACGTGTACCATTTATAAAGAAGATGAGGAGAAGATTCTGAGCAAAGATAATAGACACAGCATGATAACATGGAAAGCCAGGAAAGAACTTCATCTAAAGTCTTATGATGGACTCTGAAAATGCCAAACTAACTATAATGACAGTGTTTTTTCACGTTGGTGATCAAGAGCAAACTACCATCATGTGAGATGCTTTAGATGGGACAGGTTGCTAAGACTGTGCCTGGTTTGAGAAGATATGTGACACCGATAAACGTCTTCAACTCATGAAGGTTATTTTCTTTCAGCCTGTGAATCTCAACATATTTGATATTATACTTAGACATCTATCCTAACTGGCTGACAGAGCAAAAGAATGACATGTTCAATGGTAACTATTAATTTAAACAAATGACACTGAGAAGGCGTAGCTTGTCGTGTCTTATTGCTCACTATATTTAGAAATACCAAAGGCCACTATAGTCTTCGTTGTATTTTTATATTCTATATCCATGTGTACCTGAAATTCAGAATAAACTAGGCATTTATCTATTAATCTTGGGAGATAATCATTTAAAACCTGATAAACTATGTCTTGTAGTCCATGCTTAAAGACAGCTTGAACAATCTGATAAGACCTCAGCTCAGAAAACAAAAATTAAAACCAAAGAAGCAATAACCCAAAAGAAAATAAAATCCTATGACTGTTAAGGCTACAAAGCCATAAACAATTTAAGTGTCTTGAATGTGTGGCCTGAATATGGAAGGACCAGCTGAGGGAAACACTGTCTTGGTGGAGCTCCACAGGAAACAGAAGAAGAAGATGTATCCCTGCACAGTAAGCAACATGTAGCATTAATATTAGTGCTACAAATGTCATCGTTTGAAGGCTGTTGATCACAAGGGTGCAAAAAGGATACAGGCAAGACTGAGTCAGTGTTGGCTGAGTGCTGATATTAGCTAGGGGTTGACAGTGGAAACTGGGAGTGGACAATTCTAAACAGGCATTTATCCACAGTCAAGAACTGCATCAGGCAAGAGGAGTAGGGCTTAAAATAATAAAATAAAATAAGAAGAGTAATATAAAAAATAAAAAAATTTAAAAAGGGAGATGCTAGATATACAAATGACATGAGAGAGAGAGAGAGAGAGAGAGAGAGGGAGAGAGAGAGAGAATGGATTTCGGATATCTCCCAGGGACAGAGGGAAATCAGGAGACATCCTGCTTTCTCTCTGGCCCCTACAGAAGACACCCTTAGTTCTGGTTACATCTAGTTCTCTACCCTCTGTGCATTGTCTGTGTTTGGTGCACCAATCTGTCCATGTGTCAATTCATATCTTCTTTTGTTTCATTGTTTGAATGACTGTTTTTCTATGTTTCATGTTGAAAAGAAAAAAAAAATGGTTAAAACTTTATCTGCTGGCTATCTATCTCTTGATTCAGTCTCAGTTTACACAGCTGAGACTGTGTAAGCTGATTAAAGTTGGCCCACACCTTAGCCAAGAGTCAGGATAACAGGATAGGTTCTACTGAAAAACTGTTTTTAAAAAAGTCTTCACTGCTTAGTTCTAAGGCAAATAAGCGAATAGTTGTTTTTTCCTAAAAGATTCTCTGCAATTGTGATTATTGGGTTTAGCAAATTACAAAGTCTATTTTATCTTGAAATTATAACTAGAAGAAGTAAAATTCTTTGCTGGGTCTAAATTTATAAGATTCGTGTAGCTGCTTCATTTGGTTTCTGATTGGTCTTAAAGGTATAAATATGCTCTGCATGTCTTGGTCATAGAGTATTGGATTGTAAGTTCTTGGGTATGATTTAAAAGATGTAACATTGGTAACAAGAAAGCTTAAAACTGGTAACTCAGGGTTGTAGTCATATTACACAACAGCACATGGCATAAACCAGCCCAGGAAACTAGGCCTCTAAGGATACTTCTAAATTGGGATAATATTTTATGTGATTCTTATCCTAGAAACAAGACTTATAAGAGATAAGTTTAAAACAATGTCTCTGTAATGAAGCATTAAAATTTGCACTGTCATGCATTCATATGTACGAATTGGCAGCCAAACTTTGTAACATGAAAGTGATGTTTCTGGTATTTATTTTAAAAAGAGTAAATTGTTTTAAATTGGGTTATGCTTTCCAATAGTTATAGATATATACAAATATTGCAAAAGAAACTAAACAAATTTGGTTAAAATTGCCAGTGTTCCTTTGACTGCAGTTTGCAGTTTGATCAAAGCTTAAGATTCTTAACTCACCCATTATATTGGCTAGTTTTGTGTCAACTTGACACAGCTGGAGTTATCACAGAGAAAGGAGCTTCAATTGAGGAAATGCCTCCATGATATCCAACTGTAAGGCATTTTCTCAATTAGTGATCAAGGGGGAAGGGCCCCTTGTGGGTGGGACCATCTTTGGACTGGCAGTCTTGGGTTCTATAAGAGAGTAGGCTGAGCAAACCAGGGGAAGCAAGCCAATAAGGTACATCCCTCCAGGCCTCTGCATCAGCTCCTGCTTTATGACCTGCTTGAGTTCCAATCCTGACTTCCTTGGTGATGAACAGCAGTATGGAAGTGTAAGCTGAATAAACCCTTTCTTCCCCAATTTGCTTCTTGGTCATGATGTTTTGTCCAGGAATAGAAACCCTGACTAAGACACCCATATATCGTAATTAGGATGATTAAAGAGTAATCATCTTATGAGAGTGCTAATGCAGCTAACTTCAGCCATCAGGCCATACAAAACAAAGGCAGAGTTATCCACATATATTCATCTTTTTTACAGAAATTGAACTCTTATACAATCAATTCAGCTATGGTTGCTGCCTTGCAAGGGACTACAGAACAAGCAATACTTTCCCAGCACTAAAATTATAAGGAATGTCTTAACTGTAAGTCATCTTAAGAAAGACTGTCCAAAATTAGAGACATAGATAGATAGTCTAAATGTTGCCCTAGAATTTGTCCTAACTGCAGGAGGTATAATCTTTGGGCCAGGACTCAGGAAGTATGCTCAGTTTAAGAAATATTTACATTTGAGTTGATGCAAAGCTCAGAGCAGTCTCAGCTAGGCTTGTGTGGATTTTCCTTTGTCTTGCAAACCCTGCCTAGGGAAGTTCTTGGGACCCTGCCTCTCCTTGCCTCTGGGAGGCAATTAATTAAAACATTAATTTTTAAAGCTAAAATAACAGAATTACAGATCTATCCAGGTGTTGTTCAAAATAAAGTTTAAATTTAAGTTTTATGACAGATTTATGAAAGGTCAATGAGCCTGTAGAACTTCCTTTACATTACAGTCTGGCTTGCTTACTCCATATAGAATTATTATAGATTCAGAAGGTTGTTTTTTCCTTTGCATCCTGATAATTGTAAAGGGTTTGCTTCCAGTGAGCTTGTAATCATTGTAAAGTTTTGCCTCTAAGTATGGTTAATAGCCTTACATTATGTAAGACTTTTTTTTTCTATACAAAAAGCTAAGACTTTGAATCCTTCAGTGTATATTGTTTCTGAATCAGAATGTAATTTATTAGTAAATGTCTCTGAAGGGAAGTTTACTTCAAATCTTTGCTCTCACACAATGAGTTTTAATGTTCTGGGGAGTAGCTGTTGCTCCAGAAAAGACTCAGAGGCAATATCTTTTTAATATTTAGGGTCTTAGTTATCTTAGAAAAATTGTGTTTCACAAATTGAAGAAAGAAAAGATGATTTGCTTACTTCAAATTATCTTCAAAAGCTTTCAGGAGATGTTAATTGGCTAAGACCTCACCTTAGCCTTTGTTGGATGTTATCAAGGGAGATGCAAATTAACTGGTGAGAAATAACAGGCTCTGCAGAAAGTAAAGGAAGCTGCTGTAATTAATTGTTATCAATTGTAATCAATGGTAATCAAATATTACCTGCTTATTTTAGTTATTGTTAGTCAATGTGCCCACAGCAATTCTTTGGCAAAAGAGAACATTAGTGTAAAATCACCTTTCTTCATCTCCAAGTAAAGTTCTAACATCCTATTATGATGCTGTTGTGGTACTAATAAAGAATTGTAAGATAAAATTATGAAGGTATTTTAGAAAGACAAAATAAAAAAATGAGGCCCTTGGTCTTGCTAAGAGTATATGCCCCATTACAGGGGAATGCCAGGGCCAGGAAGCAGGAGTGGGTAGGTTGGGGAGCAGGATGGGGGGAAGGTTTAGGGGACTAGGAAAGGAGATAACATTTGAAATGTAAATGAAGAGAATATCTATTAAAAAAACTGACAAGATGTCTGTTCCTTGTTCTGAACAGCAATCAAATTGGTTATTGTAGAATATTGATATTTGGTCTATTGCATAACAAACATTTTTGGTAAAATTAAATAATCATTATCTAAAAGATAAGTTGTTTAAAAATTGCTTCTATGCATGCTTTTGTATTTTCTGTAAATTTATGTATGCACGTATCCCATAAAGAATGCATCTACTGTATTTATAAACAGCCCTCCTATGGGAGAGAAGTATATGTGATTGGATCACATGTTTATTCTTTTGAGTTTCCTCCTGCTTCAGCACAGAAAATTAAATTGTGTGCTGTAGCTAGTGTTTTGAAATGTTGAAACATCAAGCTTTAATTTGTATACTCACAGTCAATATATGTATAGCTCAGGGCTTACAATTGCTTGAAATTCTTCATTTCTTAGATACTACACATTCTCAAATTTGCAATTGTTTGTTCATATACAACTCAAGTTTAAAAAAAATACTGTTCCTTTAAAGGACTGTCTATAAACATTTAAGAACTCATCCTAGATTGCCTGGACAAGACCTCTTAAGGCCATGCCACTCTAGATTTATATCCCAGGCAGATTATAGGCCTTACAAAAGAATAATTGGCCATATAATCTCATTCTTTACATCATCAAAATAGTAATGGTTTGAGATTATAATTTGGCACTTTTAGAGAATGTGCATGTCAAATTGTAAAGACTTGTTCTCAGTGTCTTCATTTTTCTACCTGTTCCACATATGGTGTTAATTCTTGAGGACTTATACATAACCAATTATTGCAAATGGATACTCATATTTCTGATTTTAAAAAAGTAAAATAGGCACATGTGACTACTGATACATTTTCAGGCTTTCTATTTGCATCTGCTTTAACAAGAGAAGCAACTAAAAGTATAATTAGTCATTGCCTATGTTATTTTTTTTTATGCTTGGTGGTCCAAATCAGATTAAAACAGATATTGGAACTGGCTATTACAGTCAAGTATTTGAGATGTTTTGCCAACAATTTAATGTTACCCATGTTACTGAGATTTTTTTTTATATAATTCTCAAGAACAAGGTATTGTGGAAACTATATCTTCTTAAAGGAGAAAGAAGGGGGTAATTATATCCCCATGCACATTATTTAAATCACACTTTTTATTTTAAAAATTTTAAAATTTGGATGCCAAAGAGCTCAATGCTGAATTCCTTATAATATCTTAAAACTAGGCATACTCATGCCTAGGTGAGATGGAAGAATTCACTTATTGGCATATGGCATTATCCTGATCAGATATTTAATATGGGGAAGAGGGCATGTTTGTGCTTTTTCCACAGAATGCTACAGGAGCATGCCAGCTGCCAGAATGATTCATGTGACAGGCAGACCTGTGAGCTTGCTGAGTGTACTGACAATGGTGACAAGAATTCTGTATTGGGTATGTGTTTTTGGCCCACCTTTGCTTGCCTTTCTCTTAGATTAGACAAGTTAAGCTGCCCTGCTTCAAGTTTTTTAACCTTGTGGGATAGAGAACATAAGAGACTGTGGAAACTGATGGAGAAAAATTAATCAAAAGGAGGAGTTATAATGATTCTTCTCTTTTCTTTCTTGTGACCAGTTATTCTGACTCAATCATGGACTGGTCTAGTAATAATATAATATTAGACATTCCTATTATGAAGATAGCTATAAATCTTTATCAGTCAGCAGAGTTAACTTGGAGCATAGCCTATTTACATGAGAAGTAACAGCTTTTCTGTTGATTCTCAAAGTCACCTCCCCGACACCAGGAGGCCAGAGCTTGGGCTTGATTGTTGCTAGTTTGCAACTGAATAAAATACCTGGACTTCCCCACAGACAACCTTAATCCTGTTGCTTCTCAAATTTTGGCTTTGTATTTCAAGCAGGTTGGTTACCTCCATGCAGGCTCTATTCAGCAATCCCAGTTGGCAATAGCTCACCTATATGAAGAGATGTATTGAGTGCATATTGAGGCTTTGGTCTGATTGAGGAAAAGGTGTGCAATGAGGGCCAGCAGCCAAGGACAAGACACTAGGTCTATGGCTTATTTCAATCTAAGACAGAAGCATGTGCCAAGAGGCCCTGATTTGTTCATAATAACACCATAGAGTCTTGTTTGTGCAAATAAACACAAATAAACTACACATGTTCCTATCCAGGACAGATAAGTATAAGTCCAATTAGACCACAGTCCTAAGACAGGCATGGCCACCAGCCATGATAATTCCCAGGCAGGACCAGGGAGCATAAGTAAATGTTATGCCCCAGTACAGCTAATTTTTATTAAATAATTAGGGAGGAATTGTAGCCTCCCCTATCCCTAAGCAGGCTGGCTCAGTCCTGTTCTGTCACTGTCAACTAGCCCACCTAGAGGTAGAGTCTTTTGACCTAGATAGGTCTATTGTTCTGCAACCTTTTTGATTTTTCTCCAAGACACTGCTACCACCAAGAGGCTAAACCTGTCTTCCAGAGGTGATCCTGAATAAGCAAAAGCCTGGCGACAGAGTGATGAGAGCCTGACAAAGCAGGGAGAGCCAGACATGGGAAAGGGTGGGCCTTCCCCTTTATAAGCTCAGACTCTTAAGTAAACTTTGGGCCTTGATAAGAAAACTTTATCTTGGCTCATTATTTCTCTCAAATTTTCTCCCATATAGCATCAGCCTCCCCTTTACGAACCTAGTTCATGTAGCTTCGGGCAGCTACATGTATCAATGGATACAATTACACATTTAAAAGACACATACTAATAAAATTCAGGTGGAAGACTTCAGCACCCCACTCTCAGCAGTGGACAGATCATGGAAACAGAAACTAAGCAGAGACACAGTGAAACTAATAGAAGTTATGAACAAAATGGATTTAACAATTATCTAGGGAATATTTCATTCAAAAACAAAAGACAGATGGACAGACAGACAACAGACAGATAGATAGAAAGGAAGGAAGGAAGGAAGGAAGGAAGGAAGGAAGGAAGGAAGGAAGCCAGGAAGGAAGG
Source organism: Mus minutoides (assembly GCA_902729485.2). NCBI lineage: Eukaryota > Metazoa > Chordata > Mammalia > Rodentia > Muridae > Mus > Mus minutoides. The sequence continues at coordinate 1,019,492 of LR753346.1, read as the reverse complement.
AAGCCAGGAAGGAAGGAAGGAAGGAAGGAAGGAAGGAAGGAAGGAAGGAAGGAAGGAAGGAAGGAAACAAAAGACAGACCCCAGGGCCAAAAGATTTTAGCACAGAATTCTACTAGACATAAGAAGAGCTAAAGTTTATTCCTGACATTGCACAAAATAGAGTCCTGATACCAAAAACACAAAAAGAAACAAGGAATAAAGTACACTCAAAATTCCTTCATGAGCATCGATGCAGATATACATAATAAAAATATTTGTAAGCTAAATTGAAGAGAACATCAAAGACATCATTCTTTCACCATGATAGAACAGCCTTCATCCCAGGGATGCAGAGGGCTTTTAAAATGTGAAAATATCAATGTAATCCACCACAAAAACAAACTGGAAAAAAACAAAAAACAAAAAACAAACAAAAAAAAAACCAAGACCATCTGATTAGATGCTGAAAAATCCTTCAAAAGAATGCAAAACCATTTCAAGATAAAAATCTTGAAAATATCAAGTATATAGGCACATATCTAATCTCTTAAAGTCAATATACAGCATACCACTCACTAGCATCAAGTTATATGGAGAGAAACTAAAATCAGATCTTCTAAAATGAGGCACAAGACAAAACTATCCACTCTCCACATGTCTAGGTAATATAGTACTTCAAATTCTATCCGGAGCAATAATAGAACTAAAGAGATCAAGAGAATACAAGTTGGAATGAAAGAAATCAAAGTACTGTTATTTGGAGATGATATGATAGTATATATGTATATGTGTGTGTGTGACCCCAAAAATTCTACCAGAGAACTCCTACCACTGATAAACATCTTTTGCAAAGTGTCAGGATAGAAGACTAACTTTAAAAACATAATCAGTAGCCTTACTATACATAAACAACAAAGGTGTGAGGAAGAAATCAAGAAATAATGCCCTTTAAAATATCCATAAATAATATAAAATGTTTTCACGGAACTCAATGTAAGCAATTGAAAGATATATATGACAAGAATTTGAAGTCTGTTTAGAAAGAAATATAAGATTTCAGAGGATGGATAGTTCTTCCTTGCTCATGGATCAGCAGTATCAATATGGTAAAAAAAAAAAAAAAAAAACAAACAGCCTTACAGAGGGCATTCTCTGTAACACTAGGACATTGCTCAATTATGTTTCTTATACCTATATTTGAAATAACAAAAAACCTGGAAACAACATAGATGTTCCTTAACTAAAGAATGGATAAAGAAAATGCAGTTAGTTTATACAATATGAGTACTGGACAGCTATGGAACATTTATAGCAGAGGTGCCTTGTCTACCCTGAGTGGGAGAGGATACACTTAATCTTGTAGTAACTTGATGCCTCAGGGAAGGAGAATACTGCCAGGTGTGAAGTGGGGTAGGTGAGTGGGGAACACCCTCTCAGAAGCAAAATGGACAGGAAATTGGTAGAAAAACCCAAGTACTGGGGAACCATGAAAAGGGGCTACATTTGGAATGTAAACATATAAAATAATTTAATAAAAAATACAATGACTTAATAAAATTTACAAATGGATGAAACTCAAATAAATAATCCTGAGTGTGGTAAACCAAGCCAAAAAGACACTCATGGTATATACTCCCTTATTAGTGAATATTATCTGTAAAGTAAATGCTTCAATCTAAAGACACAGAGAGGCTACAGAAGAAAGAGGGCTCACAGGGGTCCATATGAGTCTCTTTGGGAAGGTGAAATAGAGAAGATGTTTGATGTGTGGAGGAGAGTGGGGAATGGGAACAGTAGGTTTGTTGTTGGGTAAGGTTGCAAGAAGAGAATACAGGGACAGACAAATGGAAATGTGTGCCATTTTGGAAGCAAGCTAGGAACCCATGGCTGTGGAAACTCTAGAAATTTCAGAGGGTGACCAGAGCTAAAACTCCTAGAAGTTGGGATTGTGCTGCCTTAACTGGCAATCTCATTTAACAAGGCAAGCCTTCAGTGGAGGTATTAGGACAATAAACTAGGCATATAAACTGCTACCTACAATTTCGCCTACCCATAGCAGCCTTATTTATAATATCCAGAAGCTGGAAAGAATCCAAATGTCTCATTCCTCAACAGAGGAATGGATACAGAAAATGTGGTACATTTACACAATGGAGTACTATTCAGCTATTAAAAACAATGAATTTATGAAAATTTTGGGCAAATGGATGTATCTGGAGGATATCATCTGTAGTGAGGTAACCCAATCACAAAAAACTCACTTGTTATGCACTCACTGATAAGTGGATATTAGCCCAGAAATTTAGAACACCCAAGATACAATTTGCAAAACACAAGAAAATCAAGAAGAATGAAGACCAAAGTGTGGATACATCATTCTTCCTTAGAATAGAGAACAAAACACCCATGAAAGGAGTTACAGGGACAAAGTTTGGAGCTAAGACGAAAGAACGGACCATCCAGAGACTACACAACCTGGGGATCCATCCCATAATCAGTCACCAAACCCAGACACTACTGCATATGCCAGCAAGATTTTGCTGAAAAGACCCCCGATATAGTTATCTCTTTTGAGGCTATAGCAGTGTCTGGCAAATACAGAAGTGGATGCTCACAGTCATCTATATGATGGAACACAGGACCCCCCCAATGGAGGAGCTAGAGAAAGTACCCAAGGAGCTGAAGGAGTCTACAACCCTATAGGTGGAACAAAAATATGAACTAACAAGTACCCCCAGAGCTTGTGTCTCTAGATGACTATGTAGCAGAAGATGGCCTAGTTGGTCATCACTGGGAAGAAAGGCCCCTTGGTCTTGCAAACTTTATATGCCCCAGTAAAGGGGAACACCAGGGCCAAGAAGTGGGAGTGGGTAGGTAGGGGAGCAGGGCAGGGGGTTGGGTACAAGGAACTTTCGGGATAGCATTTGAAATGTAAATAAAGAAAATATCTTTAAAAAAAATGTGCTGGGATAAAGGCTTCACAGAAATTATGGGAGTGGCCAAACAATTGCTGGTCCTGACTGAGACCTATGCCATCAGAAAAATCCCATACCTGATACTGCCTGAAGGGCCAGGTTCCAGAGGGTAGATAGCCCAGAGACCTAGAATAGAACCAAACAAGACTGAAAAAAATAAAGAAAAAAGAAAGAAAGAAAGAAAGAAAAAAGAAAGAAGGAAGGAAGGAAGGAAGGAAGGAAGGAAGGAAGGAAGGAAGGAAGGAAGGAAGGAAAGAATGAAAGAAAGAAAGAAAGAAAGAAAGAAAGAAAGAAAGAAAGAAAGAAAGAAAGAAAGAAGTCAATGAAATGTTGCCTAAGGATAGACCCTGATTGGTGCCTGGTTTTCATTAGTGAGGCTACATCCTGCAACTGATGGAAACAGATGCAGAGACCCACAGCCAAGTCAAACATTAAGTAGATCTCAGGGAATCTTGCTGAAGGAAAGATTCTAGGTGCCAGAGGGGGTTAAGGACAAGAGATGAAACCCACAGAATGGAATAACCTGGGCTCATAGGAATTCAAGACAGTCTGAACCATCAACTAGGGAGCCTGTGTGGGACTGACCTAGGTCCTCTGAATGTATGTTACAGTTGTATAGCTTGCTCTCCCTGTGGGGATCCTAACAATAGGACCGGGGCAGTCGGTATCTGATTCTTTTGTTGTCTTTTGGGATCCTTTACCTCATACTGAGTTGCCTTTCCAGCCTTAATAGAATGCCTAGATGTACTGTAATTTGATATGTCAGGTTTAGTTGATATCCATGGGAGGCCTGCCCTTTTCTGAAGAGAAAGGAGGAATCAATAGGGGTGGGGCAGAAACAAGATGGGGTTAGGGTGGGGGAAAGGATGGAGGAACTTGCCATTGGGATGTAATAAATTTCCCCAAAAGATAATCAATAATTTAAATAAATACTTATTTAAATATAAAAAGTAAAAAATTAGGAAAAAAATATAACCCCTTTTTATTTCAAAAGATAAAAAATTACTATGTTCTATTGAAAGATTCACAATATATAAAATTACTACTAAATTATATTAAAGTTTAAAAGTATTTCAATATAACATGGACTCTTTATATTCTAAACAGACAAACAAAAACCCATATGCTACATTAAGTAAAATGATTTGGAATATAGTAAAAGGTTTAGGTTTTTTTTTTTTTTTGTATTTATTTAGTGCGTGAAAAAATTAGACTTTTCTCTCTATATATAAACAAAAATTTGTCACACCAACTAACCCTTGAGGATTCAGTGTTCCAAAACATCAATGAATTCCTTGGAAGCACAAGTTCATATGTTGAACTTGTGAATTTTTATTCTTCAACCTTAATAAAAGTGATTTATCCAGTGTTATCCATGTGCCAATTGAGGAGATCATAATATCCATTTACTACAGCTCCATGTCTATCAAGTTCTTCTTTGCTTCAATCATGGGTAGTAAATTTTATGTCTGTAAGGCCAATGGATTTCTAATAATAAGGAGTAGGAAGATTAAAAATAAAAAAGTAATTTATTAGCATTTAAATACATAGAAAATAAAGATTTAAAAAGAAAGTAGACGGATTTCATAGATAATTCCTAGTATTCTCTTTTTTCTAATGCTATTTTTGGGACCAACTCTGATGTCCTCTAGCCACAAGTAGCAATTAAAACAAATGTGATTTGGTTAATAAGATATGCTGTGCATGTAATATGAGTATTGGATTTTAAAGTTTTAATATGAAGGGGAACCTATCAGATAAATAATTTCACTTTAATATTTCAACATTTCTATACCATATTAAATTATGACAACACAATAAATAGTATTTTAGACATACTGGTTAAATTATTTGTTAAATTAATTTTACCTAAATTTTTCTTATTTTTGGCCTCTGGACAATTTTGCCATGCCATTGATGTATAGTACAATTGTATATATTTGTTAGCCTAAAATAAGCTTATAATATGGTTTAGCAGTATAATATCTCCTTATCAAGAGTCAGGAGAATGTTTAGAATAATTTAATTCCCTCTATTCTACTTTCCCTATGTAAAGATACAAAGTCTACAACTATTTCCTTCTTTTGATACTCTCAGTCTAGTAGAGAGACTTGACAATAAGACAATAAAAGTTGAATTCAAGAAGTTTATGTTGCTGTTGTATCACAGTTTCTTCCCATATTCAAACAGTTTATCATTTTAGGGCAGCTAAAAGTAGTAAGGTAATGTCTAAAAATAGCTTTAGGAAGTCCACGGAAGTAAGCAGATTCACTAGATGGCTCCCATACAGAGTAAGGAAAGCTGAGAGTCCTTCTGTGTCCCGACCCACAGGACCCAGTTATTGTGGGGCTGGGGGGTCTGAGGAGGACCATGTCTGAAAGAGAAACGGGCGAGAAAGAAGAAGGAGACCAAGTAGACGATCCTATGAAGGTCTGTTTATTGCGAGCAACTTTTACAGTATAAAAAGCAATAAGATGGAGGAAGAAGCCGGCCCATGCCTCAGCCTGGGAGTAGGGAACATCCTGTGGTTTATCCGGAAAGTTTGCAGTGCTATTATCTGATCCTGGCGTGCTGTCAGCTGTCCTTGCAAAAGGTCGAAGTTCCCTCAGGAAGGGAGGGGAGCTCTGGTTTATGACTTAGCATTGGTCTCCAACACTTCTGAGACTCTAATAAATTGAGAAGACTCAGACAAGACAAGGTGCAAAGACGATTCTGGAGACCATGGTGTCCATCTTCTGAGAAGAAATAAAAACCAGCTGAGCTGCCAGGAAGTTATTTAGACCAACTAGGGAAGGACACAACTTTGAGCTGTCTGAAAGCTATCCTCAGGGTTCAAAGGTTTTTGTGAGCTGTCACTCGGGTAGGCCTGGATGTTGAATCTGTCTTAGAGTAATTTCTGCTCCTATACTTAACTCATCTATATTCCTTTAAGTTACCCCAGTAAAATCCATTGGTTGACTGAGTTGGTCTTTGGTGGTTTCAGAATGTGGTATGTTTAGAGCTCCCTATCTGGATGAGTACATGTGTGGGTTGAACCTCTACAGAAAACATATTTTCACATCACAGTGCTATTGTAGAAAAAAATGTTAAAAAGGGCAAAGAGGATGTAATGGCTAAATGACTTAGGAAATTGGAAATTCTTCATTTCCAAGAAAAAGTCAACTTCATCTGAGCTATAAAATATTAGCAGGACATTGCCTTGAGAGTATACTTCTGAATTGTAAGCTTCCACTATGAGAAAACAACCTTTGTCTAACTCATACCTTACCGTACTAACTTTAGGTAGGTAAGAGCATGCTTTCCTTAGGATAAAGGAAATCCACCACTCAGGGTATATTCTTGGTCTTTATCTGCTCTGCATGCTGCACTTGAATTTACTACAAAAGGAACTAATGTGGTCACAAGCTCTCCGCAGATCAGCAAGATTGGTATCTGGAGTCTTTCAGGCCTTTTAAATGCTTTGACAACAAGCAAGGCACAGTTGGAAAGCATTATTTGTCTTGTTTATAAAGAAATGATTGTTATGCTTCCTAATCTTTATAATAAAGATTAAGTCTTTGATCCTGAAAGAATTTACTAAGTGAGTATATTAAGAAATTGTTTTAGTCACCATTTATCCCTGGAGTTAATTTGTGTTACCTGGCCTCTTCATTTTCTTCTAACTCTTTTCCTGTATACACTTCTCAATACCCATGGCATATGTCAGTAATTATGAAATTTAAACATTTATTCTAAGTCTGTGAAATTCTAAGTCTCCACACACCTTATAAACAGTCAATCAAATAAATAGTGAAAGACTTCCAACACTAACCAGTGCCTTATTCCAGACACCTATCAACCACCAAATACACCAAATAGTTATGGATGAATTTTCTCGTGTACCACACAGTGCTCTGATCCCAGTTAATAGTGAGATGTTAATTTCCTGAACCCTATACCACAAATTAGTCAATGCAAGCATTATGCTCCAACAGATTGAGCAATTTCAAGTCCCTTCTAAATAAGTGGTGATGGACACTGGCAGGGCTGGGTTGAATAGAAGAACTGGGAGAACCTGGCCCCATTTTATCTTCTCTCTGTAGCCCAGTGCAGCATCTCTGGTCCTCAGAGTTATTTGCAATAATCTCTATATGTTCTTTGTATTTCTCTCTCTCTCTCTCTCTCTCTCTCTCTCTCTCTCTTCTATTCTTGTTGAAGCAGAATTTTCTTTTGCAAATGTCCTGACTGTCTTGGCACTCACTTTGTTGAACTGGCTGTCTTTGAGTGCATAGAGATTCACCTGCCTAAGTTCTGGAATTAAATGCATGTGCCACCTTTCTTAGCAACTGTGTTTGTATTTCTTTCTCAGTGCATAGCACACCATTCTTTGATACCTGAGGTACTTTATAATTTCCTAGAATTCTTGAAACAGCAACTGCCATAGTTGACCCTCCTGGTCCAATAATTCCAACTAGAAATTTTCCAGTGCTGTTTCTCCAGTTAGGTTTGTATTCATCCTGCCCTGTTAGAAACACAAAAGATGACTCCAGTGGAGAAATGGTTGTCAAATATCTGATAGCCCAGATTGTGTTAAGGCAAAATATCCTTCCTCTCATTAATCTCCTTGATGGTGTGGATCACGGGTTTCATTCATCCAGCGGAAACCCTGGAGATCAACGGTGATGGAAAGTTTTGCTGGGTACAGTGGTCTGTGCTGACACCTGTGCTCTCTTACAGCCTGTAAGACATGTGACCAGACTCTTCTTCTTACTGGCTTCAGTGTGAGAGGATGTACAAAATCCTGTAGTGACTTGACATTCCTGGATTCATTTTGAAATTAAAACAATACCAGATGTCTCTTAAATTCTTGTCAAAACGGAGAAACCAAAGTATTCCATGACAAATTCAAATTCACACAATATCTTTCCACGAATCCAGCCCTTCAAAGGATAATAACAGAAAAACACCAATACAAGGACGGAAACTCTGCCCTAGAGAAAGCAAGAGAGTAATCCTTCAATAAACCTAAAGGAAGACAGCCACAAGAACAGAATCCCAACTCTAAAAACAAAG
>LR753346.1:996168-1009409 GCA_902729485.2 Mus minutoides | reverse complement strand
AAAAAAAAAAAAAAAAAAAAAAAAAAAAAAAAAAAAAAAAAAAAAAAATTCTTGTCAAAACAAAACAGATGTAGAGTCCCACAGTCAGCATTAATGTGGGAACTTGAAATCTTGTGGAAGAGGTAGGGGAATGATTGATGAACCTGGAGGGAATGTGGATTCTACAAGAAGACCAACACATTTAACTAACCTTGACCACTGGGTAGTCCTATAGACTGAACTACCAACCACAGAACATACAAGTTCTGGACATGGGTTCTTTCACAATGTAGCATACATACAGTTTGAACTTCATGATGGCACCTCAAGACCTGGACCATGGTCTGACCCTGACTCTTCTGCCTGTTTGTGGATCCAGTCCCCTCTTTACTGGGCTGATTGGTCTAAGCTCAGAAGAAGAGGACTTTCTACTCCTGCAGTGACTTGAAGTGCCAGTGTGGGTTAATATCTGGGAGCAGGAGCTTCACATTCTCAGAGGTGAAAATTATAAGTGGGGGAGAAGCTTTATGAGGGGAATTCTGGGAGAAGATGAAGTGTGGTGATCCGCATATGAAGTGAAGAGGTAGATAGATCGATAGATAGATAGAACACACTCAAAATTAAGATAGAGTTCATTTTAATAATAATCACAGCATAAGGCAGAATGAAAAGAAATTATACTACTTCAACATGAGCCTAGTCTACATTGTAATTTACTGGCACTTTAGGGTTAATGGTATCTCTGTAAACCAAACAGTAAACAATATCAAGAAAAAGGTATTATTGCATTTCTCATCTGATCTTTTGTTGAAAATAAACTTCCAAAGTTCCAGTAAAGATTAGAGACTAAGTCAAGTAGCTCAAATCGTGGCAATTAGTTTGGGTCATTATCATAGAGAGGTGAGAGCTGCAATTAAGGGATGACCTGCTCTACTATATCAGGCATTTCTCGCTTTTTGCACCCTTCACTGTAAAAATGGAAATCTTTTAGAGAGATTAAGAAAGTATTAATTAGGGACTCAACAAAAATCTCACTTGGTCAGCAACCATACTGAAGATTTACCCTTCCAACAATAATTTAGATATAGAACATGTATAAGAGGAAAGGAGTTGTGATTGATATAGATATAATGATGTAAAAAACTGACAAAAAAAGTTATAATGACCACACAGCATTATGGAAAATTCTGCTGTATAAGTTACAATATCCAATATAATTAATACCTGTGCTACCATAATACTATTGATGATCACAAATTTATTTTCAAAAGACTCCAAAATAGATATAAAAAATAAAGTGCAGTGTTGTGATGGCAAAGGATCTGGAAATTATTGGGGTTTTTTTTCCCATTAATTTCTGGCATTATTTTTAGGTCTAACCAGTGTGTGTTTGTACGTGTGTAAGATACATATATTAACAGACATTAGTATTGTCCTAACTTTTTATTTCTAAAAAATGCTATATTTGCTATATTTGCATATTTAAAATTCCATTTTTGATATGTTATCTTGCAGGAGAAGGAGACATCAGTAGGGACAGATTTTACCTGCAAGTCAGAAACCTATCATGAACATTTCCTCAGACACAAAGCAGAGTTCCCAGATTTCACATTTGAAATTGAGCTTGAGTGTGACATTTAACAGTGAAGCTGCAGCACACTGTGCAGCCCCTGTGCTTCTCAAACCTCAGTGTGCACACATACCAACAGAGGTCTTCTGAATGTGTGGATTCCCTTCTGCAGGTGTGGTATGAAACCCCTGGTTCTATGTGCCTAACAAGCTTTTAGATACTGCTGCTTCTAGTCCAAGAGACTCTCTGAGAAGCAACTTTATGAGAACCTGCCATAGAAATCCATTCCCAATATAAACTGAGGTAAAGGCAGAGTGAGAACTTCAACTGAAATCTGGGCTCCAAGATATCTACTCTTTTGTGGCCACCCAAAGTAATAAGAGAAAAAAAAATTAATTAAAAAAAAAAGATTTAACAATGGCTTACCCCTCACACATGGGTGATTCTATATCCTCATCAGAGTCACTTGTTGGCACAGCGCTATAGTCAACAGGAAATAGTCCCCCAATAGCAACAAAATGGTTTTCAGCTTCTACATATCCAGTCAAATTAAATTTGCACAGCAACCTGCATGTCACATTCATGTGATTGAGCATATAATTCAACCCAAGAAAATACAGTTAATCCCACAATCAAGCACTTCTCTCTGCTAGCCATTTTTATGTGGTGAGCTTGAGGGTAAGGAAAGTGTTGAGGTGACACAGGTTTTAAGGAAGCACCTTGATGGAGTGTTGGAGTGTGTATGTGCCTAGACTGCTTGCTTTTACTTAGTAAGTTCGTGTTGTAGAAGCAGATGTCACAATCAGTTGCAATTTATGGATCTGGAATAGGAGCTGAGCAATCCTCTGAGAGGTGGCACCTGGTTATCCTGTAGGCTTTGCAATGATAAATAACCATAGAAACATGGGATTCAGTTTGAAAGTTATTTTAAGTGGTAGAAACACTTCCCTCTTGTTTGGCATTGGCAGCACCATCAAATGTCACTGAAGCCAATTCTTTGGACTTTGTGCATGTCAGGCCCACACTCTGCTGTGGAACCACATCTCCAGCCATTTCTGCTCCCTTGCTTGCTAGCCCTCACTCAGAGACAAATTTCTTGTTTCCAGGTCAATGTATCATGATTCCAAGTCTCTCAGTCTTCCTCTCTGCTCATTCTCAAACTTTGCCCTTCCCATCCTTAGATAAAGTTCATAGAAGATTGTCAGAATGTATTTCAGTATGTTTTTTGATCTTTAAAAACATGGGGAAGATTTGATCACATGGTTTTTCTCCCAAAGACATTTTAAGGAACCATTCAAAATCTAAAATAAAAAAGACTTTGATGTATCAGTTTTACTTATAATGTTGAAATTTATAATAAGCTAAAATCACTGTATCAGATGGAGCTCAGGGAGTCTTATAGAATATATGTGGAAAGAATTATGGGCTGCCAGAGACTAAATCACTCACAAAAATGAGAGCATGGCCTGGACTTGGGTTGCCTACACATATGTAGCAATAATGCAGCTTGGTTTTCAAGTGTGTCTGCCAACATCTGAAGTGAGGGCTGACTGAATCTATTACCAGCCTCTGCACCCTCTCTCCCTATCAGGGCAACCTTATCCGGCTTCAGTGGGAAAGGATATGCCTAATCCTGCAATGACTTGATGTGTGATTGTGGGAATGGTGTGGGGCAGAGGGACTGGAAGGGACCTCTCAAGATGATGACCCCTGGGATTCTTCCCCTTTTCCTCTAAGTAGGGAGCAGGGAATGGAGAGAAGATCATCATGAGGGGTGCTGCGAGGAGAAGCAGAGCATAACTTTGGGATGTAAAGTGAAGGAATAAAAAAATTTTAAAAATCCTTGGTGTATAAGTTTTACTTATTATATTAAAATTAATAATAAACTAAAAGTACTACATAGAGAACCTAGAATAAGCTATAATCTAGTCACATGCTGGGCTACAAGGGTCCTGCAGATTATATTACCGAATGCATTCACTGACACCGGCCAACACCCACTACAATACAAGTAAAAAAATAACAAAACAAAACAAAAAAAAACACTCAAAATTACATTTTCAATTTCAAAAACTTACCTGTATTTTCTACTTTTCCACCTCTGTAGTATCTTTAATAGGCAAAAAAGTAGTTACTGTTAGCAAGAAGTCAAAAGAGGTGAACTGTCCTCTTTCTTATGGTTTTACAGCCAGTCAGCTATCTGTTTTCATAATCATGTACAGTTACAATCAATGCTTACACAAGGCACTAAAGGGCTATATTCTGTGCAAGATTTTAATGTTTTCATACTTCTCTATATTATCTCATTGAATTTGTGGATATGGATTCTATTTGTATAATGAAGAAATATATACTAGTGAAGGAAATCCCTTCTCATTTTAAAAACAATACTTTCGCAAGCAATCTTCCTACTGTAATGCTGACGTGCATTTGTTTTTCATATGGCATCATTAGGATCATCAGTCACCCAGGCTACACCATACTATGAAGTACATTGACTACCTCCACCTGATCCTCATTGAACGACTTCTTAGTTGCTGGTTACACATAGTCCATCGCACACTGACTACATAATTTCCCAAAGAAAGGATCTTTTTTCAAAAGCACTGGAGAACTAGGAGTCTGCTGACTTCCCCACAGCATAACTCACCTTGCAGTGACACTCTTGGGTTGACCAAGTGCTATCAGTGTTCCATGTGTCTACATTGTCTTCATTTTCCAAAGTGTGTGGGTCTCCTATAATCTCCCTTATATTTTCAAGGTATTGTTGACCAGTCTTCGTGAATAGCCTGATTTCCGGGGGCTCTCTCCTAACATGCTTTTCAGAGTTTGGCTTCATCTAATAAACTGTCTCACTGATTAGGGACCACTCTTCAGTGCTAATAACATGAGAATCCCTACTGTGATTCTGGGTTCAGTCAAGAAGCTTTGCAGAATGCCTCAGAATAACGCCTGGTCTCCCTTTCTTCCCAGGGGGCAGCTGTTTTGAGATAATTACTATTTGGTTGACAAGGATACCTCTTGGCAAAGGATATTTATCACCCACAGTGACTTGTCATAATCCTCACAGGAAAACAAAAGACCACAAAGTTATTAAGACATATTATTTTACTTTATATTTTTATTTTTACATGGGTACTTTATACTTTAAAATGGTATCCTTATGATTTAATCTTTCCCACATCATGAATTAGATTCAGGTTGAGGAGGCTTCTGATTTGTATAGCAGCATTTAGTATTCAGTTTGTGACCTTTCAGAATACTGGTCTATTTCTATTAGGGAAACAGTGATTTCATCCTCTAAATGCCATAGAAGCAAAGGTCAAGAAAAGGTGACAGAAGTCCTCCTCTGTACTCTCACTGGGAAGGGTCTTGTGGAATGCACATCTGTGGGAGCTCAATGCCTCATTTCCAGGCACACCACCTCAGGGGCCTGTTCTGCTTTACTTTCATAAATGAGCAGACATGCACTCCCATGGTAAATGAAAGCTAGTATAGGAACACAAAAGCCCATATCCTCCTTTAGTCACATAAAAGGAATGAAGGACATGGATGAAGTCTGTGAGCTTAGAATCTAGCTCCAGTCTCTTTATTAGTTGACTCTCTTTTCCTTTCTTATGATCCCAGCACTCTGCCATATTTTACTTTGCATAAATTTTCTGGCTGTGGGTGCATATTTTCCAAAGTCAAACTAAATGGCACACCAACATGAATATGGCCAGAGTTAGCAGTGGGAAATTTGTTTTGTTGTCTAGCAAGGTGAGATTGTTTCTCTCAAAGTACTTTAAGAGAATGACTCAGGAAAATGATGCCATATGGGTGTTGATAGAAGTAATCGTGGTATTTAATTGTAAGTGGACACAAACAGCCTCCCGGGTCTGAAATGTGACTGTATGCTCCTCTATTGTCCCTTGCTGTGTTTCATCCTTGCAGATCTCTAAGAGCACTGGCAATAGTCAGTCTCTGCTCTTATAATAGGGAGAGATTCTGTCTAGACTTGTCTTTGCCAGTAAGCAATGATAGCACCTGAGCCCACTATACTCTCCTCAATACAGACAAAGAGTACTTAAAGATTGTATGAATTTGGGAAAGCTCACAACCCAAATATACTGCTGATGAATAGTGTTGGGTATTCTGAGAAGACAGAGAATCCTATCTGCCCTGGAGAACTTATAGTGTTTCACAGTCTTTGGCTAGCCACAGCTTATCAGACATTACATACCCAGCATAATTGTTCATGTGTTTGACAAGTCTGAATCTCAGTTAATGATGGAATACCAGGTAATTCTTGTGCCATGACAGTATATGCATGGACACAGTCATCTTTACCTTTCATATGCAGAACTCTCTGAATCAGTAGGGAAATCTATCGTGCACGTAGTTTTATGTTTCCTGGATGCTCATTTTATTACGGAAGATGTTGTTCTTAGGTTAGCTCCTGCTTTATGTCACTCCGTGTTGTGCCCAACAATGTTCTTTCCGAGTTTGCTTTGCTCCATGAGACTTCCAATTAGAAGCAGGGTTTCACTTTACTAAACAGTAGAAAATGACTGTGTGCTTGGGTTCACATTGATAGAAAAGAGGGTATGGTATTGGTTTGTTTGGACATAAAGGTAACGTGAATTTACTCTTTTGAAATGTAATTCCTTAGAACAGAGGGTCTTGCATCCTTGAGAGTCTAATCACTCCATGAGAGAAAAGAACAGTACACAGGGAGAATATCATGCTTGAGACATCATAGTGAGGACTTACAGGGAAAGAGACTCTTCCTTTTAAAAGCAGGGGGAGGAGTTTCATCAAGAGGAATACTTACAGCACAAGCAGGATATCCACCATAGACAGGTGTATCCTAGGAAATTTTTGCTATCATGACACAAATTATTTCCACCTGGGAGGAGAGAATAACAATTGAGGAACTGCCTCCATCAGATTGTCTTTGGCCATATCTTGATGGTTAATTAATATAGAAGAGCCCAGCCCACCATGGAATATTCCATCCTTATACAAGTGTGAATTCGATTTTTTGTTTGTTTGTTTGTTTGGTTGGTTGGTTTTTCGAGACAGGGTTTTTCTGCGTGCTCTGGCTGTCCTGTAACTCACTTTGTAGGCCAGGCTAGTCTCGAACTCAGAAATCTGCCTGCCTCTGCCTCCCTAGTACTGGGATTAAAGGTGTGCGCCTCCACGCCCGGCTTGTATTTGATTTTTAAGATGAGTAGCTGAGCAATTCAGGGAGAGAAAGCCAGTATGGGGCATTTCCTGTGGGCTCTAATTTATTCTTTATGTTCCTGTTGCTACATTGGCTTATCTCAATGGCATCCTGTCACATGTAAGCCAAATAACCCTTTTTCTTTCCTTTCTCCTTTGTCACAGTGTTTACTAGTACAATAACAAACCAAACTAGAATATAATAACACGGTATGGTGGATTGAATAGAGCCTTTTCAGGCTAATCTTGCAGTGGATCCATCTATCCCCCTTTCCTGCAGACATCCTCAGCTTCCTCTCATAGCTCATAGCTGTTTCCTTGTTTCAGATACCAATACCTAAGTCATCCCTTTCCTGGAAATTCAGCACACAGTCAAGGCTGGAAATCAGACAGGCTATGCATATGTCACTGAGTACTAAAGGTCAAGCTGATGTCTAACTATAGCATTTACCAATACTGGTACTAGAACATCCTCTTTATACTAAACAGGGGAAAGGGGTAAACACCAAGCCAGTTAAAAACACTTCTCTCTACATTGGTGACCTACCTGTATGATATTCCAGTGCAACAGTGTCCCAAACATTTCAGGGTGTAACCAAGCACTCTATGGTTGTTAGGGTCTATTCCATGAGGTGGAACAAATACTGACACTGCTTGGGTGGTCAAAAACCTGAGAGTAGATAGGGGAAGATCAACTGTTCTGCTAAAGGAAAGTAGTTGTAAAATGATTTTAATGAGACTCTGCTGTACCCATAGATCACTGTCTGACTCATAATCTACTTCCTGAAAGTTCATGGGAAGGCAGACAGTGACCCACAACTGGAAAAGTCCAAAAAGTGAGACTTTGGAACACTCAGCTCTAAGTGGGAAGTTTCCATGAAATCCCTCCCCTTAGGTATATGGGATGTATGTGGACTATGAGGCCAAACATTTTAAGAGCCAGAGGAGATGGAGGACACTAGAGAAACAGTGCCTTGATCATTTTGGAGGGAGCAGTGATAACTTCACAAGTGTCTTCATAGAGAGTAGTGGAGAGGACTGCTTCACAGGAGATAACCTAAGTGAGCAGGACTGGGTCGGGGTGGTCACTCCAGCCACTAAGTTAAGGCAAAATAGTGACTCCTCAAGCTTCTAGGAAACAGCTCAGCTAGCACTTTGTCCTTAACTCTGTGGAGTTACACTAAATGGTTTTCAGACTCAATTCAATGTTTAGCTATCCTAAGGATATGTTATTTTTATAGCAATAAGTAAGAAATGGCAAAGAAAGAAGCTGAGTACTGAAACATCTGCACACAGAAAGGCTTGGGTGCTGTAAGAATTCAAGGGGAATGACTTCTTTCTAAATTCTCTGAATATAGTACACAATGGAATGTCCCTTCAACAGCTTTTCTAGGACTTTCATGTCATCTTCATGTCTGAAGATGGTATGTATACACTCCTTGTTCATACTTTGGTAGGGCTTGAGCTTCTGCACATATCATATTGGAATCACTGGTATAATAATTGTTTTGTGTGCCCTTACATGCAGTTTATATCCCAAACTAATCATTCAAATGCTAAGAATAAAAAATAAATAAATAAATAAATAACTGGGAAGGAGGTAATATGCAATCAAGTGTTCTGTTGAATAGCCTTTAAATAGTTGTAACTGTAACACAAACACAGTTTTAGCTGGAAATGTGACCTCACACAGCATGCATTTCCCTGAAGCTTCCTGACCATTACTGTTGTCAGTGCATACTGTATATTTAGTGGTTTCTGATAGCTTACATTTTCACCAATCACAACTTTCCTTTGATATGTTTCATGCTCCATATTTGAGATATCCTTGTGTGAAGGGTCATAATCATCTCTACTTCTTCAGACAATACAAAGGTTTACATAGAGTCCGATCCCCAATTCTATGACTGTTTCTCACTCTTACAGTGAAGCAGAGGCAATTGAGGAAGAAGATTTGAGGCTTTACTTATAACTAGATTGTTGTAGATCCAAGTGTTATTTACCACAGAAGTTTTTACTTCTTTAACTCCAAACAACTGGAAATGAGAACTTAAAGCCCATTGAAATATAACACACTGATAGGAAAGGGATTACTTCATTTGTTCTACACCCTGCATTGGAACTTCTGAAGATTTCACTTCCAGCAATGTTAGATTTAAGTACATAGATTTCAAAATGTTATTTTCACTTCTTTAGAAATATTGTCTCATTCCATTATACTTGAAGGAGTGGAGAGAAGTAAGTATATCCTATATAAAATATTTCTCTAATTAGGGTTATTTGGGGATTTGTTTGATTATTGAAATTAGGATTTGAGTGGCTACATCTCGGTCTTATAATGTTAAAAATTACATTTCTTTAAAATTAGATCTTTATGTTTACTTTTCACCAGTAATCATCAATATTTCCTTCTATCTACTCAACCCTAGTGCTTTCATGACTCTTATTATTCTTCCACATAATTCAACTCCTCCTTCCAAAGGGCTATGTACTGTTCAGATTCCAAAATCAAACTAAGCAGTATTAATTTTATATTTTTAATTCATAAACTTTAACTAACTGATTCAGATCCTCACCTGGGAGGTTGGAGAAATTTTGTTCTGAAATAAACAACTTTAATGCAATATTAATTTCAGCTGTACTTGTGTTAAAAGTATATAAAACAGGAAGGCATTGTATTATTTTGAAAATGTTTCTCAAATAGAGAAAAAGAATGAAATGGAAAAGGAGTATTTTGTTTTGTTTGATAGTCATAAAGGAAGGGTTTAGATATTATAAAGTATTATGACCCTCATAATAAAAATTAATCAATGGAGGAAAATGTATTCCAAATACCATCTTTTTAGTAATTATTCTGTAATGATTTAAAAGAATTTCCCTGCTAATCCTTAAATTTCCTGAATGTTTCCTGAACAGATACTTAATATGTAACATTTATTATAGAGAGTCTTCATACTGTCCATTTCACTTGCAACAGTTTTCTTGATGCTGTATCATATTCTGGATGATTATTTTGTAATGATGGAAAGTATTCCTATAGAGTTGAGGTTCTGTCTGTGAACATATTAGTTTTTCTAGTTTTTCAGTACTATGAAAAGTTCTGTACTGCCCTTTGGGGTTATATAGCCTATTTCCCTATGGAAGAGTGCTTTCTCAGGTAACTTCTTAAGGGTAGGAGTTACTAGCGCAAAGCAGGCAAATAATTTTGTAGTTCTTAAAATTTTATTTTTCTTTTTAAAAAGATATGGCTAAATTAATTGCCAAAAAAACCACAAACCAAACATTTGACAAAATTCAGCATCCCTTCATGTTCAAACTCTTGAAAAGGTCAGGAATTCAAGGCCCATATCTAAATATAGTAAAAGCAATATACAGCAAACCAGTAGCAAACATCAAACTAAATAGAGAGAAGCTTGAAGCAATCCCACTAAAATCAGGGTCTAGACAAGGCTGCTCACTCTCTCCCTACCTATTAAATATCGTACTTGAAGTTCTAGCTAGAGCAATTAGACAACAAAAGGAGGTCAAAGGGATACAAAATGGAAAGGAAGAAGTCAAAATATCACTATTTGCAGATGATATGATAATATACTTAAGTGACCCCAGAAACTCCACCAGAGAACTCCTAAAGCTGAAAAACAATTTCAGCAAAATGGCTGTATATAAAGTTAACTCAAATCAGTAGCCTTCCTCTACTCAAAGGTTAAACACATTGAGAACGAAATTAGGGAAATGACACCCTTCACAATAGTCACAAATAATATAAAATACCTTGGTGTGACCCTAACCAAACAAGTGAAAAATCTGTATGACAAGAACTTCAAGTCTCTGAAGAAAGAAATCAAAGAAAACAGAAGATGGAAAGATCTCCCATGCTCATAGATTGGCAAGAATAAAATAATAAAAATGGTCATCTTGCCAAAAGCAATGGAGATTCAATTCAATTAAATCCCCATCAAAATTTCCAATTCTTCATAGAGGTAGTAAGGGAAATTTGCAAATTCATTTTAAACAATAAAATACCCAGGACAGTGAAAACTATTCACAACAATAAAAGAATTTCTAGATTAATCACCATCCCTGACCTCAAGCTGTATTACAGAGCAATAGTGATAAAAACTGCATGGTATTAGTACAGATACAGGCAGGGAGATCAATGGAAGAGAACTGAAAACCCAGAAATGAACCCACACACATATGGTCACTTGATATTTGACAAAGGAGCTAAAACCATCCAGTGGAACAAAAAGACGGCATTTTTAACAATTGGAGCTGGTTCAACTAGCAGTCAGCATGTAGAAAAATACAAATCGACTCATTCTTACCTCCTTATACAAAGGTCAAGTCCATTTGGATCAGGGACCTCCACATAAAACCAGATACACTGAAACTTTTAGAGGACAAAGTGTGAAGAGTCTTGAGCACATGGGCACAGGGGAAAATTTCCTGAATAGACACCATGTCTTATGCTCTATGATCAAGAGTTGATAAATGGAACCTTATAAAATTGCAAAGCTTCTGTAAGGCAAAGGACACTGTAAATAGGACAAAAGGCAACCAACAGATTTGGAAAAGATCTTTACCAATCCTACATCTGATTGAAGGCTAATATCCAATATATACAAAGAACTCAAGAAGTTAGACTCCAGAGAACCAAATAACCCTATTAAAAAATCGGGTAAAGCACTAAAAAATTTTTTTCAACTGAGGAATATTGTATGGCCAAGAAGCACCTAAAGAAATGTTCAATATCCTTAGTCATCAAGAAAATGTGAATCAAAACAACCCTGAGATTCCTCCTCACACCAATCACAATGGCTAAACTCAGACAACTATTGTGGATGCCAAGAAGTACATGCTTACAGGAACCTGATATGGCTGTCTCCTGAGAGGCCCTACCAGAGCCTTACAATACAGAGGCAGATGTTTGCAGCCAACAATTGGACTGAGAGTGGGGTCTTCAATAGAGGTGTCAGAGAAAGGTCTGAATGAGTTGAAGGGGATCACAACCCCATAGGAAGAACAACAATATCAACCAACCAGACACCTTAGAGCTCCCAGGGACTAAGCCATCAACCAAGGAGTACACATAGCTCCACCTGCATATGTAGCAGAGGATGGCCTTGTCAGGCATCAATGGGAGGAGAGGTCCTTGGTCCCCTGAAGGCTCTATAGATGCCAAAGTGTAGGGGTATAGAGGGTGAGGCAGTGGGAGTGAGTGGGTGAGTGGAGGAACACCCTCACAGAAGCAGGGGGAAGGAGGTTGGGATAGGGGTGTTCTGGGAGTTGGGAAACTGGGAAAGGAGATACCATTTGAAATCTAAATAAAGAAAACATCAAACAATAAGAATGATAAAAGAAGTTAATGATTTCACTGTTGTTACTCTGGAAACAGCAGCTGCAGGTGGCTCAGCTTTCTGTGCTGTGGTGTCTTCTGCTCTCTTGTTTCTTCACTTCACTGCTCCACCCTCAGCTCCCCTAATCACTGACTTTTCCATTCCTTGATAATAACATGTTCCCCTGTCGTAGAGCCCCAACACAGTCTGAATTTGCTTCTTCTGTCTCTCTGTCAGCCTCTAAGCCTCAGTCTGGCTGTGTGTTCCTCCAGGGCTGGGTGCCCCTGTGTAGCTCATTGCTCCACGTCTACTTAGATGGCTTCCTTTATCTTGTTGTAACTGCTTGGGTAATTTTCTGTGCCTGTTCTTTTACTATCATGTTATACTGTGTGAGAAGCCAAAGAACTACATCCTATATGAAAATTCAATCAAAGTGACAAGGAATGGAAATCCATTGTTCCAAAGGGATATTTGCTATTTATAATTTTTTAAAAAGTTATTAGATTTAATTTTTATGCAAGAGCCTTCACACATAAATATTTATTGTTTTGTCTTCATGAATCTATGTGTACCATATACATGCTTGGGACATGTAGAGACCCAGAAGAAGATATCAGATTCTCCGAAAATGCAGTTAGGGATAGATGTGAACATCCATGTGGGTGCTGGGAATTGAACACAGATCCTCTACAAAAGCAACAAGTGTTCTTAAATGTTGAGCCATCTCTCCAGTGTCTTGTTGTTAGATATTTAATAGAAAAATTTGCTGAACAGTGACAAAGTTAAATATCTATGGAAGATTTTAAGGCATAAATTCATATTGGAGTACTTGTCTTTAGTAAGTTAAAATGTTCTTTATCGTTGAAGAGAGAAAGAAGAAAATAGAAGAGTTTGTTAGCAAATATAGGGGGAATTTAAAAAATGTGGTATTGAACTGCAATATTGATTTTAATGACTAGAGACTTGAAAGCATAATGCATCATGTTTCTGTTTATATGTGAGAGCCAATAAATATTCCTTAATATTGAAACTAACATCTCAGATGTAGTTATGCAATTGCAGTTTTGTTACACACAATTCTTGTAATGCTTTACTATACTCCTGCTTTAACTGCCTCCGTGTATTTTCGTAGTTTTAAAATTACAATTACA
>LR753346.1:856832-996068 GCA_902729485.2 Mus minutoides | reverse complement strand
AACTAACTAGTTCCCCCTGCGCTCATGTCTCTAGCTGCATATATGGAAGAAGATGGCCTAGTTGGCCATCATTGGGAGGAGAGGCCCCTTGGTCATACAGACTTTATATGCCCCAGTACCGGGGAACACCAGGGCCATTACGTGGGAGGGGGTGGGTAGGGGAGCAGGGCGGGGATGCGGGAGGGTAAGGGAAAATTTCTGGATAACATGTGAAATGTAAATGAAGAAAATATCTAAAAAAGAGAAAAAAATGAAAAAAAATTACAATTAATGTTCAGAAGAACATTGGTAATGTAAGGAAAAGAATCATATGGCCCCCACAGACTTCCAGTGAGTGGAGAAAACATGTTCAAAGACACTGTTGTTTATCTGCTGGGGAAGAATATTCTGAGTACAAGAATATTTTTCTAACAAAAAGATAACTGGCCATTTGAGAAAAACATAGCATATGAAAGTGTGTGTGTGTGTGTGTGTGTGTGTGTGTGTGTGTGTGTGTATGTTAAAAAATCCCAAAGTTTTTTCCCCAGATTGCTACTCAATTGTGAATATGATTCACTTGAATAGCGTAAAATTGTAACGTCATTTGTGAATAATTGATGTGTATAGACAACTGAGATACTTGCTGCTACTTCAACAAAAAGCTGTAATCTCTCAATTAACCAAAAACTTCTACCCTGAAAAGCCCCACCCCAACTGCAATAGCCAGTGCCTCACAAAAGCTTTACTTTTCCAAGTTTAACGTCCAGTGTTTCTGATAGAAGAAAGGAGACTAACGAAAGGAAGATCATTTTGCCCAACCATACTCTGGGCTATCAGATCTTTGATTCTTGCTATACCATCTCCAAAGCAATAGAGTCATCTTTGGTGGGTTTTTTTTTGTTTGTTTTTTGTTTTTTGTTTTTTTTTTTTTTTTTGCAGGGCAGGATGAATTCAAGCCAATGATAGAAATAGCCCTGGATCAACTCTGGCAGCACTGGTTGAAGCAGGGGGCATCGTCTTTGTCAGTTGCTGCTTCACAAATTCCAGGGTTGTATTATATACCTCAGGTATGTCAAAATATTGTGCTGAGTACTTACATGTAAAGAAATAGAAATAGCGGCAGGAGTGATGACTAAGAGATTAAGAATAGTTGTTCATGCAGAGGAATTAGTTTCAATCCTCAGAACTGATAGGGTAGTTCACAACTGTCTGAGACTCCAGAAATAGGGATCTGAACTCCCCCCACCCCCATTTTTGGCTTTCGTAGGCTTCCTTATTCATGCAGTGCCATAGACTTATGCAATCACGCATACATAAAAATGGTGGTACACACATTTAATCCCAGCACTCAGGAAGCAGAGGCACACAGATCTCTGACTTAGAGACTAGGCTGTTCTACAGAGCTAGCTCCCAGACAACTAGGCTTATAAAAAGAAACCCTCCCTCAAAAAAATAAACAAAAATATTTAAAGAAATAGTGTTTAGAAATTGTTGAAAAAAGACAGGCAGAAGAAGTTGAGATGAGCTATAAGATAGTCTAGAATGGGTGGGGTGGTATGCTTCATGACATTGCATAAGCAAGCCTAGGATGGATGGGATGGTGTTCTTAGTGACACTGTATAACCAACATCCAGCCATGAGATCTAGGACATAAATAGAGATGATTTCAGATTACTTGATCCAGAGCATGAGGCTCGTACCAACTGAGTTGTGATGCAGTAATTATATATTTCTCACTAGTCCCCATGCTCCACAGTACTGGATTAACTCTTGGTGGTTGATCAATAGCTGAAACAAAGCATATATTTTGGTTTTTGTCTCTGTTGATGCTTGTTAATCATGACCTGAGTCATCATACTCACAATCTAAAATGGGTCTGGGAGTTTCACAAAATGATATCATTTAGGATACTATCAAAAGTTGAAAGAAATGTACAGATTGTATGACTGATCTGATCAGCTCTGCACTGGAGAGGAGAAGCTGGAGGATCTGAAAAATACCTATCTGGATACATCATAGCTAAGAATAATAAACAATGTGCCTGAACAGGTGAGGGAGCCATCTTGGATCCCAGGTCCCTCAGAGACCAATCTGCACAGGTGAGAATGCGGACTGCAGAAGCAACACAGATTCTGGGACAGGGAGAAGAGACACAGCTTCTAGGACAGACCCCTTTTCCAGCTCCAGACATCCTGGCACCTTCCACACCAGAGGAGAGGTGCCCACCCTGAGGGCTCTGACTGCTTTGAACAGGTAAGGGAGCCATCTTGGGTCCCAGGTCCCTCAGAGACCAGTCTGCCGAGGTCAGCTCACAGATTTCGAAGGGTGAGTGAGCAGACTGCAGAAGCAACACAGCTTATGAGACAGACCCCATTTCAGGTTCCAGATATCCAGGCAACTTCTTCACCAGAGGAGAGGTGCCCACCCAGGGGGGCTCTGACTGATTGAACAGGTGATGGAGCCGTCTTGTAACCAGCATCCCTTGGAGACCAGTCTGTGCAGGTGAGCTTGCAGACTGCAGAGGCAACAGATCTTCTGGGACAGGCCCTGTGTCAAGCATTCATCTTCAGCTAGGGGGCAGGTCTGAACTCCAAACCTTTGTGCACCTTCCCTTAAGAAGAGAACTTGACTGCAGAGAGTACTCTGACCACTGAGACACAGGAGAGAGAGCTGAACTCCCAGAAAAGCAAGACTCGGATTTAAAATCATATCTCATGATGCTGGTAGAGGAAGTCAAAATATCACTATTTGCAGATGATATGATAATATACCAAAGTGTCAGTTTTCTAGATGAGTAGAGATGTGAACTTCATGTGACATGCAAGAATGTCACCTTAGAGGATATTCTGGCTCAACTTTCCCTTTTATGTTTCATCTGAAGTAGCTGCTGATGTTGTAGGCTAATATAGGTTGTAAATATGTTGATATAAGGTTAACCTGGTGAATGGTATCTTGTTCTGTGACATGCCATTCAGCATATATTAGAATGTCACTTTTGATTGAAATTGGAAACCATTTCATTAGGATTTAAAACAGAGCATTTTTTAGGTGCTTCTCAGCCATTTGGTATTCTTCAGTTGAGAATTCTTTGTTTAGCCCTGTACCCCATTTTTTGATAGGGTTATTTGATTTTCTGGAGTCCATCTTCTTGAGTTCTTTATATATATTGGATATTAGTACCCTATCTGATTTAGGGTTGGTAAAGATCCTTTCCCAATCTGTTGGTGGCCTTTTTGTCTTATTGACAGTCTTTTCCCTTACAGAAGCTATGCAATTTTATGAGGTCCCATTTGTTGATTCTCAATCTTACAGCAAAAGCCATTGCTGTTCTGTTCAGGAATTTTTCCCTGTGCCCACATCTTTGAGGCTTTTCCCCACTTTCGCCTCTATGGGTTTTAGAGTCTCTGGTTTTATGTGGAGATCCTTGATCCACTTGGACTTGAGCTTTGTACAAGGAGATAAGAATGGATCAATTTGCATTTTTCTACATGATAACCACCAATTGTGCCAGGACCATTTGTTGAAAATGCTGTCTTTTTTTTCCACTGGATGTTTTTAGCCCCCTTGTCAAAGATCAAGGGAATATAGGTGTATGGTTTCTTTTCTGAGTATTCAATTCTACTCCATGGATCTGTCTATTGCTGTACCAGTACCATGCAGTTTTTATAAAATTGCTCTGTAGTACAGCTTGTGGTCAAGCATGGTGATTCCAACATAGATTCTTTTGTTGTTGAGAATAATTTTTGTTATACTAGGTTTTTTTGTTATTCCAGATGAATTTGCAAATTGCCCTTTTTAACTCGGTGAGGAATTGAGTTGGAATTTTGATGGGGATTGCATTGATTCTATAGATTGCTTTCCACAAGATAGCCATTTTGACTATATTAATCCTGCCAATCCATGAACATGGGAGATCTTTCCATCAACATCCTTAATCATCAGGGAAATGCAAATCAAAACAACCCTGAGATTCCACCTCACACCAGTCAGTATGGCTAAGATAAAAAATTCAGGTGACAGCAGATGCTGGCAAGGATGTGGAGAAAGAGGAACACTCCTCCATTGTTGGTGGGATTGCAATTGGTACAACCACTCTGGAAATCAGTCTGGGGGGTCCTCAGAAAATTGGACATAGTACTACCAGAGGACCCAGCAATACTTATTGTGGGCATATACCTAGAAGGTGTTCCAACTGGTAATAAGGACACATGCTCTACTATGTTCATAGCAGCCCTATTTATAATAGCCAGAAGCTATAAAGAACCCAGGTGTCCCTCAGAGGAATGGATACAGAGGAATGGATACAGAAAATGTGGTACATTTACACAATGGAGTACTACTCAGGTATTAAAAACAATGAGTTTATGAAATCCTTAGGCAAATGGATGGACATGGAGGATATCAACCTGAGTGAGGTAACCCAATCACAAAAGAACACACATGATATGCACTCACTGAGAAGTGCATATTAACCCAGAAACTTAGACTACCCAAGATACAATTTGCAAAACACATAAAAATCAAGAAGAAGGAAGATCAAAGTGTGGATACTTCATTCCTTCTTAGAATGGGGAACAAAATACCCATGGAAGGAGTTACAGAGATAAAGTTCAGAGCTGACATGGAAGAAAGGACCATCCAGAGACTGCCCCACCCAGGGATCCATCCCATATACAACCACCAAACCCAGACACTATTGCATATACTAGCATGATTTTGCTGACAGGACCCTGATAGAGCTATCACTTGAGACTATGCCAGTGCCTGGCAAGTACAGAAGTGGATGCTCACAGTCATCTATTGGATGGAAAACAGGGCCCCTAAAGAAGGAGCTAGAGAAAGTACCCAAGGAGCTAAAGGGGTCTGCAACCCTATAGGAGGATCAACAATATGAACTAACCAGTACCCCACAGAACTGTCTCTATTTGCATATGTATCAGAGGTTGGCCTACTTGGCCATCAGTGGGAGGAGAGGCCCTTGGTCTTGCGGAGATAATATGCCCCAGTTCAGGGGAATGACAGGGCCAGGAAGCAAGTGTGGGTGGGTTGGAAAGCAGGGCGATGAGGAGGGTATAGGGGACTTTCGGGGTAGCATTTAAAATGTAAATGAAGAAAATATCTTATAAAAAATGAAAAAAGGGATTTAAAACAAAGGCAATACATAAACCTAATTCATTAGATATTGTTTTAAAATGGATCATGAACTCTTTTTTCTGAGTTTCTTTTCTATAAGTTTACATTAAATAGAAATATAGGCAGGTTTCATAGAGTCCTTTTCTTATCCTGTTGATAGCTCTCTGAAATTGTTCTATTTTTTAATATTATGGCTCTGAAACCTGATGAAATGGCTGAGTTCTTAAAGGCAGCTTCTCTAGCAGACCCAGGTTAGTATTCTCTCTAGCAGACCCAGGTGAGTATTCTCTATCCTGCATGGTGCTTCACAATTGTTTGCAACTAGTTCCAGGGCTACCAATTCCCTCTTCTGGGTGCCAGGCATGCACATGGTTCACAATAATGCATTACAGGCAGAACACTGGTACATGTAAAATAATTGAAAATTACTATTATGAAGCCTTCCCTTGGAGCAGAAGTTTAAGCGTTCTTGGAGCATAATCTGTGCTTTCAAAGACGTGACACTGAGGGGTTTGAAATACTGATAGAATTGTATTTCCTATTAAGCTATCAATGATGATAAATAAGCTTTTCTGAAGCAGGTATGATCCTGCTCCAGGCTTTTATGGGAGAGAATATGTGCTAAAGTGTCTGAGTTTCAAAAATTCCTCTGAGAAATAAGTAGATAGGGAGTTGTTATGCCAGCCTAGTCTTAACTAGATTATATGGTAAAGATCTATGACAAACATTTACCTAGACCAAGGCTTAGAATGCAAGACTATTTTTCTTAAAGATTTATATATTTTATACATGTGAGTATAGTGTCACTGTCTTCAGACACACCACAAGAGGTCATGGCATCTCTTTACAGATGGGCGTGAGCTCCCATGTGGTTGCTGATAATTGTACTCAGAACCACTGGAAGAGCAGGCAGTGCTCATAACCTCCAAGCCAACATTCCTGCCCTAGTATGCAAGACTTCTTAAAAATAGTTTTTAATGTCATACAATGAAAGATAACTGCCTTCTGACTATACCATTATTGTAATTTTACTTCCCATAGGTAAATGTTATAAATATGTATTCAGTCTCCTTGACATGAAACATAAACACAACCTATATATTTTTATAAGCATGTGAGTCAAATATGTGGCAAACAGAACTTATAGAACTGTGGACAGTATAAACTGCAAGTACACATTTGGCTATAGAAGTATAAAAGGATCAGAGTGTAATATGTTTTAAAAAGAGCTAAATATTTGTAATTTTCAGTTCCTCAATATTTGCAGAGATTTTTTTTTCTGCAGGTATGTCAGAGCAGAAAGTGAAACCATGATGACTAGCTAAGCAGGGAAAATCAAGAATTATTTACTGATTTAACAAAAAAGATTATTCTAGACCAGATATAGGTAATGACCTTCCCATAATTTAAATGAGAAGCTTATATAAAGCCATGGTAAAATTCAAAGTAATCACATTTGCTTGAGGGACACTGCATACCAGTATTTTCTATATGGGCATCTACTCACCTATTTATTGCACAATACTTTCCTTTGCTCATTAGTATTGTTAATTAATGTGTGACTGCTTAATTTGTATTAATAATATCCTAATTAAAAACCTTCATGTGCTTTTTGCTCAAGTGGAAGGGTGTCCTGGGACTCAGAAGCTCAGGAAACCTCTGAAGGAAAAGTGGAAGGGCATCTTAAGACACAGGAGCCTGGGAACCACACAGCTCTGAATTAGGTCAGTGAACCTAGTGAAGGTCATCCTGAGTCACAGGTGCCCGGGAACCACACAGGTCTAGGGTGGGACAGTGTCACAGTGGAAGAGCATCATGAGAAGGAGCTCATGAACCACATTGCTCTGAGAGAAAAACTCCTCAGCAGAGACATTGTAGCTCCCAAGGTAATATATCCCCAGCAGAGCTCAGGAGCTCAGGAGCTCAGGAGCTTCAGCCATGATCCTGCTTTGCTCCATCTCTTTATTACTTCTTTTCTTCTTCAGATGAGAGAGTCACACCAGGCAGAAAATCTCATGAAAGAGATTTATTGGAGGGGCTAAGGTTTGGAGATACAAATCCAGGGATGGATGTCTTCTACTCTCTGGAGTATATGGCAAGGAATTGGACAAAGGGCTGCACTTACATAATATTTCTTAGTGGGCAGATCTTTTCGGGGTAGAGATTTCCAGAGTGCAGGTTATTGTGATTTCACATCCTGAGCTCCTTACCAACTCGAACACAAAATTAAGTCACTTGAAAGAGGGCACTTCTGATCTTTTCCAGCCAGGGCCACCTCCCCACTCCCTGCCATCTTCCTTCTGAGCCCAGTGGAGGCTGCTAAGGCCTCCGGAGTGCTCTCCACTCTGCAGGACCTCGGGAATACCTCGGGATCATGGGTGAGTGGAAATCAGCATCAGCTTCAAGAATCGCACAGGGTCTTGTGCCAGCAGGAACAGGGACAAAGGAACCCCACCCGACCAGAGGCTGGGATGTCTTCCTGCCAGGGCCACCCCCTGCCATCTTCCTTCTGAGCCCAGCAGAGGCTGCTAGGGGCTCCAGAGTGCTCTCCATGCCATGGGTCCTCCGGATCACCTCGGAATCATGGGACCCCTATCACACCTAGGACCTTCTGACCACCTGAGAGCATGTGGGCAATAGAAGCAACAGAGATTCCTAGTCAGCCATCACTGGGAAGAGAGGCCCCTTGGTCTTACAAACTTTATATACTCCAGTACAGGGGAATTCCAGGTACAAGAAATGGGAGTGGGCAGGCAGGGGAGCAGGGCGGGGGGTTGGGGGGGGAGGGTATAGGGAACTTTCTGGATAGCATTTGAAATGTAAATAAAGAAAATATTTAATTAAAAAAAGGAACAGAGCTTCTTGGTCAGGGTCTCTTCGGACCTTCAACCTGAGCCAGGAGACAGAGCTGAGACCCAGACCCCTGAGCACATTCCTTGTCAGAGGAGAGTCAGCCTTCTGGGAGGGTTCTGACTCTAGAACTCAGGAAGTGGATCAGAGCTCCAAACTGCTGGACACCTGCTCTGCAAGAGAAGAGCATGCATGCAGAGAGTGCTCTGATCACTGGAACTCAGGGGAGAGTTGGGCTCCCAGGAGCACTGACAGAGGCTAACAGAATCACAGGAGGATCAAGCTCCAACTAGAGACAACTTGAACATTAATATCAGAGATTTCCAGATGGCGAAAGGCAAATGTAAGAATCTTACTAACAGAAACCAAGAACACTGGGAATCATCAGAACCCAGAACACCCACCACAAGTACTGGATACCCCAACATATCCCGAAAAGCAAGATGCGGATTTTAAATCATATCTCATGATGATGGTAGAAGATTTCAAGAAGGACAAAAATATCTCACTTAAAGAAATACAGGAGAAGCTGGGCATGGTGGCATATGCCTTTAATCCCAGCACTTGGGAGGCAGAGGCAGGCAGATTTCTGAGTTCAAGGCCAGCCTGGTCTACAAAGTTAGTTCCAGGACAGCCAGGGCTACACAGAGAAACCTTGTCTCAAAAAAAAAAAAAAAAAAAAAAAAAAAAAAAAAAAAAAAAAAAAAAAAAAAAAAAAAAAAAAAAAAAAAAAAAAAAAAAAAAAAAAAAAAAAAAAAAAAAAAAAAACCAAAAAAGGGAAAAAAAAAAAAAAAAAAGAAATACAGGAGAGCACCTGGGGATCCATCCCATAATCAGTCACCAAAAAGCAAACACTATTGCATACACCAGCAAGATATGACTGAAAGGACCCTGATATAGCTGTCTCATGGGAGACTATACCAGTGCCTGGCAAACACAGAAGTGGATGCTCACAGTCAGCTCTTAGATGGAACACAGGGTTCCCAAGGGAGGAGCTAGAGAAAGTACCCAAGGAGCTGAAGGGGTCTCCAAAGCCTACAGATAGAAGAATAATATGAACTAACTAGTACCCCAAGAGCTCTTGTCTCTAGCTGCATATGTAGCAGAAGATGGCCTAGTTGGTCATCATTGGAAAGAGAGGCCCCTTGGTCATGCAAACTTTATATGCCCCAGTACAGGGGAATGCCAGGGCCAAGATGTGGGAGTGGGTGGTTAGGGGAACAGGGCGGGGGATGGGGGAGGGTATAGGGGACTTTCGGGATAACATTTGAAATGTAAATGAAGAAAATATCTAATAAAAATTGAAAAAAAAAAAAAGAAATACAGGAGAACACTACAACACTACTAAACATGTAGAAGCACTTAAAGGGGAAGTACAAAAATCCCTCAAAGAATTACAGGAGAATACAGGAGAATACAGCTAAATAAGGAGAAGCCCTTAAAGTGGAAATACAAAAATCCCTCAAGGAATCACAGGAGAAAACTGCTACACAGGTAGAAGCCCTTAAAGAACTACAGGCAAACACTGCTAAACAGGTAGAAGAAACACAAAAATCCATTAAAGAATTACCGGAAAACACAACTAAACAGGCGATAGAATTTAACAAAACCATCCAAGATCTAAGAATGGAAATAGAAACACTGAAGAAAACCCAAAGAGAGACAACAGTGGATATAGAAACCCTAGGAAAGAATTCAGGAACCATAGATGTGAGCATCAGCAAGAGAATACAAGAGAAGGAAGAGAGAATCTCAGGTGCAGAAGATTCCATAGGAAACATGGACACAACAATCAAAGAAAATGCAAAATGCAAAAAGATCCTAACTCAAAATATCCAGGAAATCCCGGACACAATGAGAAGACCAAACCTACATATAATAGGAGTAGATGAGAATGAAGATTCTCAACTTAAAGGGCCAGGAAATATCTTCAAAAAATTATAGAAGAAAACTTCCCATATCTAAAGAAAGAGATGCCCAAGAACATACAAGAAGCCTACAGAACTCCAAATAGACTGGACCAGAAAAGAAATTCCTCCAGAAACATAATAATCAGAACAACAAATGCACTAGAAAAAGACAGAATATTGAAAGCAGTAAGGGAAAAAGGTCAAGTAACAGATAAAGGCAGACCTATTAGAATTACACCAGATTTCTCACCAGAGTCTATGAAAGCCAGAAGATCCTGGACAGATGTTATACAGAAACTAAGAGAACACATGCCAGCCCAGGCTACTATATCCAGCAAAACTCTCAATTATCATAGATGGAGAAACCAAAGTATTCCATGACAAAACCAAATTCACCCAATATCTTTCCACGAATCCAGCCCTTTAAAGGATAATAACGGGAAAACACCAACACAAAGATGGAAACTACACCATAGGAAAAAAAAAAAAAAAACGAGAAAGTAATCCTTTAACAAAACTAAAAGAAGACAGTCAAAGAACAGATTCCCAACTTTAACAACAAAAATGACAGGAAGCAAAACTGACTTTTCTTTGATTTCTTTTAACATCAATGGATTCAGTTCTCCCCCCCCCCAAAAAAAGACATAGACTAACAGAAATCATACAAAAAACAGGACCCAAAATTTTGCTGCTTACAGGAAACCCAACTCAGGGACAAAGACAGACACTACCTCAGTGTAAAAGGCTGAAAATCAATTTTCCAAGCAAATGGTCCAAAGAAACAAGCTGGAGTAGCCATTCTAATATCGAATAAAATTGACTTCCAACCCAAAGTTATCAAAAAAGACAAGGAGGGGCACTTCATACTCATCAAAGGTAAAAGCCACAAAGATGAACTCTCAGTTCTAAATATCTATGCTTCAAATGCAAGGGCAGTCACATTCATTAAAGAAACTTTAGTAAGTTCAAAGCACACATTGCACCTCACACAATAATAGTGGGAGACTTCAATATCCCACTCTCACCAATGGATAGATCCTGGAAACAGAAATTAAACACATAGACACTAAAAGAAGTTATGAAACACATGTATTGAAAATTTAACATCTACAGAACATTTTATCCTAAAACAAAAGGATATACCTTCTTGTCAGCATCTCATGGTACCTTCTCCAAAATTGACCATGTAATTGGTGACAAAAAAGGGCTCAACAGATACAAAAATATTGAAATTATCCCATGCATCCTATCAGATCACCATGGACTATGGCTAATCTTCAATAACAGCATAAATAATAGAAAGCCAACATTCACGTGGAAACTGAACAACACTCTACTCAATGATACCTTGGTCAAGGAAGAAATAAAGAAATTAAAGACTTTTTAGAACTTAATGAAAATGAAGCCACAACATACCCAAACTTATGGGACACAATGAAATCAGCCCTAAGAGGAAAACTCATAGCCCTCAGTGCCTCCAAAAAGAAACTAGAGATAGCATACACTAGCAGTCTGACAGCACACCTAGAAGCTCTAGAACTAAAGGAAGCAAATTCACTCCAGAGGAGTAGACAGCAGGAAATAATCAAACTCAGAGCTGAAATCAACCAAGTGAAAACAAAAAGAACTATTCAAAGAATCAACTAAACCAGGAGCTGGTTCTTTGAGAAAATCAACAAGATAGATAAACCCCTAACCAGACTAACTAGAGGGCAGAGGGACAATATCTGAATTAACAAAATCTGAAATGAAAAAGGAGACATAACAACAGATCCTGAGGAAATCCAAAACATCATCAGATCCTACTACAAAAGCCTATACTCAACAAAACTGGAAAACCTGGATGAAATGGACAACTTCCTAGATAGATACCAGGTACCAAAGTTAAACCAGGATCAGATTAACAATCTTAACAGTCCCATTTCCCCTAAAGAAATTGAAGCAGTCATTAATAGTCTCCCAACCCAAAATCAAGAAGGAAGACCAACATGTGGATATTTCATTCCTCCCTAGAATAGGGAATAAAATATCCATGGAAGGAGTGGCAGAGACAAAGTTTGGAGCTAAGATGAAAGGATGGACCATCCAGAGTCTGCCCCATCTGGGTGTCCGTCCCATAATCAGCCACCAAACGCAGACACTACTGCATACGCCAGCAAGATATTGCTGAAAGGACCCTGATATAGCTGTCTCCTGTGAGGCTTTGACAGTGCCTGGCAAATACAGAAGTAGATGGTCACATTCATCTCTAGGAAAGAACACAGTGTCCTCAATGTAGGAGCTAGAGAGAATACCTAGAGCCGAAGGGGTCTGCAACCCTATAGGTGGAACAACAATATGAACTAATCAGAATCCCCAGAGCTCATGTCTCTAGCTGCATATGTAGCAGAAGATGGCCTAGTTGGCCATCATTGGGAAGAGAGGCCCCTTGGTCTAGCAAACTTTATATGCACCAGTACAGGGGAATTCCAGGGCCAAGGAGTAAGAGTGGGTTGGTAGGGGGGGAGGCAGTATGGGGGGAGGGTATAGGGGACTTTTGAAAATGTACGTGAAGAAAATATCTAATAAAAATAAAATAGAAAAAAAAAGTAAGAGGGCACTTCGAAAAAGGAATTGCTTCAATCAAATTGGTCATATTTGTGGGGGCATTTTCTTGATTAATATGGGAGAGCATAGCCTACTGTGGGTGGTGTTACCCTGGACATGTGGTCTTGGGTTGTATATGAGAACAAGATGAGCAAGGTTTTGAAAGTAAGCCAGTAAGCAGATTTTTTTCATGGCTTCTTTATAACATTTTGACTCCAGATTACTGTTGTAAGTTCCTGTTCTGATTTCCTTCCATGATGGAGTGTTACCTGGGAGTTGTTAAATTAAAAAAAAGAAAAAAGAAAACCCACCCTATTCACCCAAAGTTAGTTTTGGTCACTGTTCTGTAACTACAACAGAGAAGTAAACTTGGAAATAAGTAAATGTTAGGAGAGTCTGGAGTTGCAGAAGTGGGGCTGAGATGTGCTACATGGTTGTGGGTTTGAAGAGGTTAACTGCTAAATCATGGAAGCAATTTGGAGGGTGTTTAATTTCCAGTTATGTCAGCTGCATTCTGATATCTCGATTCATGTTGAAGACCCACCAGGACGTGAGAAGCAGAGAAGAAATGAGACTATGGGCAGTTTCAAGTAGGTTCATCTGAGATGAATCACCCCTTTTCTTAGTATATTTGTTTCCTATTGGAAATTTTCATGCAAGAATTAAGTACCAAAAATTAGCATAGAAGATTATTTAACATAAAATTAGTCTTATGTGTGTTTAAGTAGCTCAAACACACACACACACACACACACACACACACAGAGTAAAAACCCTATCCTGCATATATATATTTTTGTTTTTTTGTTGTTTTGTTTTTTCGTGACAGGGTTTCTCTGTATAGCCCTGGCTGTCCTGGAGCTCACTTTGTAGACCAGGCTGGCCTTGAACTCAGAAATCCACCTGCCTCTGCCTCCCAAGTGCTGGGATTAAAGGCGTGTGCCACCACGCCCAGCCTATCCTGCATATATTTGTTCAGCTCCAATGAAGATGCTTTGTGCTTCATTTGTCATAAAATTAATCTTCCTACTACTTCTCAGAAATTAATACTAAAGTATTCCCCAATGCAATGCCCAAGTTTCCACCCATATAAAGAAATTTCATCCCCAAATTCTGAGATTCTTTTATGAGAAAACATTTAGGTAGAATGCTTTGCCAAAGAGAAAATTATCTTTCAGTGATTCAAGACATATTTAATATTTGATAAACCATTGACTGTAAAGGATAAAATAATATTATAAATTAGGCTATCATTGTTACAAGAAGATATTTTTAGTTGTAATAAACTTCTTTTATAAAAATGCATATGAGCTTAATCAACAAAGGGCAATGAAAAATTTAGATAAAATTGTATTTTAAAACTATAAAATTGCACAAGAAAAAAATTCCATTATATGTTGGAGTATAATTGACATTTTGTTGTAGAGTCCATTGTTAATAAAAATAGAAGTATGAAGAACATGTGTCAGACAAGACAGTTTTGCTGCATTATGGTATGAAGTGGTAATGGAGTCTCTGATATTAAACAGATAGACTTATGGAATGCTTTGTTTATAGACCATGAGCACAATGATCAACCTCTCAGAAAAGAAATGAACACTGAAACATTCTGATGAATCATAAGTATTTATACCCTCTACTTTATTTATTTATTTATTTATTTATTTATTTATTTATTTATTTATAATTTTTCATTTTAGATATTTTCTTTATTAACATTTCAAATGTTATTCCCTTTCCTGGTTTCCACTACAAAAACATCCTATGCTTTCCCCCCACCCCTTGCTCACCATCACACCCATCTCCGCTTCCTGGTCTTGGCATTCCTCTACCATGGGACATCAAACCTTCACAGAACAAAGGGCCTCTCCTCCCATTGATATCCAACTAGGCCATCCTTTGCTACATATGCAGCTGGAGCCATGGGTCCCTCCATGTGTAGTCTTTGGTGGGTGGTTTAGTCCCTGGGAACTCTGGGAGTACTGGTTGGTTCATATTGTTGTTCCCCCATGGAGATGTTAACCCCTTCAGCTCCTTGGATACTTTCTCTAGCTCCTCTTTTGGGAACCCTGTGCTCAGTCTAATGGTTGACTGAGAGCATCCACCTCCATATTTGTCAGTCATTGAGAGAGCCTCTAAGACGACAGGTATATCAAGCTCCTGTCAGCAAGCACTTGTTGGCATCCACCATAGTGTCTGTGTTGGGTGACTGTATATGAGACTGTTGCCTAAGTAGAACAGTCTCAGGATGGCATTTCCTTCAGTCTCTGTTCCACACTTTGTCTCTTCATCTATTCCCATGGATATTTTGTTCCCTCTTCTAAGAAGGACCAAAGTTTCCACACTTTGGTCTTCCTTCTTCTTGATTTTCATGTGGTCTGTGAATTTTATCATGGCTATTAAAAGCTTCTGGACTAATATCCACATATCAATGATTACATACCATAGGAGTTCTTTCGTGATTAGGTTACCTCACTGAGAAAGATATTTTCTTGTTCCATCCATTTGCCTCAGGATTGCATAAATTCATTGTTTTAATATCTGTTTTTGTTTTTTACTCCATCATGTAAATGCACAATTTCTGTATCCATTTCTCTGTTGATGGACATCTGTTTTTTCTTTTATTTTCTTTTGTTTTCTTTTGTTTTCTTTTCTTTTCTTTTCTTTTCTGCTTCTGGATTTTATATATAAGGCTGATATGATCATAGTGGAGGATGTATCCTTATTATATGTTGGAGCATTTTCAGGGTATATGCCCAGAAGTGGTATTGCTGGGGTCCTCAGGTAGTATATGGCCAATTTTCTGAGGAACTGTTAAACTGATTTTCAGAATGGTTGTGCCAGCTTGCAATCTCACCAGCAATGGAGGAGTGTTCCTCTTTCTCCATATCCTCACCAGCATCTGCTGTTACCTAAGTTTTTGATCTTAGCCATTCTGACTGGTATGAGGTAGAATCTCAGAGTTGTTTTGACTTGCATTTCTCTGATGATTAAGGATGTTGAACACTTCTATAGGTACTTCTCAGCCATTTGATATTCCTCAATTGAGACTTCTTTGTTTAGCTCTATAACCCATTTTTAATAGGGTTATTTGGTTCTCCAGAGTCTAACTTGTTGAGTACTTTGTATGGATTGGATATTAGTCCTCTAACAGATGTAGAGATGGTAAAGATCTTTTCCTAATCTCTTGGTTGCAGTTTTGTCCTATTGACAGTGTCCTTTGCCTTAAAATTCCTTTGCAATTTTACAAGGTCCCACTTGTCAATTCTTGAACTTAGACGCTTTTGGTGTTCTTTTCAGGAAATTTTCCCCTGTGCCCATGTGCTTGAGCCTCTTCTCCACTTTCTTTTCTATTAGTTTTAGTTATACCCTCCACTTTAAAGTCCCAATGATATCCTTTCTAATTTAAATCATAAGTGATACTCCAATCTATGCTGAATGATGTCACAGAACAAGAAATCATTCACCAGATTATACTTATACCAACACAGCCACAACCAATATTACACTACAACAACAGAAGCTACTTCAGATTAAACATAAAAGGGAAGATAGAGCCAGGATATCATCCAAGGTGACATGCTTGCATGTCACATGGAGTTCACAGCTCTACTCCTCCAGAACAGTGGACACTGTAGTGTTGTTAAGCTCACTGCTCACAGAAGCTGAGGTCAGCTGGATGCTCCTGTCAACAGTAGGGACTCTTCCACCAACAGTTTCATCAGTGTTCCTCTTTGGCCTCAGCAAGATAATGAAGCACTTGGGAAGAAATACACAGCCTAACAAGCCATAGCTAGATGCCAAAATGGCAAATATTTCCACAGCCACTTTGAATTTGCCTTTGGTGCTCAAGTAAGCAGGGACAAAAGAGATCCATACAATGAAAAAGACCAGCATTCCAAAAGTGATACATCTCCCTTCATAATAGTTATCTGGCAGTTGACGAGCCACAAAGGTTGTAAGAAAACACAGCAGAGCCAGAAGAATATCAAACCCAAATATGGAGCATAGAAACTGTGTAGAACCTTCATTGCATTCAAAGATAATCTTTACGTTTTGAATTTCAATATTCTTGAACATCTTTGGAGGCTCTAATACCAAGTATACTGCACATACACAAATCTCTCCTACAACACAGATCAGTACAATCACTTTTCGATAAACAGGGTGCATAGATACAAGGCGGGTTTTGGATACAGAAATCCTATAGGCAAAAAAAAGTGAAATAGTCTTTCCAAGAATGGAAGACAGACAAAGGCAAAAGCCCAGTGCCAAAGTGATCTGACGAGCCATGCAGGACCAGTTGCATGGCTTGCCTAGGAACAGCATGGATGATAGCACTGTGATTCCCAGAGACATCTGAATGAGGAAGCTCAGCTCCCGGTCGTTGGCTTTCACCAATGGAGTGTGTCTATGGATTACATACACAACAGTTACTGCCAAGACCACAAGTGCCCCAAAGATGGAAAGGATGACAAGAGTTAGCCCCAGGGCCTCCTCATAAGCAAGGAATTCCACAAGCTTTGGCACACACTTGTTCTTCTCTTCATTGGACCAGTCATCTTCACTGCATGGATCACATTCCCTTTGTCCTATTGAGAAAGCGAAACAAATCAAATCAAAACAAAACAAACAGAGAATTGACTTCAATGGAACTCAGTTGTCACTTTTAGCTGTGAACAGTCTAGGGAATATAAAGACCTGAACAAAGTTTAATGGAAATCTGTTATAAAATAGATATAATATCTTATATTTAATAGTGGAAAATTATCTTGGTGTCTATAGATGCAGTTGATAGATTGAGGGTTGATTTCAACTTTAGCATTTGAGCATTTCTTTTCAATTCAAGCATTTCTTGAATTGATCTTTTCCAGTGATGACCTGTATCTTTCTCCTTTAACTATCTATTGAAGAAAGAGGTGTGTTTCTTTATCCATTCCAGCACTGCCCAGGAATGAGAATACCACAGCTTCTTTTTTTTTTCTTAATTTACATTTCAAATGCTATCCTGAAAGTTCCCTCTACCTTCCCCCAACCCTGCTCCCCTACCCACCCACTCCCACTTCTTGGCTCTGGCGTTCTCAAAGACCTCCACATAAAACCAGAGACACTGAAATTTATAGAGGAGAAAGTGGGGTAAAGCCTCGAAGATATGGGCACAGGGGAAAAATTCCTAAACAGAACAGCAATGGCTTGTGCTGTAAGATCAAGAATTGACAAATGGGACCTTATAAAGTTGCAAAGCTTCTGTAAGGCAAAAGATAATGTCAATAAGACAAAAAGGCTATCACAGCTTCTTATATGAAACAGTCAAGATGACTTTGACATAGCTGGTCAAGCCCTTTGTGCTTTCCCTCTCTCATCCAGCACCACCACATGGAGGAGAATCACGCATGTGTCCACCCAAATATCCCGAACTCTAGATAGTCATTCCAATGAGGGATGAGGATGGTGGAAAGAAAAACTAAAGCACCAGTCATGGTCCCTAGACTAAGAAGGCTATGTTTAGTGTGAGGATCTAAGAAGAATCATTGGTGAACAAGGAAAAGCTAATTGAAGTGAGGTTATTTTAGATGATGTAATGGGTCCATTCAGTGTTAATTTAAAAATTAGGTAAATCGTGGTGTTTGCTTTCAACCACTCTGACTCCTGGTCTTGACAGCTCTGAGTAGAATTCTTTGTGGAGTCTTGGGGACCTGTTGCCAGGGGGTTGTATATTTTACAAAGTGATTTTTTCCCAACACAGATTATTTTATCAAAATTTTAACATAATTACTCTGAGGTCTATGTGACAAAAGACAAACACATTTTTTTGGTTCTTCAACCAAAACCAAAATAGAAATATAAATAAACCTGGTCCAACACTGTACACAAAACCAAGCCTGCTTAAGTCACCTCCAGGGATCAGCAGGCTCTCATGGGAGTTCATTCAGCAGCAAGTGTGCAATGCATGTGCTTTCAATTCTTAGAACCTTAAGACAATTGGTGACTTTTCTCCAACTACAATAGGTGCTGAATATGACGCAAAAAGCAAGTAATTTGAAGATTTTGTGAATTTATTTCTATTTCACAATTTATTTATTTTGTTTGGTGTTTCTTTGCAAACTTTATTGTGGTAGATCTTGTCTAATATCAGAAGTGAAAACTAATGTTTTCCTTTGGTCAAACTGCACGGTGTTAGATTGTATTGGTTTCTTGAGTTTTGTTATAGGCTGCTTCTATCTTTTTATAAAGACTTACAAGAAGCTCTCTGACATCCCTTGGTTAATTTAACCATATTACTACCAATGCAAAAAATTCCCATCATTACCTGGTTTCTCTGACACGTATCCATCAGTACATGGGATGCAAGCAAAGCAGCATAGGGGTTGTCCGTGTCGAATCCCCTTTCGGGTCCCTGGAGCACACAGTTTTGAGCAGACTGAATCTGGAAGCTAGCAAAGACCATATTAGAATTATACCCTCTGGGCAGTGGTGGTACACACCTTCAATCCCAGCACTTGGGAGGCAGAGGTAGGCAGATTTCTGAGTTCACGGCCAACCCATTCTAAAGAAAGAATTTCAGGACAGGCAGGGCTACACAGAGAAACCCTGTCTTGAAACCCCCCCTCTAAAAAAAAAAAAAACCAAAAAACCAAAAACCAAAAACCAAAAAAAAAAACAATTAAACAAAACAAAACAAAAGAAAAAGGGATTGCACCCAGCTTTTCAATGGTGACTCTAAAAGACAAAGGGGTCTGGATGTATGTCTGATAGGCTCTAAGAGCCCACAAATGCCTAGACTACTCTACTCAGCAAAAATTTGAATCACCATAAATGTAGAAAACAAGATATTCCATGACAAAGTAAAATTTAAACAGTATACCTCTTTAAATTAAGCCCCATAACAGGTACTAGGAGGAAAACTCCAACCTAAGGAGATTAAATATACCCATGAAAACACAGGAAATAAATAGTATTGCATTAACAAAATCAAAAGAGGGGAAACACATACACAACACACACATACAAACACACACACATGTACACTCATTTTCACACAACCACCACCATCAAAATAACAGGAATTAACAACCATTTGGCATTTATGTCTCTCAATATCAATGGACTCAATTCTCCAATAAAAAAGATACAGGTAAAGAGAGTGGATGTTAAAACAAGATCATTCTTCTGCTGCATACAAGAAACACACCCCATCATCAACAATAGGCATTACTTCATAGTAAAGTGTTGGGAAAAGATTTTCTAAGCAAATGGACTCCCAAAGAAATCTGATATAGTGATTCTAATAAAACTAGATACACTGACTGAATCTTATAGAAAAGGAAGTTGGGGAAAACCTTAAACACGTGAGTACAGGGGAAATTTTCCTGAACAGAACATCAAAAGCTTATGCTATAAGATCAAGAATTGACAAATGGGACCTCATAAAACTGCAAAGTTTCTGTATGACAAAGGACACTGTCAATAGAACTAAACTACAACCAAAGGACTGGGAAAAGATCTTTACCAATCCTACATCTGGTAGAGGGCTAATATCAAATATATACAAAGAACTCAACAAGTTAGACTCCAGAGAACCACATAACCCTATTAAAAATGGGGTACAGAGCTAAAGAGAGCATTCTCAACTGAGCAAACTTGAATGGTCAAGAAGCACCTAAAGAAATGTTCAACATCCTTAGCCTCAGGGAAATGCAAATCAAAATGACACTAGAATTTCACCTTACACCTGTCAGAATGGCTAAGATCAAAATCTCAGGTGACAGCAGGTGCTGGGAGCATGTGAAGAAAAAGGAACTCTCCTCCATTGCTGGTGAGATTACAAGCTGGTACAACCATTCTTGAAATCAGTTTGGTGGTTCCTCAGAAAATTGAGCATTGTACTACCTGAGGAACAAGGTATACAACTCCTGGACAAATACCCAGAAGATGCTCCAACATGTAGTCAGGACACATGCTCCTCTATGTTCATAGCATACCCAATTAAAACTGGGGTAGAGATCTAAACAGAGAGTTCTCAACAGAGGAATCTCAACTTTCAATAAACTCTTAAATGTTCAACTTCTTTAGCCATCATGAACTGCAAATCAAAATGATTTTGAGATTCCATCTTACACTTTTATAATGGATAAGGTCAAAACCACAAGTGACAGCTCATGCTGGCAATGATGTGGAGCAAGGGGAATGTTCCATTGCTGGTAAGAGTGAAAATTTGTACAGCCACGTTGAAAATCAATATGGCAGTTTCCCAGAAAGTTGGAAAACAACCTACCTAAAGACTCAGCTATACCACTCCTGAACATATACCTAAAGGACACTTCATTATACCACAAGGACACTTGCTCAGTTATGTTCATAGTAGCATAATCATGATAGCATGAAACTGGAAACAACCTACTTGTCCCTCTACTATAGAATGTATACAAAAATGTGGCACCTTTACATAATGTGAATATTACTCAGATGTTAAAAACAAGGATATTATGAAAATTAGAGGCAAATAGATGGAACTAGAAAAAAAAATTGAGTGTTGTAATCCTGACCCAGAAATCAAACATCATGTGTATTTACTTATGAGTATACATTAGCTGTAAAGTAAATGATAACCCTATTACTATTCACATACTCAGAGAGACTAAGTAACAAGGAGAGCTCAAGGGAGGATGCATGGATCTCTCTGGGAAGGAGAAATAAAATAGACATCATGGGTGCAGGGTGGTGGGAAAAATGGGAACAAGAGGGAACAAATGAGGGAGGATGGAGAGAGAGTTCTGAGACAGCCAACTGGAGTTGAAAACCATGTAGGGGACAAGCTAGTAACCTGGAGTAATGGAAACTCCCAGGAATCTAAGAGAATGATTCTAGCTAAGGCTCCTAGCAGGGGAGGATGTGAAGACTGAAATGGCTATTTCCTTTAACCAGGCAATTGGAGGGATTAGGTACCAACCCAGCCACATAATATTTCAACTACAAAATTTGTCCTGCTGCCTTCAAGATGTGCTGGGTTAAAAGTTACACAGAAATCATGGGAGTGGCCATATATATTAAAATTTTCAAATATTTTAGAAAGGATGGATTCTTTAAAT
Source organism: Mus minutoides (assembly GCA_902729485.2). Taxonomy (NCBI): domain Eukaryota; kingdom Metazoa; phylum Chordata; class Mammalia; order Rodentia; family Muridae; genus Mus; species Mus minutoides. The sequence goes on along the minus strand of LR753346.1, from coordinate 974,521 downwards.
TCTAACTAGAACAAAGAACAACATGAAAATCATATGCGACACTAAGGGAATTCATTTGGAATATGGCAAAAATGTTAGGTGTTTTGCATTTATTTAGTGCCTGAAAAAAAATAGAGTTTTCTGTCTACATATAAACAAATATGTCAGACCAACTAACCCTTGAAGATTCAGTGTTCCAAAACAACGATGAGTTCTTTGGAAGAACAAATTCAGATTTTGAAGATGTAAATTTGTATTCTCCAACCTTGACAAATGTGATTTCTCCTTCATCACCCATGTGCCAATTGAGGATATCATAATATCCACTGTCTACATCTCCATTGCCATCAAGTTCTATTTCTGTTTCATCATGGGTAGTAATTTTCAGTTTCTTAAAGTAAGGCAGAAGCTAATAAGGAAGAGGAAGAAAAAAATTAAACAAAGCTATCTCATTAATAATATCACATTATTATTTTAAAATCATGACAAAATACTAAATTATGACAACACAGTAAGCAGCATTGTGGACATAATGGGTTAAATAACTTGTACAATTAAAGTTTACATATTTTCCTTAACTTTTAGCAGTGGAAAATTTCAATTTACGTTTTCCCCTATGTATATATGTATGTATGTATGTATGTATGTATGTATGTATGTATGTATGTATTCATTCACTTAAACCCCAATGTCAGTCCCTGTCTACTTCCAGTTCCCCCTTAATGCTGCTCCACTCCAACTCACCCTCCCCTTCTCCAACCCCCTTGGAAATCATACCTGGCTCATCAATTTACTGTACAACCTCTCTCACTGAGGCCAGACAAGGGAGCCCAGTTAAGGGAATGGGATCCACAGACAGGCAACAGATTCAGGGGCAGCCCTTATTCAAGTTGTTGGGGTACCAGCATGAAGACTAAGCTGTACATCTGATAAATATGTGCAGGTATTGGGAGAGGCTAAATCCAGCCCATGCTTGCTCTTTAGTTGGTGGTTAAGTGCCTGGGAACATCCAAGGTTCTAGGTTGGTTGACTCATGGTCTTCCCGTGGAGTCTCTATCTCTTTTCAGTCACTCAATCTATCTCCCAACTTTTCTACAAGATTCCTGAACTCCGCCTATTATTTGACTGTGCATCTCTGGGTCTGTTTCTATTAGTTGTTGGGTGGGGTCTTTCAGAGGAAAGTTGACACAGTATAGTGTCAGGTATTGGTTCTTGTACATGGGATGGGTTTCAATTTGAGCCAGTCATTGGTTGATTATTCCCTCAGTCTCTGCTCCATCTTTTTCCTGCACTTCTTGTAGACAGGTCACATTTTAGGTGAAAAGTTTTGTGGGTAGCTTGTTGTGCTTATCCCTGTACTGTGAGTCCTGCCTGACTACAGGAGGTAGCCACTTTGGGTTCCATATTCCCTACACTTCTAGGAATCTAAAGTCAACTCCATGGACTTCCTGGAGCCTCCTTCTTTAAACATAAAGAAATACAGAGAATCAAACAAAGGAAATCAATCAAACAAGGGAAAGAAATGAATAAAACTGTTCAAGAACTGAAAGTGGAAACAGAAGCAACTAAAAAAAAAAAAAAAACCACAATCTGAAAACAATCCTGGAGATGGAAAACCTAGGAATGAAAACAGGAAGTAGACATGAGTATTGACAACAGAATATGAGAGATGGAAGGGAGAACCTCAGGTGTAGAAGATACCATAAAAGAAATTGATGCATTGGTCAAAGAAAATGCTAAAGCTAAACTGTTTCTAAAATAAAGCATCCAGGAAATTTGAAACATTAATTTACTTTTGATATATACTCAAATTGTATGTTTTTGTTAGCATAGTATAAGTTTATACTAAGGCTTATCAGTAGAATATCTCCTTATCAAGAAACAGGAGATGTTTATATTTTCATTTTTCTCACCCACTTTCCCCATGTAAGGATACAGATGTCGACAACTATTTCCTTCTTTTGAAGACCTCAGTTAGGAGAGAGACTGGACAATCAGATGCTAAAACATAAATTCAACAAGTTATTGTTGCTGCTCTGTCACAGTTTCCTCCAATATTCAAATAGTTCATCCTTTCTGGAAAGATCTTTAAGTAGTAATGTAAGTATTTCAAATTAGCTTTAGGAAGTCCATGAAACTGAGCAGATTTTACTAGATAATGCCCTGCCAGAGTAAGCAAGGAAAGTTGAGAGTCCTTCTCAGAATGTGTTAAAAGTACAGAGAAGAATCAGACAAGACAAGATGCAAAGAAGTCTCTTGAGACCAGTCTGTCTGCTGGGGGTAAAGAGAAATTAGCTGAGCTTCCTGGAAGTTATTTACACCAAGTTAGAAAGGATTCTCCTTAGAGCTACCTGAAGGTCGTGCTTCAAGTTCCCAGTTTTTGGGAGATTTCACCCAGCCTAAGTGTCCTTGGTGTTGCATCTCATGCTGATGTTTCTGCTTCTGTAACTAACCCATGTCACCCATATTCCTTTATGTAACCACAATACAATTATTGGTCACTGAGTTGGTCTTTTGTGCTGTCTTAATGTGGTATGATTAGGGCTCCCTACTTAGGGTGAAGTAGATCTGTGTGTTGCATCTCCACAGGAAAAGTTTTGTCACATCACAGTTGTTATTGTAGAAAGATGTTAAGAAGGGCATAGTGGAGGTAATGGCTGACTGACTTAGGAAACTGGAAATTCTTCATTTCTCAGAATCTTATTTAGGATTTTACTGGGGTGAAGAAACATCATTACCAAGCAATCTTATAAAGAACAATGTGTAGTTGGGGTCTGTTAAAATTAAGGCAGGAAGCATGGCAGTGTCTGTGCAGACATGGTGCTGGATGAGCTGAGAGTTCTACATCTTCATCCAAAAGAAATCAGGAACAGGCTACCCCCCACTTGGCTAGAAGGAGGTTCTCAAATACCACCCCTACAGAAAGACAATTTCTCCAACAATGTCACACCTGCTCCCAAAAGATCACACCTCCTAATAATTCTACTTCATGGACCCAACCATAAACAATCCACCACACTCAGAGACAGTCCACTTTAGCTCAACTTTTAGCATTAGCAGGAGATTTCCTTGAGAGTATGCCTCTGCATTCTAAGCTTCCACTGTGCAGAAATGGCCAATCCCAGTGGTACAATAGTTCATGGAACTGACATTAAATCTCTAGGATCACAGACATTGAGAAGAATCCTTTATTCTCAATGAGAAATCAAACTATGTCTAACTCACTCCTCACCTAATTAACTTTAGGTAGGTAAGAGGATGCTTTCTTAGCATAAAGGAAATCTACTACACAGGGCATATCCTTGATCTTCATCTGCACTACATGCTACACTTGGATTTCTCAACCAAAGGACCTTGATCTTCATCTGCACTACACGCTACACTTGGATTTCTCAACCAAAGGACCACTTTAGTGTTTAGCTATAGGACCATTGTTCAGTATTCAAAAGTGTTCTTTATCATGACAGATATATTCAAAGGACTTCTAGTAAAATGGTATCTTTGATATCTAAAAAGTATTTAACTTATCATTGTGTATGTATTAGAACTTTCTTAGTACCAGTGAACATATCTGTTCTAGATCTGTTCTGTTTTTGTGACAAATACCAAGCTGGGAGAAAAAAAGAGTTATTTGGTTTACAGTTCCACGTCACAGTCCATTGTTGATGGAAATCAGGTTTAGAATGTACAGACATAACCATAACCACAGAGGAATTCTGCTTATTGGATTAATTTTTGGCATGTATGATGAGCTATATTTCTAAAAAATTCCTGTCACATTTGCCTAGAGAATGTGTTACACAAAGAGGACTGAACCCTCTCACATCAATCATGAATAGAGACAAGCTCATGCAGACATAAGGCAATCTGAGCTAGAAAATGCTTCGAGATTTCCTCTTTCCAGGTGATTGTAGGTTGGATAAAGTTGCTAATAAAACTCTAATCAGCATCCTTATCATTCAGACCTTGCATCATTTCTAAGCTCCATGCTAGTTACTGGAAACAGCACGTTTTACAGAAACAGCTGACTTTAAATCTGGACAAGAGAAAGTATAGAATGAAGCTGTAATGTTCAGAGGTTTCAAAAATTAGTAGTCCTTAGAAATAAGAGGGAAGGTCAGTAAAAAGAAATAGTGCCTACTCAAAGTAGCTCATAACCCTCTGGGAGCTTTTGGAAGCAAAATAAATTAATTAATTATGGATTGATACCCATAGAAGAAAAAAAAATTCCTGGATTCTATCTTGATATCCATAGTTGGTTGAAGAAGTGTAGAAGTCCAGATAACATGTGAATAGAATGAGAAAATGGCAAAAGAATCATTTTTTCAAGCAGCAAAAGTATCATATGTATTTAGCACAAGATTAATTTTCAATGGTCACTAAAATTAGAGGGGCAAAGGATAATGAAATCAAGATAGTTTTGCAGCTGCACAATATTGTCTAGAAGGATAATTGCTTTTACATTTTGTTTTGAGTTTTGAGAGAAGGCTTTACCCTATATCTCTGGTGGGGCTGGAACTCACAATGTAACTGAAGTCAGCTTTGAATCTGTGGCAATAATGTCTCAGCTAGGAAGAAGTCATGAGTCACATGAGTGGTGGCAAAGAGTAAATAGAGGCATGAGTTACTTCCACAAAGTAATTATTGGTTCTGTAGGGATATATAGTACTTTCTGATAAGAAAAATGGGTGGCATTACTTAACAGATATTTCTTCATTATAAGTGCTTCTAAGGATTCATATTTTAACATATAGCTAAGTTAGATTCTAGGCAGTCCTTGATCCAACCTTGAGCATGAATAGCTAAGTCACTGCCCTACAAAGGAATTCAGCACTATCTAGGAATAAGGAAGCTTGCAGTTTGAGGAGGAACCAGACAAGATACTATAGCTAACTGGGTGACAACCAGATACAAGTATTTAAAATTGTTTAAGGGGAATGTGGACTATACAATAGTCTACAATAGGAACTATGGCTTCTAAGATTAAGTGGACCTTAGGTGGAGCTGGTTTTGATCCCAGTTGTTTAACATTGAATTTTATCCCAGTTGGTTCCTGCGGGTTCTTTCTGTGTCTGCATTCCTTTGTTTTAAGAATCTAGTAACCTCTAGTAACCTCATTGTATCCTGCCAGTGTGTCACCTAACTTTCCTATGTATAAAAGTCTGATGCTCAATTTGACACATTACATTCAGATCCACACTCCCTTGTGTCGGTGCCTGTTTGTCACTCGCCGAAACTTTGCCCACTTCCTCAAGAGAACTCGACCCATGCACACAAGGGATCCAGAGGGTCTGCGGCAGGAGGAGACAATTGATTAGGAACATTCACTGCTCTTGCAGAGAATTCAGGTTTGATTCCAAATGCCCAAGGTGATGCTTCCCAACCACCTATAAGTATAGTTCCAGGGGATCTGAGTTCCCTCTTTAGATCACTGTTGGTATATTCATGCTTATGGTGCACAAAAATGCACAAAAGGAATCACTTACACATATTAAGTAAGATAAAATAAAATAAAACTTTAAAACAAAATATCAAGGATAAAAAGACACTAAAAAATTAGTAAATAAAAGGAGTTGTAAGAATATGTGGTAAGGGGGTGGGGTAACAGAATGAAGACTGTTACATGTGTTACTAAGAAGAGCCAGCACTGAGTGTTGTGTGGGACAACCTGAATATGAAAATTCAGGGGTAATGCAAGGTTCCCAGCTAATGTGGCCTCTGGTATGGCAGGTTGTCATGTAAGAGTAAATGGATAATGATAGGCAAGGAAGAAGTAACACATTAGTGATGCTAAGTGAACCTCCTGTGGGGCTGACAGGACCAAGGCAGAGATGCTTAAGCCCACATTGGAGAAGCTAGAGATAGAACCCCAGGAGCTGAAGGGGTCTGCAACCCTAGAAAAGGATCAACAATATGAACTAATCAGAACCCCCAGAACTCGTGTTTCTAGCTCCATATGTAGCAGAAGATGGCCTAGTCGGCCATCATTGGGAGGAGAGGCCCCTTGGTACTGCAATCTTTATATGTCCCAATACAGGGGAACGCCAGGGCCAAGAAGTAGGAGTGGGTGGGCAGGGAAGCAGGGAGGGGGTAGGGGGGAGGGGATTTTCGGGATAGCAGTTGAAATGTAAATTAAGAAAATATCTAATAAAAAATGCTGAGAAAAAAAAAAGATAAGCCAAAATAAAGACTGGAGTTCCATTCATTTTCACGTTGCTAGTTCTGTCTCATGAGGACAGAAACAGAGTTAAAATCCAGTGGGAAAATGAATGCTACCAAGAAAATATAGATTCCTGACTCATCCCTAATAAAGTGTATGCATTCAAACCCATTCCAATTAAAGAAATAGGCAAAAACTAAAAAAAAAAAGTCATATTTCTTATAAGAGGAGGGTATGAACAGAAACAAGCAGGAAATTGTGGATGAGAATCTTTTTGGAAAGACTACTCAGGCTACTAGGTAACAACATGAATCCTTTGATGGCAGATCAAGGACAGGCACAGTGGATAGGAATGTCCCAGATAACCACAATAATCTTTACTTACCCCTTGACATCCATACTTTTGTGTGACTCCTACTCTATTGTATGAAAAAATCATCCTCTAGCCTTTCCTTCAAGATAAATATAAATAATTGTTAAGACAAAACTTAATTCTGATTTATGTTTGGTTATTTATAATGCCAATACAGTGGTTAAGTATAATTTCTGGTATGGGATATAAATGTGATAAATATGTAATATATGTAATATCAAATAAAATTTAATAATTTTAAAAATGAAAAAAGTTCTGGAGTGTAAGGAAAATTATATATAATATCCAGGACTTATCCTAGCCTGGAGGGACATACAAATCTTTTCCTAACATGAACATGATGCATATGAAACCTAAATAGTTACTTAGATAACAAGTTGCATATTGGATATAGGAAACAGACCAAATGAAGTAACTAGAGTCACTACTCATGATTATTTCTTAGATACTTTTAGGTTTCATATCTGTGAAGGAAAAAAAAGCATATTTTGTAAAATCCATTATTTTTTTCTTTTGTGAGGCAGATTTCTTATTATTGACAACAAACCTAGTAATTTGGTCACAAATGGGAATGTAAAGTGAACAATCAAGTTGTCCAGACAAATTTTATGTTAAAAAAATCATATGAAAGCAAATCAGCAATTTCAATGGTGTGTAATTGTCAGCAAACCTTAGTTTTACCTCATGCTCTATAATAGGGTCAAATAATGTACCTCTTTGGGCTCAAAGTCAGGTATATGTGGACATGCTGTATTATTCCTATATTCTTCCAATAAGTCACAAGTGCTTAAACGATCCAGGGCATGAGCCAAAAGATAAACAGCTTGTCTGACATTGTTTGTGATTCTGAGCTGTGATGTATCCAAATAGGTATTTTTCAGATCTTCCAGCTTCTCCTCTCCAGTGCAGAGATGATCAGACATGTCATACAATCTGTCTTCTTTACCAGTCATATTCACTCTGTGGTCCACATTGTAAGGTACACTGCTGTTGGGCCAGGTACAGTTAAAAGCAGTTTGCCAGAATTCAATGGTCAAGACATCATTTGGATCTTTGCTAGGGTGTACATCATAAAGAAATTCTTTTAATCCTGGTATAACACTACTTGGTATTGCAAACCCAATAGTTCCACCAAAATAGGGAAAGTACTCAGGCTTTGCAATGAGAGCTGAGGTAATCCAGGCTTCGGTGGCTATCCATGTCCGGTCAGTTATGTTATGATGAATCACTTCCAGCACAAATGGGCTGAGGTCAATGTCAGAAGTATAAAGCACAATGACTTTGGCAGTGGAACTCTTTACTGCCTTAACAACTTTCTGCATTTTCTCATTGGAGTAGACTTTTGGAATGGTTTCAGAGAAAGCAACACAGAGGTTGGCAGTCTCCATTTTTTCCCTAAAGGATTTTACTCCAAATTTTCCATAATCATCATCAGATGCAATAGCACCTACCCAGACCCAACCAAAATGTATGACAAGATTCACCATGGCCTCAATCTGGTTCTTATCACTGGGTATTGAGCGATAAAATCCTGGAAACTGGAATTTGTCACTAAGAATTGCGCTGGAAGAAGTATAGCCTACCTAAAATAAAAAAATATTTATAGTTACTAGGAAACAGGAACCAACTTTTAAATGATATCTTCAGAATATTGAGAGGGAGGGAGCTGACCATTCCTTTCTTTGTCCCTCTGTAGACAATGACTTTCTACTGGTGTTTCTACTTGTTGGATCAGGGATGCCAACTGTTAAGATGACACTTAATATCACTAATGTTCATGGATGAGACCACAGCAGTGTCAGGAAAGTAACTGATATTTTCCTTCACCATCTTGGACATTGTTGACTCCCTGAGTAAGGATATCCAGTCTCTTCATCAGCTTTAGCATCTCCTGTGCAGAGATGATGGACTTAGTCCAAGTCTCAATCTGCTCAGCAGCATGCATTTGTCTCTTATGTGCTCTACTGGTCTCACCTCTACTCCCTTATTCATATTCTGCTTTCTTCTTTTAGTTTCCGGCTGTCAGGACTCCTGAGTATTTATGTCCTAAAACTTGACTTGAGAGAGAAGATAGAATGGACTACTACAATCAGAAGCCTAAACATTATTCTCCTACAAGGTTACCAAAAAAGTACTTAGGCAGATAAATGAAAAGAAAGTTTTCCTCTCCTGCTCACGAATCCTGTTTTGAACTTAGCATTTAGGGAGACCTAGGCATGGAGATCAGGTGATCATGTATTACTGACATTCTTTCTATATCTTTGCTGTAGTGTATCCTCCATTTGCTAACTTGCCTCCCCACAAAACATGTTACTCTTTCTCCCATCCAATCTTATGTACTAAAACTTGACTTCCAGTGTCATGGTCCACAATGCTTTAGCTCTTACCCCTATATGAATACTACATTATTTCTGTGTAGTCTTTCCTTCTGTCCCTTTTCCTGTTCTTATTCTACTGGCTAATGTTTTTATTCTCCTTTCTGATCACACAAACAACAGAATCATGGGAGGTATTGTGTAGGAAAGAATTCCTTTAAGAAGAAATGATATCAGATTTCTGAGGTTTGGCCAATTATTTGTCATATAAAATCTTGTTATTTGTACTTTCTGAGTCTATCTTTACACTACAAGAAAATTAAAATAATGATAAGTTATATTTTTCAGGTTTTTAATATAAAGGCATTAAACAGAAGATTTAAGAATTCTTCAGACTTACTAAAAACTATGGGAAAATGTACCTAAAAATTCTAGGCTGTGCTTCAGTTCATTAGAGTTTACTGGAAGATAGAGCTCCTAGCAGGTACTGTTTGGATGAGGCACATGAAGCCCATCACTAACATTTATGCCAACTCACCTAACTTTAAATTAAATACTGTGTTGGGATGGGGCTGTGGGTCATTAATGTAACATTTGTCTACAAACAAAAAACAAAAAACAAAAAAACAAAACAAAAAAACAAGTTCTTGAATTTTATCTCAAGTATCACAAGGGAAAAGAAAAGAAAGGGAAAGAGAAAGAATAAATGAAAGAGAAAAGAAGAAAGAAAAGTTGAGATGGGAGAGTGGAGGACGGAGGAAGGAGAGGTGAGTGAAATACTGCCATTAAGTCAATATCACCAATATTCTCTTTATCATTCAAATCAATACATCCCAACTCTTTAATGACACGGCCTTTGAAGCAATTCTAGATTCCTTTATGTTCCTAATAATTCTTGCTTTGCAACTACTTTTTCTTGTATTGGAATATACTACTCTCTTTAGGTTTAAAATAACCTATTAAGTTAGCTTATGTGAAATCCTAATCTCATTTAAGCATGTCAGTGCTTGCTCATGACCCACAAGCACCAACAGAGACCCAGAGAAAAATCTGTGCTTTAGTCCAGCCACCACTCAACCACCAAGTATTTGTGGATGACCTTTACTGTGTTCTACACAGTGCATGAAGCACGGTGACTACTGAGATGTTAATATCCTCATCACTGCACCACCCGTTAATCAATGCAAGTATAATGCACTAGATCACAAGCCAGTGTAAATAGGCCATAGTGTGCACTGCTTGAGTTTGGTGGAGCAGAGAACCTGGAAGAACCTGGCCCTGTTTCTTGTTATCTCTGTAGGTTAATTCATCCTCTCTGGACCACATTGTTATTTGCAATAATTTCTACATGCTGCTAGTATTTTTCTCTCTACTTTTTTCTGTTTTCTTTCTTTCTTTCTTTCTTTCTTTCTTTCTTTCTTTCTTTCTTTCTTTCTTTCTTTCTTTTTTCTTTCTTTCTTCTTTCTTTCTTTCTTTCTTTCTTCTTTCTTTCTCTCTCTCTTTCTCTCTCTCTCTCTCTCTCTCTTTCTTTCTTTCTTTCCTTCTTCCTTCCTTCCTTTTTTTTTTGGACAGGATTTCTGTGTGTAATAGTCTTGACTGTCTTGGAATTAACTTTGTAGACGATTCTGACCTAAAAGCCACAGAGATTCACCTGCCTCTACTTCCAAAGTTCTGTAACTAAAGGCCTGTGCCTCCCCACCTGGCACAACATTTGTAAATTTTTCTATGTACATATCACACTATTCCAAGTTACCTGAGGCATATAATACAACCCGAAAATTCTTGCAGCAGTAACTGACAAGGATGAGCCTCCTGATCCAATAATTCCTACAAGATATTTTCCCGTGCTGTTTCTATAATTGGGCCTTTCTTCCTGTCCTGTAAGAAATGTCATAGCAGTCTCCTTTGCTTTGGAGACAGAGAAACAGGTGTCAAAGATCTGATAGCCCAGAGTATGGTTGGGCAAGATATCCTTCCTCTCATTAATCTCCTTGATAGTGTGGATCATGGTTTTCATCCAGCGGAAACCCCGGAAATTAAACCTGGAAAGGAAAAGCATTTGTGAGCCAGTGGCCACAAAGGGGGTTAGGAAAGGGGAAATGTTTTTTAGGGAAGATGCTTCAGTTAAATGAGTGTTTATGGCATTTGCTGAAGCAGCAGCGGGTATCCCAGTTTTCTGCATCTGTCAAATTTACAGATGACAGTACAATATTAAAAGATTCAAATAGTAGTCATATCCAGCCTTTATACATGTCTGGTTTACGTTTTCTTAACCTATATATCTCTTATATGCTACAATATTTTTAAATTTCTGGTTATTTCTTTTCAAAATTATTCTTTTAGTCATACTCTTCTCTACTAAATGAACCTAAGTATCCCTTAGAACAGGCTGTCTCACTTAACTGTTTGTCCCTAGGGATATGATTGTTCTCTCATTCTTGGCTTCTTTTCTATGAAATATTTATTATGTCAATAAAAATAACTCTAATACATTAAATACTTATGGCAGATACTCTTACAGTCAGCATGTAAATTTCTGTATCCTATGCTTCAATTACCCCATGCATCTTACTTTTGAGAGAACTTTAACTGGTTTTCTTCTTGCTGCTCTCATGATAAAACATAAATGTGAACCTCTTATTTTTTCTGTATTCATTAAAAATGGGCATATTTCCTCAGTAGTCCATCACCATATTGTTTTCAAGGCTTTCTAAGTGAAACAACACCAAAACCTCCTCTTCTCGTCCTCTTTTCCTCCTGAATTCTAACCATAGTTTAACAAAAAAATTGTGAAAAGCTGTTTTTTAAATAACTGTTCTCTTGATATCCTCTGTACCTAGCTAGACTACTTAATTTTATACCATCAGCTTAACAAGTACTTTAAATTCAAGACCTAAATGTAACTATCTTTATTCACAATTTGGAATTTTCCTTCCTGTCTGTGTGAGTGCACATTCTGTTATGTGTGGAGAAGAGATGCCGATGACAAGTCCTCAGTCACTTTCCACCTTATTGTCTGAGATAGGGTTTTCCTCATTGATTCTGGCACTTGACTTGGCTAATCCAGTCTGCCAGGAAGCCCTACTGGTCTTCCTGGCTCTGCTTACTGATCACTTGGGTAGAAGATTGCCACCACACCATACTTTTTTGTGTGGGTCTAGGACCTATGACTCAGGTCCTCTTTCTTAGAAGGCAAAGTCTTTACCAAATGAGCCATCTCCCCCGATCAGTCTAATTTTTGCTCTGGGTTTAGTTTTCTTTTTTTCATTTAATATGCAGATTTTGAGTTCTTCTGGTTATATATTATATATACATTATAAGTTATATATTATATACAATATAAATTATATATTATAAATACATTAATAAAAGTCTTGTTTTCAATTTCTTTACCAAAAAATGTTTACCTATGTAAGGAAAAAGAAAAGGAATTAAGCAACATGATTAGAACCAACCATGATGGGAATAGATGTATGAGCAATGAAATTCAAAGAACATGCAGCCCAGAGTATAACAGTTACATCGAGGTTTGCAGGATGACGGAAAGACAGGAACAGGGCTGCAGACAGTTGGTGAGAAGTTACTACAACTGGAGAAAATCCCTCCAACTAGAAAAACAACCAAGGACTGAGGAAATAAGTATTTATGATGGCAGATTGTGGATGGTAACACAATTAATGAAAACCAGAAAACAGAAGAGACTAGAACACAAAAGGCTTTACCATCCTATTAGTTTCCAATTTGATACTGATGACATCATACACTTAAAAATATGTACAGGAGTATCTTTAAAAGCAAGATAGAATTTCATTTCAAGAGCTAGAAAAATAGCCATCTGCTTTGAGGCTGTAACTCCACATTTAATATTAGCAAAGAAGTAATTAGTTCATTCCAAAGAAAAAAAGCTATCTGCCTCAGAGTTATTTACAATATTAGAAAAAATGGATATCATCTTTGATATCCAATGGTGGATTATAAGCTGTGTGGGAATATTTTTCATTACTAAAAAATATTGACCAGGTAAATGATACAATAGTGTGGATAGACCAGGCAGTGAAATGGGCAGTAGACATCTTACTATGATGAAAACTGGACAGAAGGGATGAGGACCCCTTGAAGATTAACAAGAAAAACATCTCAATGTAAATAAGTGAGTATTGTGGACACTTTTCTTCATTCATTGGTTTTTATTAAGTTTCCCACAAAACTATTATATACTATGTACACAGTCATAATTTTTTCCAAAAAGACCCAAAATTGGATATAAAAAATAAAAATAAATTGCTAGGTGATGGCAGTGGAATTTGTGGGCTATTGTTTTGTTTTCTTTTAATTTCTGGCATTCTACTTATATGTAAACTCCCCACACATTTCTCTCTGTGTATATAAAATACATATAGTAACAGACATCTATTATATCCCAATTTTGTTTTTCTCACAAAAAACTGCTGTATGTGAGTATAAGGAATTCCATTTTTTTGTTATGATATCTTGCAGGAAACAGCTGTAGGGAAAGAAGTTTTCCTGCCGGTCAGAATCCTATTATGAAAATTTTCTCAAAAACAAAGCAGAGTTCTCAGACTGCACACTTGACCTTGAGCTTGTAACAGTTACAGTAAAGCTGCAGCACACTGTGCAGCCCCTGTGCTACTAAAACCTCAGTGCGCACACACACACACACACACACACACACACACCCCTATAGAGGTCTTCTGAACATGTAGATTCTCTTCTGCAGATGTGGTATGCAACTCCTAGTTCTATATTTCTAACAAGCTTTTAGATACTGCTGCTGGTGGTCAGCAGAGAACCCTTTTAGGAGTAACTTTCTGAGAACCAAACACAGAAAACCTCTCCCTCTATAAACTTTGACAAAGTCAGATAAAGCCAGATTTGAAGAACTTAAACTGGAATGCAGGCCCCATGATAACCAGTCCTTTCAGGCCACCCAGATTAATGTGAAGGAAAAAAAAAATTTCTCTATCACTTACCCTTCACACATGGCTGATATGAGTTCCGTGTCAGAGTTATTTGTTGGGATGGTTCTAGAGTGAATAGGAAATTGTCCTCCAATAACCATAGAATGGTTTTCAGCTTCTACACATCCAGTCAAATTAAACTTGCGCAGCAATCTGCAATAATCAATGTAATCTTTAGCATGTAATCCAATCCATAAAAATACAGTTAATCCCAGAATCAAGCACGACTTTGTGCTAGCCATTTTAATATGGTGAGTTTGAGGAAAAGGCAAGTGTTGAAGTGACACAGGTCTTAAGGAAGCACCTTGATGGAGTGTTGGAGTGTGTATGAGTCTAACACGGTGATCCGTTTGCTACTCCTGACTAAATAATTTCATGTTGTAGACACAGATATCACAATCAGTTGCAATTTATGGATCTGGAATAGGAGCTGAACAGTCATCTGAGAAGAGACACCTGGATATCCTGTATACTTTGCAGTGATGAATAACAACAGAAGCATGAGATTCAGTTTGAAAGTTATTTTAAGTTGTAGAAACTGTCCCCTCTTGTTTGGCATTGTCAAGATTATCAAGTGTTACTTCAACCAATTCTGTGGTCTTCTTTACTCAAAGAAGAGGAAAGATATCATGCTTATCCAATATATCAAAAGAAGCAACAGCAGCTTTGTCTTCCAACTGAATGAGAAAGTATAGGAACCGGAACGGAAGACTTCATCTTCTAAATGCCATAGAGGTCAACAAAGAGGAAGCAAAGGTGACAAAAGTCCTCCACTGTACTCTCACTGGGAGGGATCTTGTGAAACGCACATCTGTGGGAGCTCAATGCCTCATTTCCAAGCACACCACCTCAGGGGACTGATTTGGTTATCTTTTCATAAATGAGTAGACATTTGTTCTCAGGGCAAATGCAAGTGAGAATCGGGACACAAAAGCCTGTGTTCTTTTCTAATCCCATATAAAGAGAGGACATGAATGAAATCTGGGAGCTTACATTCTAGCACTAGTCTCTTCACTAGTTGGCTTTTTCTTCCTTTCTTAGGGGTCCTGCCCTCCTTTTTTTACTCTGAGTGCCTTAAGTTCCCTGGTTGTGGGTGCATATATTCCAGAGTCAGACTCAAGGCCACACCCACAGGAATGCTGTCAGAGTTAGCCACACCCACAGGAATGCTGTCAGAGTTAGCCACACCCACAGGAATGCTGTCAGAGTTAGCCACACCCACAGGAATGCCGTCAGAGTTAGCAGTGGGAAACTTGTTTGATTGCCTATCAAGGTGAGACTGTTTCTCTCAAAGTATTTTGAACTCAGTTTTAAGAATCCCTGACTCAGGAAAATGATGCCATATGGATGTTGATACAAGTAACCACAGTGTTTAATTGTAAGTGGACACAAACAGTCTCCCGGGTCTGAGATGTGACTGTATGTTTCTCCATTGTCCCTTGCTGTGTTTCATCCTTGTAGATCTCTAAGGACACTGGCAATAGTCAGGCTGTCCTCTAGGAATAGGGACAGATTCTGTCCAGACTTGTATTTGCCTTTAAGCAAGGAGAACACCTGAGTCCACCATACTCTCCTTGTCCTAGTCAGGGTTTGTATTCCTGAACAAACATCATGACCAAGAAACAAGTTGGGGAAGAAAGCGTTGATTTAGCTTACACTTTCCACATTGCTGTTGATCGCCAAAGGAAGACAGGACTGGGACTCAAGCAGGTCAGGAAGCAGAAGCTAATGCAGAGGTCATGGAGGGATGTCACTTACTGGCTTCCTTCTCTTGGCTTGCCCAACTTGATTTCTATAGAACCCAAGACTACCAGCCCAAGGATAGTACCACAAACAATGGGCCCTCCAGTCTTCATCACTAACTGAGAAAAAGCCTTACAGCTGGATCTCATGGAGGCATTTTCTCAACTGAAGCTCCTTTCACTGTGATAACTCCCACCTATGTCAAGTTCACACAGAAAACCAGCCAGTACACACCTGAACACAGATAAAGAATATTCAAAGGTTGTTTCAATTTGTGATATGGGAAGTATGTGAATTATAAGGCCAAAAAACTGTAAGAGCCAGTGGGGATGGAAGTTGTAACTTCACAAGTGTCTTTATTGTCACAGAGAGGGCTACTTCACAGCAGATAACCTAAATGAACAGGACTGGCTTGTGGTGGCTGATGCAGCCACTAAGTTAAACCAATGAACTGACTCCTCAAGCCTCTAACAAACAGTTTATCTAGCACTTTGGCCTTAACTCTGTGGAGCCATTACACTAAATGGTTTTCAGACGCAATTCAGACAGAGTTAGTAGAAAGGAAGTAAATAGAAAGGTTTTTACAGTGGCAAACACTAAGACTGTGATGAATGGCATAGGAACTAAACTTTGAGTCTAGGTCTGAAAAAAACAAAAACAAAAACAAAAACAAAAAAAAAAAACCCTCAGAAATTCCAAAGTAGGGAATAAGTATAAATGTCTGAAGGAATTGATTGCTAATCAAACTCTCTTCTAACTTTTTCTTTCCTTTTTGTTTCTTTTCCTTTGGTTTGGTTTGGTTTGGTTTCATCTTTTGAGATAGGTTTTCTCTATGTAGCCCAGGCTGTCCAGGAACTCATTCTGTGGCTCAGGCAGGCATTGAACTCTCTCTCTTCTTCCTCTTCCTCCTCTCTCTCTCTTCCTCCTCCTCCTCCTCCTCCTCCTCTCTCTCTCACTCTCTCTCTCTCTCTCCTGTGTGTGTGTCTGTCTGTCTCACTCTGTCTCTCTGTCTCTCTCTCCCTCTTTGTAATTCAAAGACAGGTTTACAGTGTACAAACTCACAGATATCCTCTCACTTCTGCTTTCTGAGTGTTGGAAATAAAGGTGACTTACCTTTTTCTTAAAAGATATTATGAAAATAATCTGTAGGTTATTGCCACATCAGTAAAGTATATGTTTAGTGAGCTTAAGGATATATTATTTTTATAGCAATAAGTTAGAAATGGCAATAAAAGAAGCTAAGTAATGAAACATCTGCACACAGAAAGGATTGGGTGTTGTAAGAATTCAAGGGGAATGACTTCTTCCTAAATTCTCTGAACATAGCCCAAGATGGATGGATCCTTCAACAGCCTTTCAATGACTTTCTTGTGTTTTTACATGCCTGAAGATTGTATATATACATACACTCCTTGTTCAAACTTTTGCACGGCTTGAGATACTGCACATATTATAATAGAATCTCTCACATAGTAATAGTTTTGTGTGTCCTTAGATGCATTTCAGGTGAAAACTTGACCAGAAATTGCTAGCTGATAATAATCTAAGGCTCAAAAACAAACAAACAAACAAAAACCAAAACCAAACAACAACAACAAAAAGAATCAAAGGCTCAGAGGGAATTTCTAATGGGAAGGTGAAGATAGTGGTCAATATTTTCCATCCAATTTGTCTTTAGGGTTGTGGATATTTGCTGTTCAGAGCACAATGTAGGAGAAACCGGTATCTAGTATGTGTCCCAACTGTGACTTCTAACATGTGTGTCATGCTCAGCCAAAAAGCATTGAAAAATATTCCAGATTCCATAAAGCACGAATACCCCATTCCCACAGATGCGTCATTGCTTCAGCTTGGCGGGCTCCAGGTCTGTGGCTGTCCAGCGTGTCAGCATTGAATTTATGTTGAAGAGCACAGCTTCATTCTCCTTAAGAAGGTATTCCTGTACTTAGAAATCTATCTCAAAGTCATGATTCAACACACCTCAGTGGGTGTGTTGAATGAAACAATGTTATGGGATGACTGCCTATGAAGAAGTACTTCTCTTTGGAAAGAAATCATTGAATTTCTTTAGGAAGTTTTGACATAGGAATAAAGTTGAGAAAACCATAGTAATTCAACCTGTACTCTGTAATTATTTTCTTTAACTCTGTCTACTGATGTAAACTGTGTGTGAGAAAGGTCATCATGAAAGCCAGTTGAAATGATAATGTACAACAGAAGCACAAAATATCCTTCAAGATGTTTTCAGTTTAAATAATAAATCTTAAGAAGATTGGAATATGGTTGCTTTTATATACATGAAATACTACTTCCCTAGAAGTTGATAAACTTCCTTCAAGTATTAATTTCCAACATCTATAGAGAGAATTTGAAATACAAAATCTGGGACTACTCTATGTGTGAGAAGAATGTTATGACTTAATGAGATATGTTATTTGGTGCTGGAGACACAGCTGGCCCATGAATATCCACAGTTTCTTGAGTTAGAATTGCCTGGTACTTTGCTTTTGTGAGTCTACATGTGATCAATATAGAGAATATTTCATCAAATAAAAAAAAAAGTTCTCTGAAATTTTGGGAAAATTGTTTTTAAAGAAAAGGATGAATTTTGAAAAAAGTTCCCTCTACCCATATTTTAGCTATTTTAGGTAACTACTGGTACATAAATGGATGGACTTTTTCCCTGTACAGTTAAAGAACTGACTACTTCATACATGTCCTTTCTGTATCATGGTATATTTTCTACAATACCTCTGTAATCAGGAGAAATTTTGTGGTTCTATCTTAAATGAATATTAGTAACATAGTTGTTCAGTTGGGTTTTGTCTATGAAAAGTGTGGCTGGTATGTGTTGTCCTTCATGACTTGATTCCTGGAACACTGGCTAGTGTTGGTGAGAGAAGGAAGAACAAGCCAGACACACAGAAGTGTGTATATACAGTGAAGCTATGGTCAAGTTGGGTGCTGCACATATATCTCTGCAACTGGGCGATCACTATGATTAGTAGCTATAGCATGGGTTGGAAGAATCTAGTATTTTAAGAAGTCTTTTTTAGTGAGCAGTCTCAGGCTATAAACATGTGCAAGGTGGAAGATGCAGGTGCTAGTCTTTGCACACACGGAACAATTGTTCATAAACACAAAATTGACCTCCCTGGAAATAGTTCTCATTTCCTTTGAGACTGGGTAATTGCTTTGGCTATTGTCCCATTGGTCTAAGATCTTGGCATCCTCTACAGGGCCTTGGTCATATTAAAATCTCATTCATTGCTGTACATAGTCAGCCTCTCATGGTAAGAACCTATGTAAAAAGTAAATATCACTTCTACCTTTTGTTTCTCTTCAAATTTCATAATTTAAAAATAATGCTTTATAAAATCTCAAGATCAATACAAACATTTTAGCACTTCATATATGCCTGCCTTACAGTGATGAGAAAATTGGCAAATGAAGTAAGTGTATAAAAGTGCATTTACAGACATTCTCCTTTTCCCAATGATAATATGAATGTAAATGTTTGTCCCCCCTTATCCCTCTTCATTAGTTTATTCCAGTTTACCTCTTGTGATACACTTAGGTTTGAGTTTCTAGCTCTCTCTCTCTCTCTCTCTCTGTGTGTGTGTGTGTGTGTGTGTGTGTGTGTGTGTGTGTGTGTGTATTTCTGCACATATATCTCTGTGAGCACCCTCTGAGTATTCACATATTCCAGAAAGTCTCCCTGAGTATATGGATACAAAACCTATAATCCATCCCAATGGATCCTGAGTTGGGGCCTCTATTTTGGGGGGTGAGTACCTCATTTCTTGATCTCCTTTACATGTCCTCCAACTTTGAATAATTCGAATAAATTTGTATTTTTTCTTTTTTAAAATAATCTTTAGTATATTTTAAAGATAATCGTTGAGGGTTTTCTTGTAGTCAATATTATGTGATGCAATTTACAGGCAATATCTTATTTCAACTGTGTTAAGAGCTGGAAAGTATTACTATCACCATGTCACAAAGGAGGTTACTTCAGCCTGGAAGGCCGAACTGCTTGTCACAAATACTCAGGAAGCTGGCACCCTTTAGGTGGCTGCCCTCCTCACTAGCTTGCCACATTGCTCCATTTACTCTTTCATTTGCCTGAGTAACATCACTTCTTCCAGTTCTTTGTCTTTGATGCTAAACTTCTACTCTTCCCTGCGAGCCAAGACTAAAAGACAATCTATTAACCATGCTCCTAGATAGGATTAATGCTGTCAGATTCTGTGTCTATAGTCTAGCTTCACTTCTCATGGAGCCTGTTTTGTTTTGTAGATTTTCTGCCTATAATTCTGTCAGAAGTAGATTGTGAATAATTCTGTGATCACTCGTTATACCATGTACAATAGACACTAAGGATACCCTTTCAGCTTATTTGAATAAGAGGTCCAACTTGCTGCTTGACCAAACGTATTGACAATGAGAAGTGAGACAGTTTTCAGCACAAGTAGTATGGTTCAAGGTAGAATGTGGACCACTCAAAGGTATTCTTTGAAAGGGTACACCTGGGTTGAAGAAATCAAGTTTTTCTTTTAATTTGAAAACAAAGAAATTAATAATGAAATCACTGTTTGGAGATAGTGGTTTAACTTCAGACAGGGTTCCCAACATTTTAGAAACTGGGGAAAATCAACCTGATCTTGAAGACCTCAGAACTGTTCATTTTGTGTAGACTCACTGAACCAAAGTCTGAAAGAAGCTGGAACTCAGAGTCTCAATCTTGGGATTAGGGTTTGCTTTGTTTTATGGTGGGGAGGAGTGTGGTTCTATGGATTCTTAAGAAGGTCAACATTTTGATGGCATGTACTAGGCTAAGGATATGATCAATCTGATAACTGGATTGAAGTGTGTGTGTATGTGTGTGTGTGTGTGTGTGTGTGTGTGTGTGTGTGTGTGTGGTCTGTATAAACTTCCTCCTATGTGTGGGTAGTCTGAACAGCTGAATAATAGAAGCAAGCCAAATTGGATGTATGTTGTATCTTGAAAAAGTTGCTGGAATTGTGCAGTCATGTCAAATAAGATGTGATTATTTATTCACTGCAAGGAGAAGGATAGGGCAACTCTTGGCCTAACAAATTCACCAGTGAATTCTATGAAATACCAGAGGCAATTTTGACACCAGAAAATAGAGAACATTCTTGAATAATATTACAAGGTCCACAGACCTTGAGAATAGAAAGGACAAGCACAATGTAAGAGGAGGATGGCTGGCCACTGTCATATTGATGGCAAATTATACTAAACAAAATATTAAAAATATAGTATTTCATGACCAAATCATATTTAATAATAATCAAGATGATTTAACACATAATACAAGAAAATATTCTAGAATCATGTTCACAGTTATACAAAATTATTCACTAATTTAGACAGGCATACATGCTAAAAACTGTTATTGATTTTGAAAGAGATTAGATATTTCCTGATTGTTGATATTATCTCAAAAATCATTCAGTAAATATTTTTCTATGTGTCCTGTTGAAAGCTTTTCTTTTGAGACTAAGAACAAGAAATGATTCCCTTTCAGTATTAGATTTCCTGAATCCTTACAATAAAAAGGTTTATTTCTTAGAAGAAGAAAACAAATGATAACTCTGGGACTCTGGACAATTTTCCTGAAGTAAGACACTACCAAATTATGCATGTACAATCATACTCAACTTGTTATCTTCTCTTGTACCTCTTCCCTACTGTCTACTTGAGTGCTGTGTGTGTGTGTGTTCCAGTGATAGATTTCTGAAGACTATGCCTCTTTCCCCTTATTCCTTTACCAACCATCATTAGTATATAGATCCCTGGGAGGGATTGGGGGCTCGTGATCCTCTTTCCTTTTTATGATAGGGAGGGCATTTGTATAGTTTTATATATAGAGAGAGAATTCACCCTGTTGTAACACCAATAAAATGATCTCAGGAAAAGTCTAGAAATAATGCATGACAATGATTGCAGCCCAGTTGGTCATTAAACCAAAACCATAAAAGCTACTAAGAAGTATCCTATAAATAAAAGTAATATTTAGTACAGGTGTGAAAATTGTAAATGGACAGAATATATAAAGTAGGCAGGGTCCTGGAGAGATAGTTTAGAGATTACCAGCACTGGATGCTCTCCCAAACTTCCTGAGTTTAATTCTCAAGCAACCACATGGTGGCTCATAAACATTTATAATAAGATATGGTGCCCTTTCTGGTTGCCAGGCATACACGCTGGCAGAATGATGTATAAAAAATTTTTTAAAGGAGTCTTAAAAAATGTAGGCATATAAAGTGAATAGGTAGAGAAATAAGATTAGATGAAGTACAGGGAAACAGTAAAAATGATATAGGAAGAAAAGAGAAATAAGAATTAACATTAGAGACTCGCAGGAGCCCTCTGCCCAGCGCTCCCCTCAGCGTCCGCCTGATCCTGTCGACCCCATGTCCCTGTGGCCAGGCCCCTGGCGCCCTGCCACTCCTCGCAGATGGCCACTCTAGTGGAGCCGCTGGTGCTAGCGGGCGCCCCGCTGCTGCAGGCGGACGAGTGTGGCCTGGCGAGGAAGAAGCCAGCGCCAGAGGCCCAGGCCTAGTGAGTCCAGGCGATGGCGGCGGTGAGCCAGAAGGTGGCGTCTGCATGCAGGCCGCGGCCTGCCTGCGCCAGGCCTGGCTGCGACAGAGCGGAGCAAAAAAGCCAGCGGCCACACACAGCTGCGGAAGCCCCAGCGAGGGGCGACGGCAAGGACAGGGCCCGTGTGACCTCGTAGAGGCAGCGCTGCCCAAGGTGAACCCGTGGAGGAAGCACGCGCCGCCGCTGGCCATGGTGAACGGACAGCCACCTCCAGAATCTTCTGCTCCAGCCAAGGTGGTGAGGGTAGCTGCTCCTAAACCGCTTAAGGGCAGCAAGGTTGGTGATTTTGGAGATGCAATTTACTGGCCTACACCTGGAGAGATAGCCCACAAAAGTGTACAGCCACAATCCCACAAGCCTCAGCCTGCCCATAAGCTGCCACCCAAGAAGGACATGAAGGAGCAGGAGAAAGGAGATGGAAGTGAGAGTAAGCAGAGCCCCAAAACAAACTCAGATGAATGGGGGTGGCAGGGTGGAGGAAAAGAATGGGGATGAGGACTGTGGGGGGGATAAGGATGGCCAGCAAGGCGGGCAGAAGAAAGGGAGCAAAGACAAGTAGGTCCCAATGCAAATAGACATGAAGCCTGAAGTACCCAGAGAGAAATTGGCCTCCAGTCCCATTTGCCCTAGGAACCAAGACATATACCTACTATCCCTGGAGAGATCAAAGGATCTGAACCTGCCATAGATGTAGGCAACACCAACAGAATACAAGAGGTAGAAGAGAGAGTATCAGGTGCAGAAGATACAACAGAAAACATTGACACAACAGTCAAAGATAATGCAAAATGCAAAAAGCTCCTATCCCAGGCCTACAAAGGATAATAGACAGAAAATGCCAACACAAGGAGGGAAACTACACTATAGAAAAAGCAAGAAAGTAATCTTCTTTCAACAATCCCAACAGAAGATAGCCACACAAATATAAAATAACATAAAAAATAACAAAAAGCAACAATCACTCTCCCTTAATATCTCTTAACATCAATGAACTCAATTCATCAATAAAAATACATAGACTAAGAGACTGGATATATAAACAGGACCCAGCATTTTGCTGCATACAGGAAATACACCTCAGTGTCAAAGACAGATACTACCTCAGAGTAAAGGGCTGGAAAACAATTTTCCAAGCAAATGGCCTCAAGAAACAAGCTGGAAACATTCTAATGTCAGAAAAAAAATCGACTTTCAACAAGAAGTTATCAAAAAAGATAAGGAGGACATTTCATACACATCAAAGCAAAAATCTGCCAAGAAGAACTTTCAGTTCTGTACATCTATGCTCCAAATGCAAGGACACACTCATTCATAAAAGAAACTTTGCTAAAACTCAAAATACTCATTGCACCTCACACTATAATAGTGGGAGACCTCAACATCCCACTGTCATCAATGATCATGGAAACACAAACTAAAACCGAGACACAGAGAAACTAACAGAAGTTATGGACCAAAAGGATTTAGCAGGTATCTATAGAACATTTCATCCTATATCAAAACAATATACCTCCTCAACACCATGACCTTATCCAAAATTGACCATATAATTGGTCAGAAAACAGACCTCAACACATATAGATCAGAACCCCCAGAACTGGTGTCTCTAGCTCCATATGTAGCAGAAGATGGCCTAGTCAGCCATCATTGGGACAAGAGGCCCCTTGGTACTGCAATCTTTATATGCCCTAATACAGGGGAACGCCAGGGCCAAGAAGTAGGAGTGGGTGGGCAGGGGAGCAGGGAGGGAAAAGGGGGAGGGGATTTTCAGGATAGCAGTTAAAATGTAAATTAAGAAAATATCTAATAAAAAAATGCTGAGAAAAAAAAAAGAAAGAAAGAATCTCATGCATCCTAACAGATCAAACAGATCAGTATGGATTAAGGCTGGTCATCAGTAGCAACAAAAACAACAAAACCCACATATACATGGAAGTTGAACAGTGCTCTCCTTAGTGATAACATGGTCAAGAAAGAAATAAAGAAAAAGACTTTTTTATAATTTAATGAAGATGTAGGTACAACATACCCAAACTTATGGAAAACAATGAAAGCAGTGCTAAGAGGAAAACTCATAGCTCTGAGTGCCTCTGAAAAGAAATTGGAGAGAGTATACACTAGCAACTTGACATCCTAGGAATAGTATAGCTAAATAATGTGAGCTCTCATTTTATATTTTGAGATACATCCAAACTTAATTTTCATAGTGACTGCTTAAGTTCAAATGATTACCAGCAGTGTTTAAGGGTTTCTCACTGTGTTATCACTGACATTCATTGCTCTTTGTTTTCTTGAAAGAAATTTTGATTAGGATGAGATAGAATATTAGAGGAGCATAAGTGCCCTCCCGTGTGTGTGTGTGTGTGTGTGTGTGTGTGTGTGTGTGTGTGTGTGTGTGTGTGAATGAACAAAAATGGCATGGCTAACCTCAATAGTATCAACAGAAAGAGATAAATAGCTAATCCTAACAAAATTACAGACAAAACAGAAGCATTAGAGATCTACATCTACACCCAGGACATAATTAAATTTATAAAATCCTATGTATTTTGTAAAAGTGAATACTTGTTAAATGGAGAAACATTAGAAGAAATGAATTAATGCTTAGATTCAAATTATGCACCAAAAGTAAATCAATAAGAGAAATATTTAAACAGACTGTACTACCTAATTTGAAGCCCTAATTACATATTATTCCAACTAAAAATAGTGCAGATGCAGTCACTGAGGATTCCTACCAGGTCTTTAAAGAACTCATGCTGGTGTGCTCAGACTTTCCCAAGACACAAAGAAGGAAGGAATACATCAAACTCTTTATGAAGCCAATATTACCCTGGTAACAAAACCTGATAAAGAAACAACATGAAATCAAAATTATAGAATAATTCCATTGATGAACATAGGTGCAAAGATTCTCAATAAAATACAAATTGAAGTTAATAACTTACTACAAGATTTATAAAAGAATAATTTAATAAAAGATTCATACAGTTACAGATAACCTAAATGTAAGATATAAGACTAATGTCTAAAATATAATTCAAACTGAAATATTAATCAAGAAATTAAACAACCTAGCCAATAAGTGGGGAAAGTTAATTAACAGAAACAGTTCAAAAAGTGCAATGGAGGTTGTCAATAAACGTGAAAATATCCATCTCCACTGGCTGTAAGAGAAATGTAAATTAAACCGAAGTGAAACTTCATTAATCCAGTCAGAAGGGTAGAGTAAAAACAAAAACAAAGCAGGTCCACTCAGGAGTACACAGGCCACAGAAGTGGCAGAGCAGCTGGGACAGGGTTCTACGGACCTATATCTGCACCCAGGAGGTGGGGCTGATCCTCAGCCCTCAGTGCACCTTCCCTGCCAGAGGACATCTTGCCTCCAGGACTCAGGTGAGATTGCCACTTTCTCTCCAGTGACTCTCTAAGGCAGGTCCACTCAGGAACACACAGGCCACGGAAGCAGCAGAGCAGCTGGAACAGAGTACTACAGGCCTACACATCTGCACCCAGGAGGAGAGCAGCTGGAACAGAGTACTACAGGCCTACACATCTGCACCCAGGAGGAGAGCAGCTGGAACAGAGTACTACATGCCTACACATCTGCACTCAGGACGAGAGCAGCTGGAACAGAGTACTACAGGCCTACATCTGCACCCAGGAGGAGAGCAGCTGGAACAGAGTACTACAGGCCTACACATCTGCACCCAGGAGGAGAGCAGCTGGAACAGAGTACTACAGGCCTACATCTGCACCCAGGAGGAGAGGCTTTCCATAGCACTCTGTGCACTTGCCTTGCCAGGAGAGAGCTGGTCTCCCAGGAGTACTGACACAGACTTACAGACTCACAGCAGAAACAAGCTCCAGCCAGAGACAGCAAGAACATCTAACACCAGAGATTACTAGATGGCGAAAGGCAAATGCTAAGAATCTTACCAACAGAAACCAAGACTACTTGGCATCATCAAAACCCAGTGCTCCCACCAGAGTGAGTCCTGGATGCTGCAATACACCAGAAAAGCAAGATTCAGATTTAAAATCATATCTAATGATGCTGCTTGAGAATTTTAAGAAGGACATAAACAAATTCCTTAAGGAAATAAAGGAGAACACAGCTAAACAGGTAGAAGCCTTTAAAGAGGAAACACAAAATCCCTTAAAGAATTATAGAAAAACACAATCAAACAGGTGAAGGAATTGAACAAAACCATCCGGAATCTAAAAATGGAAGTAGAAACAATAAAGAAATCAAAAAAGGAGACAACTCTGGAGATAGAAAACAAGAAAAGAAATCAGGAGCCATAGATGCAAGCATCAGCAACATAATGCAAGAGATGGAAGAGAGAATCCCAGGTGCAGAAGATTCCACAGATAACATTGACAAAACACTCAAAGAAAATTCAAAATGCAAGAAGATCCTAACTAAACTTCCAGCAAATGCAGGACACAGTGAGAATACCAAACCTAAGGATAATAGGTATAGATGGGAATGAAAACTTTCAACTTAAAGGGCCAGTAAATGTCCTCAACAAAATTATAAAAAG
This sequence comes from Mus minutoides, assembly GCA_902729485.2. NCBI lineage: Eukaryota > Metazoa > Chordata > Mammalia > Rodentia > Muridae > Mus > Mus minutoides. The sequence goes on along the minus strand of LR753346.1, from coordinate 947,795 downwards.
GAACTTCCTTACCCTAAAGAAAGGTATGCCAATGAACATACAAGAAGCCTACAGAATTCCAAATAGACTGAACCAGAAAAGAAATTCCTCCCAGCACATAATAATCAAAACACCAAATGCTCTAAACAAAGAAAGAATACTAAAAGCCATAAAGGAAAAAGGTCAAGTAACATATAAAGGCAGATTTATTAGAATTATACCAGACTTCTCAACAGAGGCTATGAAAGCCAGAAGATCCTGGACAGCTGTTATACAGACCCTAAGAGAACACAAATGCCAGCCCAGGCTACAATATCCAGCAAATCTCTCAATTACCATAGATGGAGAAACAAAAGTATTACACGACAAAACCAAATTTACACAATATCTTTCCACAAATCCAGCCCTTCAAAGGATAATAGATGGAAAACTCCAACACAAGGAGGGAAACTATGCTCTAGAAAAAGCAAGAAAGTTATCTTTCAAGGATGTGGAGAAAGAGGAACACTCCTCCATTGCTGGTGAGATTGTAAGGTGTTACAGCCACTCTGGAAATCAGTTTGGCAGTTCCTCAGAAAATTGGACATAGTATTACAGGAGGTCCAAGCAATACCACTCTTGGGCATATACCCAGAAAACGCTCCAACATGTAATAAGAACACATGCTGTCCTATGTTTATAGCAGCCTTATTTATAATAGCCAGAAGCTAGAAAGAACCTAGATGTCCCTCAACAGAGGAGTGGATACAGAAAATGTGGTACATTTACACAATGGAGTACTGTGCAGCTATAAAAAACAATGAATTTATGAAGTACTTAGACAAATGGATGGATCTGGGGGATATCATCCTGAGTGAAATACCCTAATCACAAAAAGAACACACACATGATATGCACTCAATAATAAGTGGATATTAGTCCAGAAGCTAGGAATACCCAAGATACAATTCACAAAACATATGAAATTCAAGGAAAAGGAAGATCCAAGTGTAGATACTTTGATCCTTCTTCAAATGGGCAACAAAATACCATGGTTGGAGTTACAGAGACAATGTGTGAAGCAGATACTAAATGAATTACCATCCAGAGACTGCCCCACCTGGGGATCCATCCCATAATCAACCACCAAAACTAGATACTATTATGAATGCCAATAAGAGCTTGCTGTCAGGAGCCTGATATAGCTGTCTCCTGAGGAGTTCTACCAGTGCCTGACAAATAGAGAAGTGGATGCTCACAGCCACCCATTGGACAGAGCAGAGGGTCCCCAATAAATGAGCTAATGAAAGTTCCCAAGGAGCTGAAGGAGTTTGTAGCCCCATAGAAGGAACAACAATATGATCTAACCATACCCCAGAGCTTCCTGGGACTAAACCACTAAACAAAGCAAGCACATTGTGAGACTCATGGCTCTAGCTGCATTTGTGATAGAGGATGGCCTAACCTATCATCAATGGGAGGAGATGCCCTCTTTCCTGTGGTGAGCTAATACCTAGTTATTGTTATATATGTTTAATAATAGGAAAAACATATTAATGGCAAGAATCTTTCCTAAAATGATTTAATCCTAGGTCTTGCCTGTTGGAGCTTTGTTGGTGATATTACCTAAAGTGATGTCATTTCAGGAAGATCACCTGCTAGTTATTAGCTTGTCCTATGATGGCTCCTGACACATTAAATTGTGTAATTACACACACACACACACACACACACACACACACACACACACACACATATTAACATTAGAGCTGGAGTATAGAAGTATTCATTGGTCTTGGGCTCCTTACCATTTGATCTCTGCATTGTGATTGTGTCCAATTTTTGTATTTTTGCAATGCTCTCCATTTGATGAGGGTAACACTTACCTGTGAGCATAAAGATAGGATCTGGAATTTGGAAAGGTATTATGCAGGTCTAGCAAAGAGGCAATAGTATATTATTTCCTAGGTCCATGATGACAATAGCCCTGAAAAGTTAGCTGGATTTCTAGTGTCAAGTATCCTTTCACCCCATTGAGTGAGACTTAAGTCCAAATAGATAGCTCTTGGTTACCACCAACATGTGACTGACACTATTGTACCCTTGGGTATATATGGATGCGTAGTTTCTAAGTCTTTTTTTGATTTGTGTAGAAGGCTTTGGCTGCATATATACAATGCTATTTTTTCATGGTGTTTCTTTAATGAGAAGATGGAGGGGAGGGTGTAGGCTTATACATGAGTATTTCTGATGGCTTGATTTTTTTTTTCTGCCAGACACTTAGGTGTTTTTATAGATTTTTCTCCTTCCTTCCTTAACAGAAATAATTTAAAATCTGCTGGAGTCGTACTTCATTTCTTTTATATATTTTATTAGAGCATTGTCTAGTGTATTAATCTGCAGAAATAAAAATAGAAACACTAATTCCCCAGAGTTACATATTTAAAATATGATACAGACGATCTACAGTATTTCACAGCAAGAAAATTAACTGGAAATAACAAATTACCCTAGTGCTGGGCAGCTATGTCAAAACCCAAGATATTAGTGAAGCTCACAATCATGTGCAGCATTACTTTTATTTTTATTTTATTATTGGTTACTTTATTTATTTACAGTGAGCCAGGAGTTGTTGTATGGTTGGGGTACAACCTCAAAGAAGCAGGGGGAGGGGAGATAGGATAGAGGGGTTGAAGAAGGGAAACTAGGAAGGAAATAACATTGGAAATGTAATAATTAAAGAAAAAGGGCATGGATTTGAAACAAGGACACAGTGCAGTGGTATATGAGATTTTTTGATTGATAAAAGCGAATGTTAGAATAGATTATATTCTCAACAAGTATTAAAACACTATCCTCAGGGTTCTGGCACTGAATAGCATTTTGGGGGTATTTGGTTGGTAGTTACATAAAAACAGGGTCCAATGCATTAGCATTGAGGAACCAGTGATGTATATGGAAATCAGATAGTAAAATCAAGAATCTATAAAGTGATGTTTTAGGGTTTTTTTTGTTTTTTTTTTCCCATAAACATACCTACTCTTCCCATTACATACAGTACAGATCCCCAGCAGGGAATGCTACCTTCCATGGTGGACAGAACTTCACCAATCTCAGTTAATGCAGAGAGAACAATCTCTCTCTCTCTCTTTTTAAATATTTATTTATTTATTTATTTATTTATTTATTTATTTATTTAAACTCTGGATTTTCTTCCCCTCCTGGTCCACCCTCCAAATGTTCCCTATCCCATACCTCCTTCTAATCTTTTTCTCTCCTCATGCTCTGAAGTCACAACAATGTTATTACTCTGAATGCCTTTTCTCCAAAAGCTATACTTACACTTCTAAGTTCTTCTTGAGTTCAGTTCTGTCTAAAAAGTGTTCTGTCTAAAAACTTCTCCTCATCTCAGTTCCCTCCCACAGCTCAGTTCTTTTCGCCTCAGTCCCTCACTTTTCTCTTTGTCCTCAGTACTTAAACATCTTTCAGAATATGTGATCAATGTTACAAAGTTCATCACAAGTTTAAACAAAAAGTCAAATAATAAATTGAAACAGAAGTTTACAACAGAGAATGTTTACATGCATAACCATTAGGAGTTAACATCCATCACCTGTCTCCAATCCACAGGTTCACTGAAGATTTAAAACTATAACTAAGTTATTAGTGAAATTTTGTATAGATAAACCCAATCAATATTTTATCTTCGGTCCTAGCACCTATAATAAAATTTTAGTACCATCTTATGACTTTGGTTAATTGTTTTACAACCTCTTGGAATATGCTCTGAGTAGAATGTCTAGATACTATCTAATAGCAATTAACTGGTGACACTTGGGAGACTGGCAGAGCTCTCATTGCAGTTTTGACTATTAGAAAAGGACCTATTAGCAGTCCTACTATAAAAGAGCTTAATAATCACAGATACAGTTTTAGGAATTCTTATAAGATCATCATTAAGAATTAATTCATCTATTTGTCTATATATCATCACTACAAAACAGTATATCTTCATCGATCTGCAGAGATTTGCTCCAAAGGGGTGTGCTATTACTTAGTGATTTTTATATATGTTTAATAATAACAGAAAAAGCATATTAAAGCAGGAATATCTCCTAAAATTAATCCCTTAGATACTTGCTTAATAAGGGTGAACCTGTCACAGATTATATAATAATCCGAAGCAGGCCATCTCAGGTCATCACTTGATTCTTATTAGCTTGCCACATTATGGCTCCTGGCACATCATAAAGCCTCTGAAGTCATAGGTCACAGGGCAGAGTGAGGTGACAGAGAATAGGTAAGTAGAAAACAGCGCCATCCTCAGCCACTGCCAGGAGGGTGCCAGGAAGGTCCTTCATGTTCTCTGTATCACTTCCTGTGTGCTCTTGCTCTGAAATTCCTCAGCAATGGAGTGTTACTTGGGAGCTGTTAGATAAAATGAAGTGTGTTCACCCAAAGCTGTTTCTGGGCATTGTGAGTTTTAACCACAACAGAGAAGCAAACTAGCAAACAATTAAATGACAGGAAAGTTTGTGAGTTGTAAAAGTGGAGCTGGGGCCAGGCAGTGGTGGCGCACACCCTAATCCCAGCACTCGGGAGGCAGAGGCAGGCAGATTTCTGAGTTCGAGGCCAGCCTGGTCTACAGAGTGAGTTCCAGGACAGCCAGGGCTAGACAGAGAAACCCTGTCGTGAAAAAAAGAAAAAAAAGCAGAGAGCTGGATTGTGTGAAATGGTTTTGAGTATGAAAGGGCAAAGGTTGAAAACAGGAAGCAGTTTGGAGGATGTTTAACATCTGGCTAGGTCAGCTGATGTTTCCATTGATGATCGAGAGCCATTGAGAAGTATGAAGTGGAGAAGAGATGAGACTAAGATTGCTTTAAGGAGGTTCATCTGAGAGGTGTCACTTTTTTGGCTGGTATATTTGTTTCATATTGAGGATTTTTCATGCAAGAATTAACTATGAAAGAATGAGCTAAGAAAATTAATTAACATGGAATATGTTTTCTGAGGGTTTAAATAGCTCAAACGAACCAAAGTGAACTGGAGGGAAAGGAACAGAACAGAACACAATAGAACAGAACAATACCAAAGCAAACAGAACCAAATTAAAAACAAAAAATTTATCCTGCATACATTTGGTTAGCCCTAAGAAAGTTGTTTTGCATTTTCCCGTCCCGGACTGAACGAGGCAGGCTCGTGGACCAGACGCCCAGAAATTAAGAGTTTTTTGAGACCCGGGAGGTCGCGGACCGCTGTTCCGCGGCTGTCATCATGCCACAAAATGAATATATTGAATTGCACCACAAACGATATGGATATCGTTTGGACTACCATGAGAAAAAGAGAAAGAAAGAAGGTCGGGAGGCCCATGAACGTTCAAAGAAGGCAAAAAAAAAAAAAAAAAAAAAATTGGCCTGAAGGCTAAGCTCTACCATAAACAGCGCCATGCCGAGAAAATACAAATGAAAAAGACTATTAAGATGCATGAGAAGAGAAACACCAGCAGAAGGATGATGAGAAGACTCCACAGGGAGCAGTCCCCGCCTATCTGCTGGACAGAGAGGGGCAGTCATGAGCAAAAGTACTTTCCAACATGATTAAGCAGAAACGGAAAGAAAAGGCGGGAAAATGGGAGGTCCCTCTACCCAAAGTCCGTGCCCAAGGAGAAACAGAAGTATTGAAGGTTATTCGAACAGGGAAAAGAAAAAAGAAGGCATGGAAGAGAATGGTTACTAAAGTCTGCTTTGTTGGTGATGGCTTCACAAAAAAACCACCTAAATATGAAAGGTTCACTAGGCCTATGGGTCTACATTTCAAAAAAGCCCATGTCACACACCCTGAGCTGAAAGCTACCTTTTGCCTGCCTATTCTCGGTGTGAAAAAGAATCCATCATCCCCATTATATACAACCTTGGGTGTGATCACCAAAGGGACAGTTATTGAAGTGAATGTGAGCGAGTTGGGCCTTGTGACACAAGGAGGCAAGGTGATTTGGGGAAAGTATGCCCAAGTTACCAACAATCCTGAGAATGATGGGTGCATAAATGCAGTCTTGCTGGTTTGACAGTGACATCATTCCACTCAATACTGAAGACTACACACTGTCAGGAAAACACCATCACTGGGATCTTTCTGAACTACCAAGCAGCCTTACCCAATGTGCAGTCATCAAGAAGTATTTATTAAGTTGTAAAGGAAAATAAAACTGCCCAGTTTGACAGTTAAAAAAAAAAGTTGTTTTGCAATTTTGTTTGTCCTGGGACTAATCTTCATACTACTTCTCAAGATAATAACCATATAATTTTGAATCAACCTGCTGAAATTAATTATAATCTGCTCCCCAATGCCCAGTGAATGTCCACATAAATCCTCACCCACTCACAATTACTGAGATTTATTTTACAAAAAATAACTTAGAATTTTTTCCAAAAAGAAAATATATTTCAATGCTATAAGACATATTGAAATATTTTGTAAGTCATGGATTACAAAGAATGAAATAGAACTATACATTAGGCTATAATCATTTTTATAGGAAGATATTTTCATTTTAATTGTAATAAGACTGTTTTACAACAATACATATGTGTTTAATCAACAAAGGTTAGATTGACTCTATTTTAGATAAAAATTTTACTCTAAGACTCTAAAGTTACACATGAAAACAGTACTATTACTTGTGGGATATAATAGACAAACAGATTATCAAACACATTATAAACGTTGGTCAGTATTTACAAAAATTGTATTTTAACCACTTTTTTCTATCATCTATCAGTCCATCTACCTATCTATCTACCTATCTATCTATCATCTATAGAGTATCTATATGCCATTTATCTAGAAGAATATGACACTGAATACATTTTATAACATTTCACAGTGTGATTAAATTCTACTTTACTCTAAAAAATTTCATGTCAAATATCCCTGAATTTTTCCCTCCAAACTAACATCTTCTTACTTGTTCTGGGAAAATAACTGTAATCTTTCTTTGAAATAAAGACCTCTTCTATAGAAGATACTACTGCTATGTTGTCATCTTAATTCCTCTTGTTTTTGTTTCTTAGAAGAATGTTTTCAAACTGACACTTTCTAACTTATGGAAAAAATAGAAAACACAGGATTTCCTATAAAATCCCAGATCAGGGAACATCCCTTTGAGAAGTTTTCTATTCCACTTACATGTTAAAGAAGGAAAAAAATTGTGTAAAATATCTTCCTGAAGTCCCATTTATTAATTCTTGATCTTAGAGCATGCACCATTGGCTTCTTTAAGAAAAAAGACATAGTCAATAAGACAGATCAGCAAACTACAAATGGAAAAAAAAAAAATCTTCACTAACCCCACATTGAATAGAGGACTAATATCCAAAATATATAAAGAACTCAAGAAGCTAACCACCAAAAACCCAAACAACCCAATAAAAGAATGTGGTATAGAACTAAAAGGAGAATTCACAACAGAGGAATCTTGAATGGCTGAGAAACACTTAAAGAAATATTCAAAGTCATTTGTGATCAGAGAAATGCAAATCAAAACAACCTTGAGACTCCCCCTTACACCATCTGAATGATTAAGATAAAAATCTCAGGTGACAGCACATGTTGGAAAGGATGTGTGGAAAGAGAAACTCTACTCCGTTGCTGGTGGGATTGCAAACTGGTATAATCACTCTGGAACTCAATCTGAAGTTTGTTCAGAAAATTGAAAATAGAACTACCTGAAGACCCAGCTATTGTAGTAAATCTCTCAATCCCAAATATGCCCCAGCAATCAAAACAGGACTGTGCACCTAGATTGGGCAAATCTACCTCTAAACTAGTATCTACCACATCGATGAGACCCCTTAGAACTTGTAGTTTGTCCAGGCCATGTGCTTCTGCTCTGCTTTTCTTCTTCTTCCTCCTCTTCTTCTGTGTCCTCTCCCTCTTCCATTTTCTCCTTCTTCTCCTCACTTTCTACTCCACCTTCATTTTTATCTGCCCAATCATCAGCTCTCCTTTATTTTACAAATTAAGGTAGGAAGCAGGTTTACAGAAAGTCACCTGAGTCCTGACTCATTCCTTGTTCGAAGCCACTCACAGGAGAACAGAATTAACATCAAATATAATTAGCCCCAGGGCTATCCCAACACCTAGCAATACCACTCTTGGGAATATACCCAAAAGATGCCCCACCATGCCACAGGGGCACATGTTCCACTATGTTCATAGCAGACTTGTTTGTGATAGTCAGGAACTTGAAACAGCCCAGATGCCCCACGACAGAAAAATGGATACAGAAAATGTTGTTCATTTACACAGTGGACTACTCAGCTATTAAGAATGATGACATCCTGAGTTTCAAAGGCAAATGGATGGAACTAGAAAATATCATCCTGAATGAGGGTAACTCAGACCCAAAAGGACATTTATGGAATGTACTCACTAGTAAGTCGATATGCCAAAAAAAAAAAAAAAAAAAAAAGTACAAAATAACCAAGATACAGTCATACAGTCCACAAAATTCTAAAAGTTCAACAAGCTGAAGTGCGCAAGTGAGGACACCTCAGTTCCACTTGGGAGGGAGAAGAAAGCAACCCCAAGAGGGAGAGAGGGAAGGAGGGAGGGACCTCAGAGGCAAAGGGGTTGGAGGGGACAGAGAAGCATGATCTGGTATTTGTTGGGGGAAAAGGACTGAAGCTCTGAGGGCCATCAGAACGGAAACTGGAAACTCAGGAGGTTGGAGGCTGGGGGGGGGGGGGACTCTCTAGAATGTACCAGAGTCCTGGGAAGTGAGAGACTCTCAGGACTCAAAGGGAGGGAGCTTAGATGAAATGCCCAACAATAGGGAGGGGGAACTTATAGATGCCCACCTCCAGCAGGAAGACAGAGCATCAAAAGTGGGAGGGGGTTACCATCTCTCAGTCACAACTGACTCATAATTGTCCCTGTCTTAAAGAACTGCAGGGATGGAAGTAGAGAGGTACCTGAAGAAAAGAAGGTTCAGCAACATGCCCAAAGTGGGATCCAGCTGAAGGGGAGGGCCCAAGACCTGACACTATTACTGAGGCTATGGAACACTCACAAAAAAGGACTTAGCATGACTGCACTCTGAAAGACCCAACGAGCAGCTAAAAAAGTCTGATGCAGACATTTGTACCCAACCAATGAACAAAAGCTGCTGACCCCTGTGTTTGAATTAGGGGAAAGTTGGAAGAGGAGGACAGCAACCCTGTAGGAGGACCAGCAGTCTCAATTAACCTGGATCCTGAGACCACCAACCAGGCAGCATACATCAGATGATATGAAGGCCCCAACACATATACAGCAGAGTACTTCCAGGTCTGGATTTAGTCAGTGAAGATGCTCCTAACCCTCAAGAGACAGGAGGCCTCAGGGAGTTTAGAGGTCTGGTGGGGTGGGTGATAGAGGGCGGGGACACCCTAGTGGAGACAGTGGTGCAGGGAGGAGGTATGGGATGTGGAATAGTAGGAGCATGGACAAGGAAGGAAATAAAATCTGGAGTTTAAGAGAGAGAGAGAGAGAGAGAGAGAGAGAGAGAAATTTTTTTTTAAAACTAAAATAAATATCTTCCTGAATTTTCCTTCTCATTTCAGGTAAGTAATTTCTGTCATATCTTCAACTATAAAATCACCATAAAATATTTCTAATGAAATAGTTTCCAATTTCAGTGATGTCATATTATAATCCTTTCCAAATGTCATTTTACAGAATAAGATTTTATTTACTTGGCTAAGATTATATTATAAAAGGCCAAAACCCCAATATTACCCATGAGCATCAGCAGCTGCTTGAAAAACAATATTAAGAGGAAGATTGAGTTATGCATGCCATTATCCAGTTTTGCATGTCACTTGGAGCTCACAGTTCTACTCATCCAGAACAGTGGACACTGTAGTGTTGTTAAGCTCACTGCTCACAGAAGCTGAGGTCAGCTGGATGCTCCTGTCAACAGTAGGGACTCTTCCACCAACAGTTTCATCAGTGTTCCTCTTTGGCCTCAGCAAGATAATGAAGCACTTGGGAAGAAATACACAGCCTAACAAACCATAGCTAGATGCCAAAATGGCAAATATTTCCACAGCCTCTTTGAATTTGCCTTTGGTGCTCAAGTAAGCAGGGACAAAAGAGATCCATACAATGAAAAAGACCAGCATTCCAAAAGTGATACATTTCCCTTCATAATAGTTATCTGGCAGCTGACGAGCCACAAAGGTGGTAACAAAACACAGCAGAGCCAGAAGAATATCAAACCCAAGTATGGAGCACAGAAACTCTATAGAACCTTCATTGCATTCAAAGATGATCTTTACATTTTGAGGTTCAATGTTCTTGAAGATGCTTGGAGGCTCTAAAACTAAGTAAGCTGTACATATACTACTCTCTCCTACAACACAGATCAACACAATGAGTTTACGAAAAATGGGGTGCATGGATATTAGCTGGGTTTTAGATATGGAAATCCTGTAGGCAAAAAAGAGTGAAACAGTCTTTCCAAGAATTGAAGACAGACAAAGGCAAAAGCCCAGTGCCAGAGTGACCTGACGAGCCTTGCAGGACCAGTTGCATGGCTTGCCTATGAACAGCATTGATGACAGCACTGTGATTCCCAAAGACATCTGAATGAGGAAGCTCAGCTCCCGGTCATTGGCTTTTACCAATGGAGTGTGCCTGTGGATCACATACACAACAGTGACTGCCAAGACCACAAGAGCTCCAAAGATGGAAAGGATGACAAGGGTGAACCCCAGGGCCTCCTCATAAGCGAGGAATTCCACAAGCTTTGGCACACACTTGTTCTTCTCTGCATTGGACCAGTCATTTTCATCACATGGATCACATAGCCTTTGACCTATTGTGAAAAAATAAAACCTGCATAATTGACTATTGACTTCAAATAATTTGTCACATTTAACAATGAACAGTCTGGTTCAGTTAAAGACCTCAACAGGAGCCGGGCATGGTGGCGTACACCTTTAATCCCAGCATTTGGGAGGCAGAGGCAGACGAATTTCTGAGTTTGAGGCCAGCCCGGTCTATAAAGTGAATTCCAGGACAGCCAAGGTTACACAGAGAAACCTTGTCTCAAAAAACAAACAAAAAAACAAAAAAACAAAACAAAACAAAACAAAACAAAACAAAACAAAAAACCTCAACAGATTTTACTGGAAATCTATATATTAAAATTACAATTATAAAAGGGGCCTTGGTGCAGATGATGTGGTAGATTCAGAGTTGTTTTAAATATCAGAAAATGATCACATCTCAACTTGAGCTGTTCTTGAATTTTTTTTTTCCTATGGGTGAGGTCCTTTCTTTCTCCTCTACCTGTTGAATAAAGAGGACTGTGTCTTTATCAAATCAAGATCAGCCCAGGAATGAGAAAGTCACAGCTTCTGAATTGAAGCAATCGAAAGGGCTGGCACACATCGGGTTAAAACCCTAGCATTTTCATTCTCTCAGCTAATATCCCCTCATAGAGGAGACTCATGAATTTGCATATTCAAACGTGCCCAACTCTAGATGCTCATTCATTGAGTGATGAGATTGATGATGGGAAGGAAAACAACAACATCAATCCAGGTTCCTGAGTGAAGAAGGCTACATCTGGAGGGAGGCTCTAAGAGCAAGCATTGGTGAAGAAGGTAAAGCTAGTTGAGGTGAGGTTATGGCAGATGATGGAATGGTTTGACTCAGTGTTAATTAAAGTTTCAGGTCAAACGACATTTACTTTCAGCTGTTCCGTCTCCTGGTCTGCACTGTTTTGGATGGAAATCTTTGAGGAGGCTGTGGGACCTTTAGCAAGGGAGTTGTATAGTTTACAGTGTGCTTTGTTCCATCCCAGACAATTTTATCATTTTACATGAGTACTCTTGTGGGTTATGTGACAAAATACAAGTGATTTTTAGTTTCTTCAACAAAACTGAATAAACCTACTCTAACATATTTCTTGAAACCAAACCTGTCTATGTCACCTCTACTGAGCAGGCTGTCACAGCAGTCCAAGTCTCAGTCACTGTGCAATGCATGTGCCTTCAGTGATTAGAACTTTAGGACAATTTGGGGACTGTCTCCTAGTTAGTTTTCAGTATAGTTCGAAAACATGTACTTAGGAGATTTTATGATTTTATTCATATTTTCCATTTTATATGTTTTCACTAGTATTTCCTTATGCACATTGTTGTAAGTCTCTTCCAACTGCAGAAGGGAAAACAATATTATTCTTCATTCACACTGCAAAGAACATTTAGTAATTTGATAGATGTTAATTGCTTTGCCATGCATTGCTTATATAATTAATAAAAAAGGATTTCAAGGATGTCTTTGTCAGAAAATGAATAATCTAACTGCATTACTATTTATAAAAAATTGACCATCTCTACCTGGTTTCTCTGACACATATCCATCCTCACATGGAATGCAATCAAAGCAGCATATGGGTTTTCCCTGGCGAATCCCCTTCCGGGTCCCTGGAGGACACACTTTTGTGCAGACTGAATCTGGAAGCTAGAGAAGAAATAGAAGGTGGACATAACAAGGCCTTGAAACATTTCCACCTTTGAAATGGAGAAAGTTTTGATTTGTATATTCATAGAGACATGTTTCCCATTACAAAGGATACTAAGCAAAGATAGCAGACAAAACATGATAATTTGAAGAGCCTAGAAAGAACTTCATCTAAAGGACAATCTTGTGATTAACTCTGGAAATGCCAAACTATCTCTAAGGAGAGTTATTTATCACCTTGGTGATCAAGGCCAAACTATGATCACATGAGGTGCTTTAGATGGGACAGTTTGATAAGACTGTTCCTGATTTGATGAGACCTATAACACTAATAAATGTCTTCAGTTCCTGAAAGATATTTCCTTCAGCAATTGCATCCCAAAATATTTTTTAGTGTAGTTAGACATCTATCCTCAGTGGCTGGCAGAAAAGTAAAAAAACATGAAATACCTTTTCCGTGTGAACTATTAATGAAGACAGACAATGTAGGGAAAGTTTAGCTTGGCATGTTTTGTTGCTCACTACATTTAGAAATTTCAGTAGCAAGTATAGGCCTCTTTGTATTTTTATATTCTACATGAATGTGCACATGAAATTCAGAATATACCAGGAATTTACATATCAATCTGGGGAGATAAATATTTACAAACAAATAAAATATGTTTTGTGATACATGCTTAGTGATAGCTTGAACAACCTAGTGCGACCTCAGCTTAGCAAACAAAAGCAAAACCAAAGAAACGGGAACCAAAATCAAAATAAAAACCTAGAACCGTGAAGCCTACAGCACCATAAACCATTTAAGACATAACACACATGTTTGTGCTCTTTATAAATTTTAAATTTGTTTGAATTACATATAAATCAGCTTCATTATATGAATATAGTCTCAATTTAGTCCTCTCCTGAACTCCATAGCCTGAAGACAATGGTAGAAAAAGACTCCTCCTCTAGCAGGAGCTATGCCAGTATTAGAAATCTCAGGACTCTGAGGTACCTGGAACACCATAAACCAAGACAATATCCAGAACTCCTGACTTTTCCAATTTCCAGAACCCCAGAAAAAACAGGAACACAAAACTCAAAACTCCAGAAGTTACACAGGTTACCAAGACCCCAGTGGAGAGATACTAAAGATGCTCTGAACATGGCAACCATGGGCTGCTTATGCCAGAAGATCAGAGAAGAAACAGACCAAGGAAAAAATCAATCTCCCAACAAGATAAAGTTAAAATTGGCACTTAACCCTATACTATCCCCAAATCCAGAAGAGTACAGGCCAGTGTAAGAAACAAGCAAAAACACCCAGAGCAAGATGATACCACCAGAGCCCACATATCCATTTCCAGAAAACCCTGGATATTCTAACATAGCTGAAGCTCAAGAAAAATACTTTATATTTTAAATCCAATCGTATGAAGATGTTACAAGCCCTTAAACAGGAAATAAACAAATCCCTTAAGAAACCCCAGAAAAACAGAGAACTCTCGTGGTCTACAAGAGACTCAACTGCTAGCCAAGCAGCATACATAAGCTGGACCTAGGACCACCTCACATACTTAGAAGATGTGCAGCTTGTTCTTTATGCGGGTCCCCCAACAACTGAAGTGAGGCCTTTCCCTGACTTTGTTGCTTGCCTATGGATCCTATTCCTATAACTGGGCTGCTTTATCTGGCCTCAGTGAGAGGGGATGTGTATAATCCTGTAGTAACTTGATGTACCATGTGGGTTTATACCCAGGTACCTCTTTTCAGAGGAGAACAGAGCAGGGGATGATGGGAGTATTTAAATGATGGAAGTGTTCAAGTGAAAGGGTGAATAAGGCATGAGGGGGTGCTATGACTCGAATGTAAAACAAATAAATATGTGAATAAATAAATATATACACAAATATATAAATGAATACGTAAATGAATAAAGCAAAAGAAATATAGGAAAACACATAAAGTGAAAGAAATGAATGAACATTTTTAAGACCTCAGAATGGAAATACCTATGCCTCAAGGGCACCCACACTTGTAAAGGAAACAATACTAAAACTGAATTATACACTGAGCCCCACACATTAATAGTGAGAGTCGTCAACATCCCACTCTCACCTATGAATAAGTCATCCATAGTGAAACTAAGTGCTGAAATAATGAAACAAATAGATGCTCTAACACAAATAGCCCTAACAGATATCTGGAGAACATTTCATCCAAACACATAAGTTCTTCGTAAATCATATAACATTCTCAAAATTTTGAATATACACTTGTTCTCAAAGCAAATATCAAAAGATACAATAATATTGAAATAACCTCATGTATCTTATCAGACCACCATGAATTAATGCAAGATTTCAACAAAAATAGAAACAGCAGAAAGCCTATAACTTTAAGGAAGCTTAACACCTCTTTACCAAGTGACGACTGGGTCAAAGCAGAAATAAAGAAATTAAACACTTGCTAGAACTCAATGAAAAAGAATGCACAACATATCCCAAACCTATAAAACACAATGAAAGCTGTGGTAAGAGGAAAGCTCATAGCACAATGTGCCTTGATGAAAGTAGAAAGATGCCATGCTAGTAAATTAACAGCATGCATGAAAATTCTAGCACAAAAAGAAGTAAATGCAACCAAGAGGAGTAGAAGGCAGAAATAATCAATCTGAGGGCTAAAATTAATAAAACACAAACAAAGAGATGAATACAATGAATCAATGAAATAAAGAGTTAGTTCTTTGAGAAAATACACAAGACAGACAAACCTTTATGCAAACTACCAGGCAGAGAGAAAGAATTTCTAAATAAACAAAATCAGAAATGAAAAGGGATAATAACAGACACTGAGAAAATTCACTGATCCTTATGTCATACTTTGAAAATCTGTATTCCATAGAATTGGAATATGTAAAAGAAATACACAAATTTCTTGATAGATACAGCTCATTAACATTAAATCAAGACCAGATAAACAATTTGAATAAACCTATATACCCTAAGTAAATAAACATGATCATTAATGTTTTCCATCTGGAGATAAAAGAAAGAAAGGGAAGGAGGGAAGGAGGGAAGGAGGGAGGGAGGGAAGGAAGGAAGGAAGGAAGGAAGGAAGGAAGGAAGGAAGGAAGGAAGGAAGGAAGGAAGGAAGGACAATAATTTAGATCCAAAACATTTCAGCACAGAATTCTACTTAAGTTTCAAAGAGCTAATGTTTACTCCTGAAATTATTCCACAAAATAGAAAATGGAAACCCTGACACCAAAAACAAAGACTCAACAAAGAAAGAAGTACACACAAATATTCTTCATAAACATATGCAAAAATGCATATTACATTATTTGCAAACCAAATTATTTGCAAGTCAAATACATCATTCACCATGATCAAGTAGACTTCATCCCAGGGATGAAGGTATGTTTTAACATGTGAAAAATCTGTCAATATAATCTAACATGTAAACAAATTGAAAGAAAAAACATGATCATCTAATTAGATGCTGAAAAGACCTTTGAAAGAGTCCAACACACCTTCATGATAAAAGTGTTGGAGAGATTTGGGATTCAAAGACATACCTAAACTACAAAAGTCAATATAGAGCCAGCTAACACCTTGCATCAAATTAAATGGAGAGAAACTCAAAGCAATTATTCTAAAATGAAGAGCAAGACAAGGCTCTCTTCTCTCCCCATATGTATTTAATATAGTACTTGAAGTTCTAACCAGAGCAATAATACAACTAAAAGAGATCAAGAGAATAAAAATTAGAAAGAAAGAAGTCAAAGTATTGTTATTTGGAGATAATATGACAGTATATATAAGTGACCCAAAAAATTCTACCAGAGAACTCCTACAGCTGATAAACACCTTATGCAAAACATCTGAATAGAAGGCAACTTAAAAATAAAATCAGTAGCTTTCCTATATAAAAAAGACAAATGGCTGAGGAAGAAATCAGGAAATAATACACTTTATAATAGCCACAAATAATATAAAATATTTTCAGGGAACTCAAACTAAGCAAGAGAGACACAAAGAGAGAGAGAGAGAGAGAGAGAGAGAGAGAGAGACAGAGACAGAGACAGAGACAGAGACAGAGAGAGAATTTGTGCACTTTCTACCATAAATCTATTGTCACTAAAAAAAGAATTTGAAGTCTGTGTAAAAAGGAATACAAGGAGATATCAGAAGATGGAAATTTCTGCAATGTTCATTGATCAGTAGGATCAATACAGTAAAAATGGCCTTACAAAAGGCATTCTCCATAATACTAGCACATTGCTCAATTATGTTTATATTAGCTTTATTTGAAATCGCCAGAAACGGAAAGCAGCATAGATGTTCCTAAACCAAAAGATGGATTACAAAAATGTGATAAGCCTACACATGTGATTATTGATGAACTATGTCATATTTGTAGCAGAGGACTGCCTTGTCTGGCTTGAATGAGAGAGGATATACTTTATCCTGTGGAAACTTTATGCCCCCGGAAAGGAGGGTACTGGCATGTGTGGGGTGGGGGGGTGGTTGGATGGGGAGCTCTCTTTCAGAAGCAAAAGTTATGGGAGATTGGGAAAAGAACTCAGGAAAGAGGACCATGAAAAGGGGCAACATTTAGAATGTAAATATATAAAAAATTTAATAAAAAATACAATGACTATAAAATTTGCAAATGGATTGAACTTGAAAAAAATCATCCTGAGTATGGTAAACATAGAAAAAAAGACACTTATGGTATATACTCACTTATTAGTGAGTATTAGCTGTAAAGTAAATGATGACCATGCTACAATCCAAAGACACCGAGAGGCTACAGAAGAAGAATTCAAAGGAGCTCTGATGAATGTCCTTGGGAAGGGAAAGAGAGAAGATCCCTGATGTATGGAGGAGGATAGGGAATGGGAACAGGAGAGTTTATGTTGAGTGAGGGTGGAAGGAGACAATACAGGGACAGAAAAATGGAAATGTGGGCCATTTGGGGAACAAGCTAGAAACACAGAGCAATAGAAATTCCTAATAACCTAAGATAGTGATCCTAGCAGTTGGGATTATAAAGTCTTAACTGACAATCTCCTTTAACCAGGAGAGACTTGTAATGGAGGTATTAGGACACCAAACTAGATACATAAGCTTCAACCTACAGTTTGGCCTACCTATAAAATGTGCTGGGTTAAAGGCTGCACAGAAATTTGTGGGAGTGGCCAAACAATTCCTGCTCCTGATTGAGACCCATGCTACAAGAGGAATCCCATTCCTGATACTGCCTGAAATGCCAGGATCCAGAGAGTGGAAACCTCAGAGTCCTGGGTTAAAACCAAACAAGATTGGCACCACTCCTCCTTCCGGAAAAGTCTTGACATTTTCCTTTCCAATTTGTATCTCTTTGACCTCCTTTTGTTGTCTAATTGTTCTGGCTAGAACTTCAAGTACTATATTAAATAGATAGGGAGAGAGTGGACAGCCTTGTCTAGTCCCTGATTTTAGTGGGATTGCTTCAAGTTTCTCTCCATTTAGTTAGATGTTGGTTTTTAGTTTGCTGTATATTGCTTTTATTACTTTTAGGTATGGGCCTTGTATTTCTAATCTTTCCAAGACTTTTAATGTGAAAGGGTGTTGTATTTTGTCAAATACTTATACTACTTGAAGTTCTATCCAGAGCAATTATGTACCCTCCTCCTCCAGCCTGCTTTGGGCTGAGAGCAGATCTGTGGCCACTGAAAGCAGGCCACCTGAAGCCACCAACAGCACGGCTTTCCAGCTAAGGCCGGCTTTGTTGTGCTAACTGCCTCTGTGCTTCTCCTGGATCCTGCTTCCTGCTGAGACAGCCTTGAGAGAATACACAGGGCCCTGGACTTAGGGCTGCTTCCAGGCATCTGCCAACTGAATCCAGGTGCTTGCACGGACTGGCTGGGGGCAAGGCCTACCCTCATATAACCAAGAAAGATTTTTTAGTAAAGTTAGAGATGCCTTGAACAGGCAATCAATCGTCTTGGCATCCTTTTTTTGTTTTTTGTTTTGTTTTGTTTGTTTTTTTGTTTGTTTTTCTGAGACAGGGTTTCTCTGTATAGCCCTGGCTGTCCTGGAACTCACTTTGTAGACCAGGCTGGCCTCGAACTCAGAAATCCACCTGCCTCTGCCTCCTGAGTGCTGGGATTAAAAGCATGTGCCACTTTTTTTTTCTCTCGCATCTGATAACAGTTCGCCTTCCAGGGAACTGGGTTCATAGGTAGGACGCGAGCGTACTCCAACACAATTAGACAACAAAGTGAGGTCAAAAGGATACAAATTGGAAAGGAAGAAGTCAAGATATCACTATTAGCAGATGAAATGATAGTATACTTATGTGACCCCAAAAATTCCACCAGAGAACTCATACGTATGACAAACAACTTCAGCAAAGTGGCTGCATATAAAATTAATGCAAAGAAATCAGTAGTCTTTCTCTATTCAAAGGATAAATGGGCTGAGAAAAAAATTAGGGAAACAATACCCTTCACACTAGTAACAAATAATATAAAATATCTTGGTGTGACTCTAACCAAGGAAGTGAAAGGTCTGTACTGAAGAAGGGAATAGAAGACCTCAGAAGATGGAAAGTCCTCCCATGCTCATGGAATGGCAGGATTAACATAGTAAAATGGCCATTTTACCAAAAGCAATCTACAGATTCAATGTAATCCTCATCAAAATTCCAAATCAATTCTTCACAGAGACTGAAAGAGCAATTCTCAAATTCATCTGAAATAACAAAACAAAACAAAAAATTAAAATAAAAAAAAAACAGTAGGGTAGCAAAAACTATCCTCAACAATAAGAGAACTTCTAGGGGGGATCACTGTCCCTGAATTAAGCCCACACACTTACGGTCACCAGATCTTTGACAAAGAAGCCAAAAGCATCTAGTGAAAAAAGACAACATATTGAACAAATAGTGCTGACTGAAGTGTAGGTTGGCATGTAGAAGAATGCAATTTGATCTATTCTTATCTCCTTGTACAAAGCTCAAATCCAAGTGGTTCAAGGACCTCCACATAAAACCAGATACTCAAAACAAAACAAAACAGAACAAAAACAAAAACAAAAAAACCCCCAGATACTCTTAATCTAATATGAGAAAGTGAGGAAGTGCTTTGAATATATAAGCATGGGGGGAAAATTCCTGAACAGAAGACCAATGCCTCAGGCTCTAGGATAGACAAATGGGATTTAATAAAATTGCAAAGCTTCAGTAAAGCAAAGGATGCTGTCAATAGGAGAAAACATGAACCTACAGAGTAGAGTAGGAAAAGATCTTTACCAACCACACATCTGAGAGAGGGTTAAATATCCAATGTGTACAAAGAACTCTTAGTCCAGAGAACCAAACAACCCTATTAAAATGTGGAACATAGAGGTAAAAAAAGAATTATCAACTGAGGAACCTGGAATGGCTGAGAAGCACCTAAAGAAATATTCAACATTCTTAGTTATCAGGGAAAGGCAATTCAAAACAACTATGACAGCCCACCTCACACGAGTCAGAATGGCTTAGATCAAAAACTCAGGTGACAGAAGATACTGTTGAGAATGTAGAGAAAGAGGAACACTCTTTGATTTTTGGTGGCATTGAAAGCTGGATCAACCATTCTGGAGATCAGTTTGGCAGTTTCTTATAAAATTGGACATATTACTACCCGAGGACCCAGCTATACCTCCTGGACATATACCCAAAGATGCTTCAAAATATAACAAGGACACATGCTCCAGTATGTTCATAGTAGTCTTATTTATAATAGCCAGAGTCTAGAAACAACCCAGATGTCCCTCAACAGAGGAATAGATAAAGAAAATGTGGTACATTTACACGATGGAGTACTACTCAGCTATTAAAAAAAATGATTTCATGAAATTTGCAGGCAAATGGATTGAACTAGAAAATATCATCATAAATGAGGTAGCCCAGTCACAAAAGTACACACACAGTATGTACTCACTTATAATTGGATATTAGACAAAAAGCTTGGAATGCCCATGAGACAACTCACAAACCATATGAAGCTTAAGAAGAAGGCAAAAGTGGGGATGCTTCAGTCCTACTTAGAAGCGGGGGACAAAATAATCATGAGAGGTAGAATGAGGGATGGATCTGGGAAAGAGAGGGGAGGAGGGAAGAGGGTACAGGATCAAGTGTGGAAGGAGACAGGGGAGAGAAGTACAGAGGGTTAGGAAATTGAAAGGTGTGTAGCAGTGGGGATGATGAACTGAGGGTATCCACTAGAAAGTCCTAGAAGCCAGGAAAGCAAGAGGCTACCAGGATGTAACAGGGATGGCATTAGCTGAAATACCCACCAAAGAGGAGATAGAATCTGTAGAGACCTTATTCAGATGTAAGGCACAGACCCTGATTACAGGATATGGCCACCCACCCATCTCACAAATATTAACCCCGAATTGCTCCTGTTTAGAGGAAATGCAGGGACAAAGAGTGGCGTAGAGACAGAAGGAAAAGTCTATCCAGAGACTTTCTCACTTAGGGATCCATCCCATCTGTAGACACCAATCCCAGACACTATTGCTGATGCCAAGAAGGACTTGCTTCTTATTATTGATATATCACCAATCAATTTAAACATGAAAAGTAAAAATTAGGAAACACTATAACTAATTTTTATTTCAAATGATAATAAAATTACTGTGTTCCAATGAAACATTCTCAATATATCAAAATAGAGCTAAATTATATTAAGGTTTTCATGTATTTTAATAAAACATGGACTTTTTACATTCTAAATAAACAAACACAATACAAAAAAAAAAAAAAAACCCCAAATGCTACATTAAGTAAAATGATTTGGAATATGGTAAAAGCTTTAGGTGTTTTGCATTTATTTAGTGCCTGAAAAAAATACACATTTCTCTCTGTATGTATAAACAAAAATATGTCAGGTCAACCAACCCTTGAAGATTCAGTGTTCCAAAATAAAGTTGAGTTCTTTGGAAGAACAAATTCATATTTTAAAGTTGTGAATTTGTATTCTCCAACTTTGACAAAGGTGATTTCTCCAGTGTTATCCATGTGCCAATTGAGGATATCGTAATATCCATTTAATACATCTCCATTTCTATCAAGTTCTATTTTCCTTCCATCATGGGTAACAAATTTTATTTTTCTCAAGTACAACCATAGCTAATAATGAGGAGCAAGAGAATAGTTAGAAAAGGAAAAAAAGTAATTTGTAAACATTTAAATACTTAAAAAATAAATATTTGTAAAGAAAGTAGATTCCATATGAAATTTATAGTATTCTCTTTTTTCTAATGCTGTTTTTGTTGCCAACTCTGATATCCTCTAGCCACAGGTGGTAGATAAAACAGAAAGAATGTTTTGGTAAATTGGGATATGCTGTGCATGTAATATGCATAATGGGTTATAAAGTTTTAAAAAGAATGAAACCTATCTCATAAACACTTTCACATTATTATTTTATTATCATGACAGTATATTAAATTGTTACAACATTATAAATAGTATTTTAGACATACTGGATTAAATAATTTGCGAAATTTAATTTTACCTTTTCCCCTTATTTTGACCTCTGGACAATTTTAATATGGCATTGATATATACTACAATTGTATGTATTTGCTAGTGTAAAATAAGCTTATACTATGGTTTATCAGTATAATATCTCTGTATCAAGAGCCTAGAAAATGTTTAGAATTTCATTTCCCTTACCCTACTTTCCCTATGTAAAGATACAAAAGTTCACAAGCATTTCTTTCTTTTGAAAATCTCAGCCTAGTAGAGAGACTGGATGGTCAGGCTCTAAAAGTTAAATTCTATAAGTTTATGTTGCTATTGTATCATGGTTTCTCCCCAAATTCAAAAAGTTCATCATTTCAGGGAAGCTGAAATAAATATCTCAAAATAGCTCTAGGAAGTCCACGGAACAAAGCAGATTCACTAGATAGCGCCTTGATAGAGTAAGCAAGGAAAGCTGAGAGTTAAAACGCAAAGAAGAATCCAACAAGACAAGGTCCAAAGAAGACTCTTGAGACAAATCCATCTGCTGGAGAGAAACAGAAACCAGCTGACCTGCTTGGAAGTTATTTAGACCAACTAGGGAAGGACACACCTTTGAGGTACCTGAAAGCTCTTTCTCAAGGTTCAAAGCTCTCACACATGCTGGGGTGTACATGAGTATTGCATCTGTCTTAGAGTCATTTATGCTCCTGTACCTAACTCCTCACCCATATTCCTTTAAGTTACCACAATAAAATCCATTGGTTCACTGAGTTGGTCTTTGGTGGTGTCTGAATGTGGTCTATCTAGGGCTCCCTATGTGGGAGAGGAGATGTGTGTGCTGCATCTCCACAGAAAACGTTTTGTCACATCACAGTTGCTATGGTAGAAATAATGTTGAAAGGGGCATAGAGGAGGTAATGGCTGACTGACTTAGGAAACTGGAAATTCTTCATTTCTCAGATAAAGTTCACTTTGGCTGGGCTATAAAAGATTAGCAGGAAGCTGTCTTGAGAGTATACTTCTGAATTGTAAGCCACCTTTATGCAGAAATCGCCTTGGCCTGTGGTACAATAGTTCATGGGACTGATGTTAAATCTCTAGGATCAAAGAGACATTGAGAATAATCCTTTTCAATGAGAAAACTACCTTTGTCTAACTCACACTTTACCCTACTAACATTAGATAGGTAAGGAAATGTTTTCTTTAACATAAAGGAAATCCATCACACTGGGCATATCCTTGATCTTCATTTGCCCTACTTGCTGAAGTTGGATTTCTCAACCAAACTCTACACAGACCAGCAAGACTGGGATCTGGAGCCTTTTGGTTATGTTAAATATTGTGACCACAAGCAAGGCATACATTTAACAAACATTATTTCCTAGTTTTTATAATAGTGATTGAGGCTCTGTACCTGAAAGAATTTAATGACTGGATATATTAAGAAAGTGTTTTAGTTATCATTTAATACTTTATGTTACCTGGCCTCTTGTTTTCTTCTTACTCTTTTCCAGTCTATTCTCAATTCCCATGAAATATTTGTCAAAAATAATGAAAATTTAACACTTATGCTAAGTCTATTACATGTCCTCCCTGCTCCTTATCAATAGTCAAGCAAATAAATGGTCAAAGACTTCTACAGTCTGACCCTTCACTTGATCAGCCTTCCTACAGTTTTACTTGATTGAAAGTATTGGATGGTACTTACACATTTTCCCAACATCATAGAATTCTCAAGAATTTTGAAATGCCAAGTAGGTGTTGGACATGTCTCTAATCTCATAGACTAATGTATGGTTTACACTGTAGAATTGTCTAGGGAGGAGTATGATGATGAGAAGTAACAGGAAAAGTAAAATAAGGAGAAGGCAAAAAAAAAAAGGCTGTATAATTTAGAAATGTGCAAGTAAATAACAGAATTTTAAAGCTTTTCTAGTCTTGTTTATTGGTAGGATAATCTTGAAACATAAGTAAATATTGGGTATTTCTTTGGTTTCTTTTAAAAAATACTCTATATTGATACATTTACTAGCTATTTAGAATCACAGAATGAAGAGTGTTACCTGGGGGACTAAGAACAGCCCGTGCTGAGTGCAATGTGGGCCTACCTGAAAATGCATATGTAGCAGAAGATGGCTTAGTCGGCTATCATTGAGAAGAGAGGCCCCTTGGTCTTGCAAACTTTATATGCCCCAGTACAGGGGAACGCCAGGGCCAAGAAGTGGGAGTAGATGGGTAGGGGAGCAGGGCAGGGCCTGGGGGAGGGTATAGGAGAGTTTCAGGATAGCATTTGAAATATAAATGAAGAAAACATCTAATAAAAATGAAAAAAAAAAAGAAACTTAAGTGGAAATGCAAGGGTCCCACCCAATGTGGCCTCTGGTAAATTGACAGGGTGTTATATAAAAATAAAGGGATATTGATCAGGCAATGAAGAAGTAACAAATTAGTGATGTTAAGTGGACCTCCTATGGGTCTGACAAGACCAAAGCATTGATGATCAAATTCTTTAACTTTTGTAAATGGGAGAGATGGACTAAAACAAGCAGAAATTGAATGGATGAGCACATGTTTCAAGACTTCTCACCTTTTATCATCTTGAATCATTTGACAGATGATGAAGGACAGGCACAGTAGACATGAATGTCCCAAATACCAGCTATAATCTTTATTCCCTGACATCCATCCTTTTGTGTGCCTCTTGCTATATTATATAAAGAATTCATTTTCTATTCTTTCATTTAAATAGATAAGACAAAAGACACAAAGTGTAAGGAAAATTGTATATAGTATTCAGGAATCATCATTACCTGAAGGGACTTAAATATCCTAGCCTAACATGAAGCTGATGTTTTGGAATCCAAGTAGTGATCTTAGATTAGGAGTTGTATATTGTATGTGGGGAACAGACAAAAGGAGGAAACCAGAGGCAATACCTCATGCTTTACTCCTAGACACATTATATTTCATTGCTGTGAAGAATAACAGCATTTTTCAAAAGTGAATTGTTAATTTTCCTGGGAGACAGGTTTGTTATCACTGACCTAGCAAACTAGTAAGAAATGATGATTGAAAATGAACTATCAAGTCACCCAGACATGTTTTGATGATATAAAATCACATGGAAGCAAATAAGCAGTTTCAGTGGTATGAACATGGGTGTACACACTTGATTTTACATTATGCTACATCATATGGTCAAATAACATACCTTTATGGACTCAAAGTCAGGTTTATTTTGATGTCCTGTATTTTCCCTATATTCTTTCCTTATGTCAGCTTGGCTAAAATAATCTATTGCATGAGCCAAAATATAAACAGCTTGTCTGACATTGTTTGTGATTCTTAGCTGTGATGTATCCAGATAGGTATTTTTTAGATCCTCCAGCTTCTCCTCTCCAGTGCAGAGCTGATCAGACATGTCATATAATCTGTCTTCTTTACCAGTCATATTCACTCTGTGATCCACATTGTAAGGCACACTGCTGTTGGGCCAGGTACAGTTAAAAGCAGTTTGCCAGAATTCAATGGTCAAGACATCATTTGGATCCTTGCTAGGGTGCACATCATAAAGAAATTCTTTTAGTCCTGGTATAACACTTCTCGGTATTGCAAATCCAATAGTTCCACCAAAATAGGGGAAATACTCAGGCTTTGCAATGAGAGCTGAGGTAATCCAGGCTTCAGAGGCTATCCATGTCCTGTCAGTTATGTTATGATGAACCACTTCTAGCACAAAGGGGCTGAGGTCAATGTCAATTGCATAAAGCACAATGACTTTGGCAGTGGAACTCTTTACTGCATCAACAGCTATTTGCAATTTCTCATTGGAGTAGACTTTGGGAATGGTTTCAGAGAAAGCAACACAGAGGTTGGCAGTCTCCATTTTTTCCCTAAAGGTTTTTACTCCTTGTTTTCCATAATCATCATCAGATGCAATAGCACCTACCCAGACCCAACCAAAGTGTCTAATCAGATTCACGATGGCCTCAGACTGGAACTTATCACTAGGTATTGTGCGAAGAATGTATGGAAATTGAACATTATTACTAAAAATTGAGGAGGAAGAAGCATATCCCACCTGGAATTGAAAATATTTACAGTTACTAGAAAGCAGTAGCCAAAATTTAAATGAAAATGACATCTTCTGAATATTTGAGAGGGAGGTGAACCGGGATCCCTTTGCCCTCACATCCTACTGTAGACAATGACTTCCTGTTTAATCTTCTACTTACTGGGTGTAGTTGGGATCAATTTTGACAACTCTATGGTTGCTCTATCAGCTAAAAGTTTTCAGGGATGCCAATTGTTAAGATAAAGACACTTAGTGTCACTAGTTTTTATGGGTGGAACCATAGCAGTCTCAGAAAGGTCTCTTGCACTGTCATTTGACTATCATCTTGGACATTTTTCACTCCCCGGTGTCAGGATATGCGGTCTCTTTTTCAAGTATAGCATTTGCCGTACAGAGATGATTCGCTGAGTCCAAGTCTCAATCTGCAGTCACATGACTTTTATCTCCTGAATGTTCTCCCTGTCTTACCCCTGATACCTTAGTAGTGCTTTGCTCTTTCTTCTCTCTTATCATTTCCTGCTGTCAGGAGTCCTGAGTATGTAGGTCGTCCCAAAACTTGTCTTGAGGAAAATGAAAGAATGAGTACGCCAATCAGAAGAGTAAACACTCTTGTCCTACAAAGTTACTAGAAACTCTCCTTTTAAGGTACATTGTTATATAAATGAAAAGGATGCCTCCTTTACTTCCTCAGTAGTCCTCATTTGCTCTTAGCATTAAGGGAGACCTAAAGCATGGAAAACAGGTGAGCACATATTCCTGACATTCCTTCATGGATCTTTGATGTAACATATCCTGTAAGTGCTAACATATACCCTAAATATTTTACCTTCTCTTCAATTCAGTCTCATGCCCTTAGGATATCACTTCCAGTGTGATGTTCTATAACTCCCAAGATAAAATTGATTCCTTCATTTATGATTCCTGTCTTCTGTTTTTCCATGTCATTTTTATTCTCTTATTATACCTTCTAATATTTATTTTCCTTTCTAACCACACAAACAGTAGATTCACTGAAGCTATTTTGTTGGAATGAACCTCTCCAAGAAGGAGTGATATCAGATTTCTGAGGTCTAGTGAATTATTTATCATATAAAATCTTGTTACTTGGACCTCCTCTATCTTTGTTTCTTCCACAAGACAATTAATATCATAATACCTATACTTTTTAATTTCTTAATATCAATATGTTAAACTGAAATTTTAGTTTATTCTTTTTACTAGAGTTACTGAAAATTTTATGAAGAAGTATATCTGAAGGTTTCTCGTCTATTTTTGAGTTAATTAGAGTTTAGGAAAGATAGAGCTCATAGCGTCTGCAGTTTGGATGAGACACATGAAGGCCACCCCTAAGATATATGTCAAGTTACCCACCTTTCCTTGCATTCTTTTCCACAGTACTTTCCTATTCTTCCAACTCACATTTTGAGCTCTCTAAATTAAATATTGTATTTGATTGGCATTGTGGGTAATTAATGCAGCATTTGTATTCAACAAACCAGTACCTGGATTTTATCTAGAGTAACATAAAAGAAAATGAAAGAAAGGAATGAAGGATGACAGGGAGTAAGGACTGGAAGGATGAACAGAGAAAGAAAGAAAGAAAGAAAGAAAGAAAGAAAGAAAGAAAGAAAGAAAGAAAGAAAGAAAAAAAGAAAGAAAGAAAGAAAGAAAGAAAGAGGGAGAGAGAGAGAGGGAGGAAAGAGGAAAGAGGAAAGAGGAAAGAGGAAAGAGGAAAGAGGAAAGAGGAAAGAGGAAAGAGGAAAGAGGAAAGAGGAAAGAAAAGATAAGAGGAGGGAATATAGGATATAGGATGGATGGAGGAAAGGTGAATGAAAAACTGCTATTATTTCAGGATCACCAATAATCTTGCTCTCATTCATATCAAAACATCCTGACACTTTACTGATACAGGCTTTGAAATAATTCTAGAACTTTTTATTTTCCTTATAATTAATGTTTTGCAATTACGCATTCTTGTATTTACATATGTTGATCACTCTGGGTTTAAAATAACTTACTAAGTTAGCTAATGGGAAATCCCAGTCTCATTTTAGCATGTCAGTATGATGATTTTGCTTAAGATTCTCAAGGATCAACAAGACCTAAAGGAAAACCTGTGCCTTATTCCAGCCACCAATCAACTACCAAGTATTTATAGATAAACTCTATCCTGCCCCACACAGTGCTCTGGGCCCATTGGCCATGTTAGTAAATGCAAGCATGATGTTCCAGCAGATTGAGCAATTTCAAGTGCTTTCTTAATAAGCAGCAATTCACATGCCAGGGCTAGGTTGAACTCAGTACTTTGAGAACTAGAACCCATTCTATCTATCTGTAGCTTAGTACAGCATCTCTGGACCTCATAGATATTTGCAAAATTTTCTATATGTTCTTTATATTTCTCTCTCTTTCTTTTCTTTCTGGTTTTTTTTTGAGACAGAATTTTCATTTCTTTCTTTCTTTCTTTCTTTCTTTCTTTCTTTCTTTCTTTCTTTCTTTCTTTCTTTCTTTTTTTTCCGAAACAGGGTTTCTCTGTGTAGCCTCGTGGTGGTGCACGCCTTTAATCCCAGCACTTGGGAGGCAGAGGCAGGCGGATTTCTGAGTTCTAGGCCAGCCTGGTCTACAGAGTGAGTTCCAGGACAGCCAGAATTTTCTTTTGCAACAGCCCTGACTGTCTTGGCACTCACTTTGTTGAATAGGTTGGCTTTTAGTGCGTAGAGATTCACCTGCCTATACCACCCAAGTTCTGGAATTAAAGGCATGTGCTACCCATCCTGGCACAGCGTTTGTATTTCTTTCTTAGCACATAATACACTATCCAAGATACCTGAGGTACATGATGAATCCCTAGAATTCTTGAAACAGCAGCTGACATAGTTGATCCTCCTGCTCCAATAATTCCAATTAGAAATTTTCCAGTGCTGTTTCTCCAGTTAGGTTTGTATTCTTCCTGCCCTGTTAGAAACACCGAAGATGACTCCATTGCTTTGGTGATGGAGAAACAGTTGTCGAAGATCTGATACCCCAGAGTATGGTTGGGCAAAATGTCCTTCCTCTCATTAATCTCTTTGATGGTGTGGATCATGGTTTTCATCCAGCGGAAACCCCGGAAATTAAACCTTGGGTTGAGAACAGATGTATGAGCAAAGAAATTCCAAGACCATGTAACCTAGACTATAACAGCTACACTAATGCTTGAAGAATGATAGAGAGCTGGAGAGAGCACAGCAGACAGATAGGTAGTGTGGGAAGTTACTACAGCTAGAGAAACACACTAGAAGTAGAAAACCATTCAAGTATAGAAAAGATCAGTAATTTAAAGACAGAGCCAATGAGGTAACACAATTAAGGAAAAGCAGAAAACAGAAGAGACTACACCAGAACATTATTTATCATCTTGTTACTTAATTTCCAAGTTCATACTGATGACATTATACATCTTCTAAATAAATACTGCAGTATCTTTTAAAAGAAAGATAGGATGTCTTACTCCAGATTGTTTCTTGTTTCTGATTACCTGTGAGACCTTTTCAGCACTTTATTCTGAGGTAATATCTATCTTTGTTGTTGAGGTATGTAGAGATATTAATGACCAATGATGGGAAATTCCTGTTATTTTGATGTTGGAGTTGATTGTGTGTGTGTGTGTGTGTGTGTGTGTGTGTGTGTGTGTGTGTGTGTGTGAATTTCTCTTCTTTTGGTTTTACTGGTATGAAATTACTTCTTGGCTGTAGTTAGCCTCACTGGAGTGTGGTTCTATTTCTTGTGATTATTAAGGGGTGAATTTGGGGATAGATATTGTTTAAATTTAATTTTGTTATGGAATATATTGTTTTCTCCAACTCAGGTAATGGAAATATCTGCTGGGTATAGTAGTCTGTGCTGGCACCTGTGGTCTCTTACAGTCTGTAAAGTATGTGTCCAGACCCTTCTTTCTACTGTCCTCAGTGTGAGAGGATGGACATAGTCCTGTAGTGACTTGAGGTTACTGGTTTCATTTGGAAATTAAAACAATACCAGATGTCCCTTAAATACTTGCCAAACCAAAACAGATGTAGAGTCCCACTGCCAACTTTAGTCTTATTACTTGAAAAAGTGTGGAAGAGGTGGGGGAATGATTGATTACCCTGGGAGGGGGGAATATGGATTCCACAAGAAGACTAACACAATTAACTAAGCTTGAAACCTGGGTAGTCCTATATACTGAACCACCAACCAAAGCACTTTCAATGTCTGGACCTGGCTGGCTCCTGCACAATTTAGCAGAATACAGTTTTGACTTCATGATGGTCCCCCAAGACCTGGACTAGGGGCTGACCCTGACTCTGTTGCCTGTCAGTGGATCCAGTTCCCTTAACTGGGCTGCCTTGTCTGACCTCAGGGGGAGAGAATGTTTCTAGGTATGCAGGGACTTGATGTGCCAGGGTGGGTTATTATCTGGGATTGGAGAGCTCTGCGTTCTCAGAGGTGAAGAGATAAGTAGTGGGGGAGAAGCCTTATGGGGGAAATTCTGGGAGAAGAGGATGCATGGTGATCAGCATGTAAAGTCCATAGATAGGTAGATAGATAGATAGATAGATAGATAGATAGATAGATAGATAGATAGATAGATAGATAGAAGATAGACAGACAGACAGATAGACAGATAACAGACATACAATATTAGATTTCTTTTCAAGATCTATAAAATATCCACCTGCTTTGAGCCTATAGCTAAAATTTTAAATTAATCAAAAATTAATTAGTTCTTTCCAAAGGAAAAAAGCTATCTGCCTCAAACTGGGTATTTAGAATATTGGAAAAACTAGAATAATTTTCAGTATCCAGTGGTAGCTTCTAAGCTGTGTGGAAACATTTTCTAATTTCAAAAATCATTGAATAGAAAGATGATATAGTAGTGTGAATAGAATTGGCATTAAAATGAGCAGTAGGCCTCTTACTATGATTAAACCTGCATAGAAGGGATGTGACCCCTTAAAGATTAACAAAGAGAACATCTCAACGTAATTAGGTGAGGTTTGGGGAGAGTCTCCTTCATTCATTGGTATCTACTATGATCCCCACAGTACTATTACACACTGTATACCATTTTTTTCCTTCCAAAAAAAAATCCATGTTATAAATTTTACTTGTGTGTACCTTAAACAAAGCAAGATATAAAACGCTCTCTTCTTTGTATCATTTGATTGTAATATTTTCAGAATAATCTAAATCTTCCTCATTTATTTAGTTTGACCCATGGCCACCTGAAACTAGTATCTTGCAAAAGTTGTTGATTTCCAAATGAAATTTCTCCAAAGCCCATCTTGAACTCATGAAGCAGTTACTGTTTTAGTAAACAATGACACAGCAAAAGTGACATTAGATTAGATCCATTCTAGCTTCTGGATTCTATACAAAGTAGTCTTGTAAGGGGTTCTCAAACTAGGAGAATGTGCGTTCCATGAAGAAAGTGTAAACTGCTTGGAGAACATTGGAACTGTGTGTAAGGGGACTGTGGAATGTTAATGGTGAAAATGAATTATGTAGCACTAATTTTAAAGGAGTATGTTAAAAAATATAAAACTAAAATTAAAAAGTATATATATATTTCACTCACTTCTTGTACCCTTCACTGTAAAAATGGAAACAATTTAGAGAGATGAGGAAAGTATGGTTGTCAGCATATTGAAGATTGTTCCTTCCAGTAATGAATTAGAGCATGTATAAAAGGAAAGGAGTTGTGATTGATATCGATATCATGTAAGAAACTTCCAAACAGCTATAAAGACCAAAGAGCATAATGGAAAAGTCTGCTGTATTAGTTACTATGTCCAATATAATGAATACCTGTTCTACCCTCATACTATAACAATCTTAAGTTTATTTTCAAAACACTCAAAAATGGAAATAAAAAAAATAAAAATGCAGTTTTGTGATGGTTATGGAATTGGAGGTTAATGTTTTGTTTTCTTTTAATTTCTGGCATTATTTTTATGTCTAATCTCTGTATGTTTGTACTTGTATAAGATACTTATATTAAGAGACACTAGTCCTGTCCCAACTTTCATTTTCTGACAATAATTGCTATATTTGAGAATTGAGAATTCCGTTTTTGATATGATATCTTGCAGGAGTCAGCAGTAGCAATAGAAGTTTTCCTGCAAGTCAGAATCCTATCATAAACATTTTCTCAGACGTAAAGCAGAGTTGCCCAAATGGACACTTAATGAGCTTGTATCAATTAACAGTGAACCTGCAGCACATTGTGCAACATTTGAGCTTCTCAAACCTCAGTGTTCACACACACCAATATATGTCTTTTGAATATGTAGATTCTCTTCTGCAGGTGTGGCATGCAACCCCTGGTTCCATATCCCTGACCAGCTTTTAGATACTGCTGCTTCTGTTCCAAGAGAATCCTCTGAGGTATGACTTTCTGAGAACCT
The DNA here is from genome assembly GCA_902729485.2 of Mus minutoides. NCBI lineage: Eukaryota > Metazoa > Chordata > Mammalia > Rodentia > Muridae > Mus > Mus minutoides. Next base: position 915,326 of record LR753346.1, on the reverse strand, counting down.
TCTATAGAAAACCACTCCCGCTGTAAACAGAGATTGTCAGGGCCCAGCCTCGACACAGAATAGGAGTTCTCAACTGGAAGCAGGTATATATGGAAGGCACATAATAAATATTCACAGACTACCTTTTGGGTACAAACTGACAGGGAATTTTTCAAGGCTTAAAAGTTCTCTCTCTTCAGTCTCACTCTCTGCTATCTTTCTCTCTAGCTTGTTCACTCAAACTTCAATATAAGAACACAGAGCTTGAGGCTGCACACACTCTGCATTCTCCTCTGAACTCTGCTTTTCTCCTGTGGGCTTTCCTTTTCTAAAACTCCCACACTCCTACACACCTCTGTGCATTCTCCTTTCATTCTCACACACACACTTCACACACATCTCATACACACACACACACACACACACACACACCACATGCACTCTCTTTTCACTCACACACACACACTCCATACACACCTCTCATTCTCTCCTCACTCACTCTTCACATTCTCTCTTTACTCACTTTTCTCATGATTTTCTCATGCTTTCTTGCCCCTTTCTTGCCCCAGTCTTTTATTGATACTCCAAAAGGAGGTAGAAAAAAATATATTGTAAATCATTGCCAAATCAAATTCAAAAGAATAACCACATCCCACAAAGAATCAAGAATTACAATTGTTCCCCAAAGTTTCAAGCTTCCCTATTCCCAGGCTTGTAGTCAAAATAATGCTACCTAAAGCTCTAATGATAAATAACATGGGCAAAGCTGCCAAGCAGTGGCCAGAAAGAATCAAGTTAACCCTTAACTCAGTAGTTCCGCTAGCTTTCTGCTTCTGTACATTGCACACACTGACTCTCCTAATAGTCCCAGTGTTTTGACTTTGTTTTACTAATATATAATTTTATGTATTCTTTTCTTTATAATCCAGGAACCACTCTCAAATATTATACAAAACTTATCATAACTTCATTTTTTTTCCTTTCTTGGGATCCCAATGTTCATTTTCTAATAATTTCCTCAAACTTTCTTTTCAAGTCAAACATTAATCTGGAACTACCATTGTACAATTCCTACATTTTTTCCAATATAAAAACACCCAGCAAGTACCTGGGCCATTAGGACTACATTGCGCTATGCTGTGCTGTGCTGTGCTGTGCTGTGCCCCTATGCCTCAATTTTAAATTGTTTAAGAATCACAGTGACTGCGGCTGCCAGGGATCCTTCCCATAATCAGCCACCAAAAATAAACACTATTGCATATGCCAGCAAGATAATGCTGAAAGGGCCCTGATATAGCTGTCTCGTGGGAGGCTATACCAGTGCCTGGCAAACATGGAAGTGGATGCTCACAGTCAGCTATTAGATGGAACACAGGACTCCCAAGGAAGGAGCTAGAGAAAGTACCCAAGGAGCTGAAGGGGTCCTCAACCCTATAGGTGGAAGAATAACATGAACTAACTAGTTCCCCCTGTGTTCATGTCTCTAGCTGCATATATGGAAGAAGATGGCCTAGTTGGCCATCATTGGGAAGAGAGGACCCTTGGTCATGCAGACTTTATATGCCCCAGTACAGGGGAACGCCAGGGCCATTATGTGGGAGGGGGTGGGTAGAGGAGCAGGGCAGGGATGGGGGAGGGTATGGGGGAACTTTCTGGATAACACTTGAAATGTAAATGAAGAAAATATCTAATAAAGAAAAAATAATTAAAAAAAAAAAAAGAATCACTACATCAAGAAACATCTAGTTTCACAGAACTCACCAGGTCAGATGGAGATAAAACTAAGAAAGTCAGATAAAATAGAATAATTATGCACACCAAGGCCTACTGAAAAGCAGTCATGCACAAATGAAATCTATACAGCCATTGACCAAGGCTAAGTTTAGGAGAAATGGGAACAACTGCTTTTTACAAAGAGCTGCTGCAGACAGCTGAGATGTCTCCATCCTGGCCTACTGCAGGCAGTCTCTTATTTCAGGTGGCAGACACACCCCTGGAGGGATGTGTCTCCTGCTTTTCAGTGTCCCAGACACCCCCATTCTTTTTCACAAGGAGCTGCCACAGGCTACTGAAATGTCTCCATCCAGCATACTTCAGGCAGTCCCTGTCATTCATTGTATGCTGTCCCCAGCACGAGATAAAGGCAGATAGTTCCAGAGTGAGAATTTCAATGGAAATCCAGTCTGCAAGCCATCCACTCTTTTCTAGCCATCCAAATTAATGTGAAAAAACAACAACAACAACAAAACAACAACAACAACAAGATTTAACAATAACTTACCCCTCACACATTGGTGATTCTATTTCCTCGTCAGAGTCACTTGTTGGCATGGTCCTATAGTGAACAGGAAAGAGTCCTCCAATAACAACAGTATGGTTTTCAGCTTCTACATATCCAGTCAAATTAAATTTTCGCAACAACCTGCATGTAACATTCTGGTCAAAATGAGGATATTGAGTGTATAATTCAACCCACAAAAACACAGTTAATGCCAGAATCAAGCACTTATTTCTGCTAGCCATTTTCGTGTGGTGAGCTTGAGGGTAATGGAAGAATTGAAGTGACACAGGTTTTAAGGAAGCACCTTGAAGGAGTGTTGGAGTGTATACATGCTTAACCGGCTTGCTGCTCCTGGCTAAATAATTGCATGTTGTAGACACAGATGTCACAGTCACTTGCAATTTATGGATATGGAATAGGAGCTGAGCAACATTCTTAGAAGAGAAACGTGGTTATTCTGTATGTTTTGCAATGAAAAATAATGACAGAATCATGGGATTCAGTTTGAAAGTTATTTTAAGTTGGAGAAACTCTTCCCTCTTGTTTGGCACTGGCAGCTTCATCAAACCACATGGCAGCCAACTCCTTGGCCTTTGTGCAAGCCAGGAAGGCACTCCACTGTGGAGCCACATCTCCAGCAATTTCTGCTCTCTTGCTTGCGAGACCTCACTCAGAGACAAATTTCTTGTTTGCAGGTCAACATATCATGATTCCAAGTCCCCCAGTCTTCCTGTCTGCTCATTTTCAAACATTCCCCCTAACACCCTTAGAATAAAGTTCACAGAATATTGTCAGAATAAAATTCAGTACAAGTTTTGGATCATGGAAAACATGTGGACCATTTGATCACATGGTTTTTCTCCCAACAATGTTTTAAGGAACCAGTAGAAACCAAAAAATAAATAAATAAATAAAAATAAAAAATAAGTAAATAAAGAGACCTTGATCTATAAGTTTTACTTATAATGTTGAAATTTATAATAAACTAAAACCACTGTATCAGGTGTAGCTCAGGGTGTCTTGTAGAATATTTGTAGGCAGTAGTGTGAGCTCCCAGAGACTAAATCACCAACCAAAGAGAGAGCATGGCCTGGACTTAGGTTGCCTGCACGTATGTAGTAACAGTACAGCTTGGACTTCAAGTGGGTCTGCCAACATCTGAAGTGGGGGCTGGCCCTGAATCTGTTATCATCCTCTGCACCCTGTTTCCCTAACTGAGCAACCTTGTATGGATTCAGTGGGAAAGGATATAGCTAATCCTGCTGTGACTTGTGGGAATGGGGTGGGGCAAAGGGACTGGGAGGGACCTGATAAAAAGATGACTCCTGGGATTCTTCCCCTTCTCCTCTAAGTAGGGAGCAGGGAATGGGGAGAAGATCAGCGTGATGGGCACTGGGAGGAGAAGCAGAGCATGATGTTGGGATGTAAAGTGAAGGAATAAAAGCATTTTAAAAATCCTTGGTGTACAAGTTTTATTTATAATAGTAAAATTAATAGTAAACTAAACGTGCTACATAGAAAACTTAGAATCAGCTATAATCTAGTCACATGCTGGGCTACAAGGGTCCTGTAGATCATATTCCTGAATGCATTCAATGACCCAAGCAAAATCCAAAACATTGCAAGAAAAAAAAAAAGACATCAAAGCAACACTTAAAATTACATTTACATTCCCAATTTCTATAATTTACCTGTATTTTCTACTTCTTCACATCTTTAATAGGCAAAAAAGTACTTACCGGGAGAAAGAAGTCAAATGAGGAGTTTATTTCTAACTTACTGTTGACTTAGAAGTCTGTGCTCATTTCCCCACAGCTGGCTCAACCTTCATAAGTCTCCCTGCAGTGACACTCTTGCCTTGAACAAGTGCTATCAGTGTGCCATTTGTATACAGAGTCTTCAACTTCCAATGTTCTGGGCCTTATATAATCTTCCTTATATAGTCAAGGTATTGTGGACCAGTCTTAGTGAATAGCCTGCTTGGGGTGGGGTGGGGTCTCTCCTAACATGTTTTTCAGAGTTTGGATTCATCTAATAAAATGTCTCACTGGTTAGGAACCACTCCTCAGTGCTAATAACATGAGAATCCCCACTGAGCTTCTGGGCTCAGTCCAGAACCTTTCTAGAATGTTTCAAAATGATGCCTGGACTCCATTTCTTACCAGAGGGCAGCTGTTTTGAGATAATTACTATTTCGCTGCCAAGGATACCTCTTGGCAAATTATATTTACCACCAACAGTGACTTGTCCTAATCCTCATAGGAAATGGTATTCTAGAGACAATAAAATTACTATGACATATTATTCGAAGTTATATTGTTATTTTAAAATGGGCACTTTATACTTTAAAATGGTATCCTCAGGACTTAGTCTTTCTTGCATCATGAATTAGATTAGGTTGAGGAGGCTTCTGATTTGTGTAGTAGCATTGGGTATCCAGTTTGGGACCCTTCATAAAACTGGTCTATTTCTTTTTTATTATTATTATATATTTTCTTAATTTACATTTCAAATGCTATCCCAAAATTTTCCTCTACACTCTCCCTGCCCTGCTCCCCTACCCACTCACTCCCAATTCGTGGCCCTGGCATTCCCCTTTATTGGGGCATATAAAGTTTACAATACTAAGGGGACACTCTTCCCAATGATGGCTGACTAGGCCATCCTCTGCTGCATATGTAGCTAGAGACACGAGCTCAGGAGGTTCTGGTTAGTTCATATTGTTGTTCCTCTTATAGGGTTGCCAACCCCTTAAGCTCCTTGGGTACTATCTCTAGCTTCTCCATTGGGGGTCCTGTGTTCCATCATATAGATGACTGTGAGAATCCGCTTCTGTATTTGCCAGTCACTGGCATAGCCTCATAGGAAACAGTTATAGCAGGGTCCCTTCAGCAAGCTCTTGCTGTCCTATGCAATAGGGTTTGTGTTTGGTGACTGATTATGGATCCCCCAGAGGGGTAGTCTCTGGATAGTTCATCTTTTCATCTTAGCTCCAAACATTGTCTCTGTAACTCCTTTCATGGGTATTTTCTTCCCTATTCTAAAGAGGAATGAAGTATCCACATGATGGTCTTCCTTCTTCTTGATTTTCTTGTGTTTTGTAAATTGTATCTTGGATATTGTAAGATTCTATGCTAAGATCCACTAATCAGTGACTGCATATCTAGTGACTTCTTTTGTGATTGTGTTACCTCACTCAGGATGATATCCCCCAGATATATCCATTTGCCCAAGAATTACATAAATTCATTGTTTTTAATAGCAGAGTAGTACTCCATTGTGTAAATGTACAATATTTTCTGTATCCATTCCTCTATTGAGGGACATCTGGGTTCTTTCCAGTTTCTGGCTATTATAAATAATGCTGCTATGAACATAGTGGAGAATGTGTCCTTATTACCAGTTGGAACATCATCTGGGTATATGCCCAGGAGAGGTATTGTTGGATCTTCCAGTAGTACTATGTACAATTTTCTGAGGAGCCACCAGACTGACTTCCAGAGTGGTTGTACCAGGCTGCAATCCCACCAGCAATGAGAGAGTGTTCCTCTTTCTCCACATCCTCGCCAGCATCTGCTGTCACCAGAATTTTTGATCTTAGCCATTCTGACTGGATGGTGGAATCTCAAAGTTGTTTTGATTTGCATTTCCCTGATGATTAAGGATGTTGAACATTTTTTCAGGTGCTTCTCAGCCCTTCGGTATTCCTCGGTTGAGAATTCTTGGTTTAGCTCTGTGCCCTACTTTTTAATTGGGTTATTTGAGTTTCTGGAGTCCAGCTTCTTGAGCTCTTTATACATATTGAATAATAGTCCCCTATCAGATTTAGGATTGGAAAAAATCTTTCCCAATCTGTTGGTGGCCTTTTTGTCTTCTTGACAGTGTCTTTTGCCTTACAGAAGCTTTGCAGTTTCATGAGGTCCCATTTGTCAATTCTTGACCTTACAGCACAAGCCACTGCTGTTCTGTTTAGGAATTTTTCCCCAGTGTTAATATCATCGAGAATTTTCCCCACTTTCTCCTCTATAAATTTCAGTGTCTCTGGTTTTATGGGGAGGTCTTTGATCCACTTAGACTTGAGTTTTGTACAAGGAGATAAGAATGGATCAATTTGCATTCTTCTACGTAACTGTCTGTTGTGCCTGCACCATTTCTTGAATATGCTGTCTTTTTTCCACTGGATGATTTTAACTCCCTTGTCAAAGATCAAGTGACCATGGGTGTGTGGGTTCATTTCTGGATCTTCAATTCTATTCCATTGATCTGCCTGTCTGTTGCTGTACCAGTACCATGCAGTTTTTATCACAATTGCTCTGTAGTACAGCTTGAGGTCAGGGATGGTGATTCCACCAGAGGTTCTTTTATTGTTGAGAATAGTTTTTGCTATCCTATGCTTTTTATTATTCCAGATGAATTTGAAAATTGCCCTTTCTAACTCAGTGAAGAATTACAGATCTTTGACTTCCTTAGTTAGAGTCACATCAAGGTATTTTATAGTGTTTGTGGCTATTGTAAAGGCTGTTGTTTCCCCCATTTCTTTCTCATCCTGTTTATCCTTTGTGTAGAGAAAGGCCATTAATTTGTTTGCGATAATTTTATATCCACCTATTGCGCTGAAGCTGTTTATCAGGTTTAGGAGTTCTCTGGAGGAATTTTTAGGATCACTTATATAAATTATCCTATCACCTACAAATAATGATATTTTGACTTCTTACTTTTCAATTTGTATTTCCTTGATCTCCTCTTGTTGTCAAATAGCTCTGGTTAGGACTTCAAGTACTATATTGAATAGGTAGGGAGAGAGTGGGCAGCCTTGTCTAGTCCCTGATTTAGTGGGACTGCTTTGAGTTTCTATCCATTCAGTTTGATGTTGGCTACTGGTTTGCTATAAATTGCTTTTATTATGTTTAGGTATGGGCCTTGAATTCCTGATCTTTCCATGACTTTTATCATGAAGGGGTGTTGGATTTTGTCAAATGCTTTCTCAGCATCTAATAAGATGATCATGTGATTTTTGTCTTTGAGATTGTTTATATAATGCATTATGTTGATGGATTTCCATATATTAAACCATCCCTGCATCCTTGGGATGAAGCCTACTTGGTCATGATGGATGATTGTTTTTATGTGTTCTTGGATTCGGTTTGTGAGGATTTTATTGAGTATTTTTGCATCGATATTCATAAAGGAAATTTGTCTGAAGTTCTTTTTCTTTGTTGGATCTTTGTGTAGTTTAAGTATCAGAGTAATTGTGGCTTCACAGAATGAATTGGGTAAAGTACCTTCTGTTTCTATTTTGTAGAATAGTTTCAGGAGAGTTGGAATTAGGTCTTCTTTGAAGGTCTGATAGAACTCTGCACTAAAGCCTGGGCTTTTTTTGGTTGGGAGACTATTGATGATTGCTTCTATTTCTCTGCACTGGTCCTGGGCTTTTTTTGGTTGGGAGACTATTGATGATTGCTTCTATTTCTTTAGGGGAAATGGGACTGTTTAGATCATTAATCTGATCCTGGCTTAACTTTGGTACCTGGTATCTGTCTAGGAAGTTGTCCATTTCATTCAGGTTTTCCAGTTTTGTTGAGTATAGTCTTTTGTAGTAGGATCTGATGATGTTTTGGATTTCCTCAGGATCTGTTGTAATGTCTCCTTTTTCATTTCTGATTTTCTTAATTAGGATACTGTTCTTGTGCCCTCTAGTTAGTCTGGCTAAGGGTTTATCTATCTTGTTGATTTTCTCAAAGAACCAGCTCCTGGTTTGGGTGATTCTTTGAAAAGTTCTTTTTGTTTCCACTTGGTTGATTTCAACCCTGAGTTTGATTATTTCCTGCTGTCTACTCCTCTTGGGTGAATTTGCTTCCTTTAGTTCTAGAGCTTCTAGGTATGCTGTCAGACTGCTAGTGTATGCTCTCTCTAGTTTCTTTTTGGAGGCACCGAGGGCTATGAGTTTTCCTCTTTGGACTGCCTTCATTATGTCCCAAAAGTTTGGGTATGTTGTGGCTTCATTTTCATTAAACTCTAAAAAGTCTTTAATTTCTTTTTTTATTTCATCCTTGACTAAGGAATCATTGAGTAGAGTGCTATTCAGTGTCCACGTGAATGTTTGCTTTCTATTATTTATGCTGTATTGAAGATCAGCCTTAGTCCATGGTGGTGATCTGATAGAATGCATGGGATAATTTCAATATTTTTGTATCTGTTGAGGCCTGCTTTGTGACCAATTATATGGTCAATTTTGGAGGAGGTAACACGAGGTGCTGATCAGAAGGTATATCCTTTTGTTTTAGGATAAAATGTCTGTTGATATCTGTTAAATACATTTGTTTCATAACTTCTGTTAGTGTCCATGTGTCTTTGTTTAGTTTCTGTTTCCAGGATCTGTCCATTGGTGAGAGTGGGGTGTTGAAATCTCCCACTATTATTGTGTGAGTTGCAGTGTGTGCTTTGAGCTTTACTACAGTTTCTTTAATGAATGTGGCTGCCCTTGCATTTGGAGCATAGTTATTTAGAATTGACAGTTCATCTTGGTAGATTTTACCTTTGATGTATATGAAGTGCCCCTCCTTGTCTTTTTTGATAACTTTGGGTTGGAAGTCAATTTTATCCGATATTAGAATAGCTACTCCATCTTCTTTCTTCGGGCCATGTGCTTGGAAAGTTGTTTTCGAGCCTTTTACTCTGAGTTAGTGTCTGTATTTATCCTCGAGGTGGGTTTCCTGTCAGCAGCAAAAGGTTGGATCCTGTTTGTGTAGCCAGTCTATTAGTCTATGTCTTTTTATTGGGGAACTGAGTCCATTGATGTTAAGAGAAATCAAAGAAAAGTATTTGTTGCTTCCTGTCATTTTTGTTGTTAAAGTTGGTAATCTGTTCTTGTGGCTGTCTTCTTTTAATTTTGTTAAGGGATTACTTTCTTGCTTTTTCTAGGGTGTAGCTTCCATCATTGTGTTGGTGTTTTCCTTTTATCATTCTTTGCATGAGTTGGGGGCAGTGATCCAGAGCACTCCTCTGCCCCCAGCAGCCTCCACTGTACCCAGAAGGAAGATGGCAGGGGTGGCATTCAGACAGGGTTTTAATGTGCAGCTTTGTCTTGTATGGAATATGCTTTGGTATTTTCACTGATTTAAAACTCACAGAGATCTGCCTGGTTAAGTCGTAGAATCAAAGTTGTTCCCCTATACCTGGCTTCAGTGTCTTAAGTACTAAAAGCAGAGCAATCTCACTTCCTTGGTTAGGATTTATTTCTAGGTGTTTTTTAAAGGTAATATGGATGAGGTTTTCACATTTCTTTCTTTCAATCCTTTTTGTTGGTTTGTTTATATTCAAGATAAGGTTTTTCTGTGTATCTGTAGCCTCTCTGAACCAGGGTTAGCTTAAGCCTGCTAGAGATTTACTTGTCTTTGTCTTTTAAGTGCTGGGATTAAAGGGTTGTGGTACCACCACCCAGAAAATTAATTTTTTCCCTTTCTTTTTAATTATTTTATGACCCCTATTTATTTCATTTAAATTAAGTCCAACAGATATAGTTACTGTTATGTAAATTAAATATAATAGTTTAACTTTTTTATGCATCTCCAATCATATTCCCCTTTTCATCTTTTCTTGCCCCTCTCCCCATCTTTCTAATTTGATGTAGTGCGTTTGTGTGTCCCAATGTGTTTGATTATGACTGTTTATAGGATGAGAGTTTGTTCACAGAAGCATGCAAACCTTATTAATGACCAGATTACTGAAGAGTAAGCTGTTTTCCCCTATCAACCATCAATGGTATATATATATATATATCCCTAGAAGAGATTGGGGATGCATGATCCCCACTTTCTTCCATGATAGAGAGGGGTTGGTGCAGCTTTGTGCATAGAATATCTGTGAGTTGAAGAGTACAATAGCTACATCAAGTCTGTTAGACAGCATTCATACCACTCCCCACAGACCCCTACAAGTCTTGGGATTTTATCTTGTGGTTTGCATATCTCTTCTGGCTTCATTTCAAATAAATGTGAGAAGAGGCATAAAGATAATACAGTGGGACCATTTAAAAAAAACCTTTCATTGACTAGGCTACTAACAAAGGCGCATCCCTCAGAACCATGCGGTGTCAAGAATTTAGACTGTTGTAATAGCAATAAAATAAACCCAGGAAAGGTCTAGAAATGTGCATGAGATCGATTACAGCCCAGTAATCCACCATTGTCCATAAAACTAAAAAGAGAAAAGCTACTAAAGAGTATGCTATACTCTTTATATTAAATATAAAATATAAAAGTAATATTTAGAGCTGGTGTGAAACTTGTAAATGGGTGAGATAAAGGAAATAGGTAGAAAAAGTGAAGAAATAGAGGAGAAATAAAGTTAGATGAAAGAAAGGAAAGGAGTGAATAAAGATGTAGGAGAGTAAGAGAAACAGGGAAGTGATTTGAGAAAAAAAATCAAACAAATGCAAAAAGAAAATAAAAACAAAATCCAATAATAAAAACTTCAAAACCAATAGCAAATAAATGTGAGAACAGGCATAAAGATAATACAGTGGGACCATTTAAAAAACAATAACTTAAAGTAAAATATTAAATGTAGAGAAGGTATGGCGAAAGCAGAAACAATGACAATAATCAACAAGGAGCCAACCAACTAAGGAAAAACAAACAAACAAAGAAGTGCACAGAAAGGGACACTGACAAAACAGAAAGAAAAGTTCCAATAATAAAGACACTTGTAAACAAATTTAATGCCTTATTAAAGGAAATCACAGATAGCTACATAGACAATTGAAATAATACAATAAAGTAACCAAAATGACAAAAGCAAATAGTAAATAAGAAGAAAGAAAATCAAGAGAGAGAATATGAAGACTGGGAGAGAGAAATAGGAGGAGTAGGAGAAGAGAAAGAGAGAGAGGAGAGGGACAGATGGAAATTTAGTTCACATACCTTCTCCTAGAGAATTCCAGCCCTGCTCATAGGGCAAAATCTGTCAACTCTTTTCCTTTCCTATGGTTTACATTGTTGCCATCAGTACTGGACATAAATATCATAAGAGCTTTTTGTCTCCCTCATTAAAGTTTGTTCTTTGCTTACAGGTGCCTCTGCGTCTACACTTACCTTTACATACATGGATCCAGGGGTGTTGGTGCTTTTGCCCCATTCCCTGCCAGAGAAACTTCGTAGATTTAGTTCTCTACTTTGTTCTCTTGGTGTGGCTAATGCTTTAACTGAGTTTTGCCCTATGTGCATAGTAAGTTGGGGAAGCATCCACAGTACTTAACTTGATAGAGGAGAAGTACTTGTGTTCACACTCTATCACAAACTCCACACATGTATGGGAGCTTGACTTTTGAGAAAGAAGCCAAAATTATAAAATGGGAAAGGGAGAGTATCTTCTACAAATGGTGCTGGTTGAACTGGATGTCTGCATGTAGAAGAATGCAAATAGATCTGAGTTTATCACCCTTCACAAAACTCAAGTCCAAATGGATCAAAGGCCTCACATAAAACCAGGTACACTAAATCTAAAACAAACAAACAAAAATAAAAAATTTAGAAAGTGGGATAGCATTGAACTCATTGGTACAGCAGACAACTTCCTAAACAGAATACCAATGACTCAGGCACTAAGGTCAAGAGTTTATAATGGGACCCCATAAAACTAAAAAGCTTCTGTAAGTCAAAGGACACAGTCATTAGGACAAAATGACAACCAACAGTTTAGGAAAATATCTTCAGTAACTCCACATCTGACAGAGAGCTAATATACAAAATTCATAAAGGACTCAAGAAGTTAGACACCAATAATCCAAAACAAACAAACAAACAAACAAACCAAATTTTAAAATGGGGTACAGAGCTAATCAGAATTCTCAACAGGAACCTCGAGTAGAAGAGAAGAACCTAAAGAAATGTTCAAAATCTTGAGTCGTCAGGGAACTATACATCAAAATGACTCCGATTTCACCGTATATCAATCAGAGTGGCTAAGATAAAAATTAACCTCAAGTGACAGTACATGATGATGAGGTTGTGGAACAAGGGAAACACTCCTCCACTGCTGGTAGGAGTGCAATCTTGTACAACCACTCTGAAAATCATTGTGAAGTTTTCTCAGACAATTTGCAATTGTTCTACCTCAAGACCCAGCTATATTAACTCTGGGCATATACCCCCCCAAAATGCTCCACAATCTGTCAAGGACACTTGCCCAAATATGTTCATAATAGCAAGAAACTGGAAACAACCTAGATGTCCCTCAGCTGAAGAATGGAGAAAGAAAATTTGGTTCATATTAACAATGGAATACTACTGGCCTTTAGAAGCAAAGATATTAAGAATTTGTAGGCAAATGAATGGGCCAAAAATATCATCCCAAGTGAGGTAAACTAGACCATAAAGGACATGGATGGTATGTACTCAATTATAAGTGAATACTAGCCATAAAATATAGGATAACCATGCTATATTTAACAGACTTATAAAAGCCAAATAACAAGGAGACCTCAAGGGAGGATGGTGGAATCTCAGAATGTGAAACAAAAATTGATGTCAGAGGTTGATGGAAGGAGGGAACTGGGAAGAGGTGGGGATAAGGAGAAAAACAGTGTAGGGGTTGGAGGTCATATATATATGGAAAGCAGTGAGAGAGACTTGAAATCAGTCAATTGCAGGCAATCTCTAGTACATACCAGAGGCCACAGGAGGTATATGGAACCTATTCTAGCTAAGACTGCATGCAGTGGGAGATATGTATTCTGAAGTGGCTACCCCTTTTAACTAGGCAGAACTTCTAGTGTAGGGATAAGGACAGTAACCCACTCACAAAATCTTTAATCCAAAATGTGCCTTGTTTACAAGATGTGCAGGGGCAAAGATAGAACAGAGAGTGAGGGAATGGCCAACCAATGAATGCTCCAAATTGAGACCTATCCCACAGCCAAGCACCAATCTCTGACACTATTAATGATACACTGTTATACTTACAGACAGGATCCTAGCATAACTGCCCTCTGAGAGGTGTCACCCAGCAGCCAAATGTAAAGAGATGCAGAGACTCACAGACAAACATTAGATGGATCTTTAAGAGTCTTAAGGAAGAGTTGGGAGAAGTACTGAGAAACACAAAGAGGACAAGGACTCCACCAGAAAACCAACAGAGTCAACTAACCTGGATGCATGGGGAATCCTAGAGACTAAATCTTCAAACAAAGAAGTAAGTGCTGGACCTAGGTCCCCTTGTTCATAAGTAGAAGACCTGCTTGGTCTACATGCAGGTCCCGTAACAACTGGAGCAGGGGCTATTCCCCAGCCTATTACCTGCTGTGGGTTCTGTGTCCCTAAATTGACCTCCTGTCTGGCCTCAGTGGAAGAGGGTGCACCTAGTCCAGCAGTGACTTGGCATTCTAGGTGTAGGGAAGGGGGTAGATGACAACCAGAGGGACCTAACCTTCTCAAAAGATAAGGGAAAGTTGGAACTGGGGTAGGACTTGCCTAAGGAGAAGAAGGCCTTATGTTGGGTTGTAAATTGAATAAAAATGTAATCAAAAGTAAAACAACTCAAGAAAAACCCTTTTAGAAGCATTCGGGTGTGGGTATCATACATAGCCCTGGAACTTCAGTCTTACAGCTGCAGAGAACAAATAGGTTACTGCAGAGTTTCGGTAAACCCACTGGCCTCAACTTGAAAGTTATCAAGTTCCAAGGTGAGTCTCAGGTGGTAAAATCAGCTCGTGACCTAGGTTGAGGCTACCCCTCTCTATCTACTTAGCAATGCTGTGGCTTCTGCTTACTAGTCTTGTCATCATCAGCTACCTTGCTCTACACAACTGACTCCTTCATCCTTCCCCTCACTCAGGACCTGTGATAGGCCAAGTTAAACTCTTGATATGTGGTTGTTCCCTAATCTTAGACCCGCAGAAAGGCTTCTCTGGAGATGGTACTCAGTGCTAGCCTCTGAAACACATACAGTGACAAAAGTGGGCTTCCTGTCCACCACTGACCCATCTGCTGGAGGAATCAGATTTTTGTTCTTCACAATTCTTGTTTTATGATTCTTGATGAATTTCATGTCATGTACCCCAAATGGTGGGGCAGAAGCCCAAGGCCTCATACCAGACCAATGACTCATTGCAATGAACATTTCCAACTACAGATGTTTGGACACTAGGGTCACACACCATGACAGCTTCCTCCCTGAGGAATGAGTGTTTGAAAGCTACAACTTGGTCCTCAGGGTAGGGCTGCATGCCCCTCAGTCCATCTCCATTTGGAAGTGGCTTGTTCCTTCCATGCAAGGAGACTTACTATATTTGACACTATATTTGATTTACTGGTTGTTGGATTTATTTTTTTTGCATGTTTCATGTATAGTTTCTTTCCCTCTCTGGATATCTAAACTTATTCCTTTTACATATATTAACAGATATTTGAATGGCACCAACTTTCTTTTTCTGACAATAATTTCTATATTTGAGTATTAGGAATTCCATTATTTTTTTTTGATAAGGTATCTTACAGGAGACAGCAGTAGGGACAGAATTTTTCATGCAGCTCGGAAACCGACCATGAACATTTCCTCAGACACAAAGCAGAGTTCCCAGACTGCACACTTGAACTTGAGCTTGAGTGTGACATTTAACAGTGAAGCTGCCGCACACTCTGCAGCCCCTGTGCTTCTCAAACCTCAGTGTGCACACACACCACCAGAGCTCTTCTGAACGTGTGGATTCCCTTCTGCAGGTGTGGTATGAAACCCCTGGTTCTATCTATATTCCTAACAAGCTTTTAGATACTGCTGCTTCTGTTGCAACAGAAACCTCTAAAGTGACTTTCTGAGGTACAACTACACAAAATTTCTCCCCCTATAAACTGAGATGAAGTATGATAAAACCAGAATCAGAATCAAAGAACTTTAACTGGAACCCAGGCTCCATGGTAACCACTCTTCTCTGGCCACCCAAATTAATGTGTGTGTGTGTGTGTGTGTGTGTGTGTGTGTGTGTGTGTGTGTGTGTGTGTGTGTGTGTGTGTGAGAGAGAGAGAGAGAGAGAGAGAGAGAGAGAGAGAGAGAGAGAGAGATTGATTTAACAATGTCTCACCCCTCACGTGTGGCTGATTCTGGCTCCTCGTCATAGCCACTTGTTGGGATGGTCCTATAACAAACAGGATATAGCCCTCCAATAACCGTGGAATGGTTTTCATTCTCTATATAGTCATATTAAACTTGTGAAGCAACCAGCATGTCACATCCTGGTCTTTATTTTGAGCATCTGATTCAACCCATAAAAATAGTTAACTGGACAATCAAGCACTTGTTTCTGCTAGCCATTTTAATATCAATAATTTTGAGGATAATGAAAATTTGAGTTTCTAGATAATCAAAGTGTTGGAATTACATAGTATTTAAGAAAGCACCTCGATAAAGTGTTAGAATATGTATGTGCCTATTCCAGTGACCAGCTTGCTACTCCTTGCTACATAATTTCATGTTGTAAACACAGAAGTCACAATCACTTACAATTTATGGATCTGGAATAGGAGCTGAACAATCCTCTGAGAGGAGACATCTGGTTATCCTTTGTGCTTTGGAATGACACAATCATGGGTTTAAATTTGAAAGTTATTTTAATTTATGAAACTGTCCCCTCTTATTTGCCACTGTCACCTTCAAGTCTCACTGCAGTCAACTCCATGGTCTTCTTTACGCCTCCCCCCAAAAGGAAACATATCATCCTTCATCATAAAGTATCAAAATAAGTAAGAGTAGGTTGAGCTTTGTCTTCTAGGTACAGAAACAATGGTATGGAAACTGTAAGAAAATTGTATTTCTCTATATTATCTCATTGAGTATGAGAACATGGTTTTTATTTCTTTATTGGATATTTTATTTACTTACATTTCAAGTGTTATTCCCTTTCTCGGTTTCCCCTCCAGAAACCCCTTATCCCATCCCCCATCCCCCTGCTTCAGTAAGGTTGCTCCCCAACCCACCCACTCCTGCCTCCCCACCCTGACATTCCCCTACACTGGAGCATCGAGCCTTCAAAGGACCAAGGGCCTCTTCTCCCATTAATGGCCAACAAAGCCATCCTTTGCCATATATGTAGCTGAAACCATGAGTCTGTCCATGTGTGTACACTTTGTTTGGTGGTTTAGTCTCTGGGAGCTCTGAGGGGGTCTGGTTGGTTGATATTATTGTTCTTCATATGGGGTTGCAAACCCCTTCAGCTCCTTCAGTCCCTTATCTAACTGGTCCATTGGGGACCCATGCTCAGTCCAATGGTTGACTGTGAACATCTGCCTCTGTATTTGTCAGGCTCTGGCAGAGCCTCTCAGGAGACAGCTATATCAGGCACCTGTCAGCAAGCACATCTTGGCATCTGTCATAAGGTCTGGGTTTGGTGTCTGTATATAGGATGGATTTCCCAGGCGGGGCAGTCTCTGGTTGACCTTTCCTTCAGTCTCTATTTCTATAATGAATAAAAATATACTAGTAAAAGAAATCCCTTTTCATTTAAAAACAATTCTTTCACACACACTTTTCTAACTGTAACCCTAACATGCATATGTTTTTTACAGAATATAATTAGAATCACCAGTTGCCCCGGCTATACCTATGATGCACATTGACAACCTCCACCTCATCCTCATTTTAAGATTTCTTAGTTGTTAGTTAAGCATAGTCCCTCTCCCTCTGATTCCAAAGTTTCCCAAAGAAACGATATTTATAACTCAGTGATACTCCTGACTTGATCAAGTGCTATTGTGCAAAGTGTCTACTGAGTCTTCATTTTCCAAATTGTGGGTGCCTCACATAATCCCACTTACATTTTCAAGATGTTGTTGACCAGACTTAATAGCCTGATTCTCAGAAGGCATTTCTCTTAGTTTGGCTTCATCTAATAAAATGGCTCATTGGGTTAGTGACCACTCCCCAGTGCTAACAGCATGGGAATCCCTCCAGAGCTTCCAGGCTTAGTCCACAGCCTTCCCAGAATGCCACAGAATGCCACCTCATTCATGCTTGGCCTCTCTTTCTTACTAGAAGGCAGCTGTTTCTGAGCAATTACCCTTGGTTGCCAAGGATACATGTTCGGAAAGATGTGTTTATTACCCACAGTGACTTGCCCTAATCCTCTTAGGAAATGCTGTTCTCCACATGGAAAAAATTATCAACATACTTTAAGTTACACTGTTATGTTAAAACTAGTATTTTAAACAGTTTTTTATTCCTTGGTCTTGCTCTAGGTCAGATTTGTGTTGAGGAGGCTTTTGATTTGTGGAGCAGCATCTGGTATTCAGTTTGGGAACCTTCAGAATATTAGTGTATTTCTATCAAGGAGATATATATATATATATATATTTTCCTATCTTCCAAATCCATAGAAGTCAACAAGATGGAGCAAAGGTGACAAAAGGCCACCTCTGTATTGTCACAGGGAGGGGTCTTATGAAATGCACATCTGTGGGAGCTCAATGCCTCATTTCCTAGTACACCACCTCAGGTGACTGTTTTGCTCTTTTCCATTTCATAAATGAGCAGACATGATATCACATGGTAAATGTATGCTGAGATAGAGGCACCAAAGCTCATGCCCTTTTTAGACCCAGGAAAAGAAGGGACATGGGTAAAGTATAAGAGCTTAGATTCTAGCTCTAGCTTCTTCACCAGCAGGCTATATCTTCCTCTATTGGGGTTCCAGGCTCCTTGGGATCAATCACATGGCAGAGCTCTTTATGCCAAATATCTTTTTTGTATAGGACAGTTGCTTTTGTGCTTGGATTCTGAGGGTCCTAATAAATCAGAAATTCTATGGTTACGGGTAAATCTTTTAAAAACTCAAACTCAGTGGTACACTACCAACAAAATAGCCAGAGCCGGCAGAGGGAGAGTTGCTTTATTGCCTATTAAGGTGAGTTTTTATTTTTCTCTCACAGTATTTTTAACTTAGGTTTAAGCCGGGCGTGGTGGCGCACGCCTTTAATCCCAGCACTCGGGAGGCAGAGGCAGGCGGATTTCTGAGTTCGAGGCCAGCCTGGTCTACAAAGTGAGTTCCAGGACAGCTAGGGCTACACAGAGAAACCCTGTCTCGAAAAAAAAAAAAAAAAAAAAAAAAAAAAAAAAAAAAAAAAAAAAAAAAAAAAAAAAAAAAAAAAAAAAAACAAAAAAAAAACAAAAATAAAAACCTTAGGTTTAAGAATCCCTGACTCAGAGGGCTAGAGAGATGGCTCAGTGGTTAAGAGCACCGACTGCTCTTCTGAAGGTCCTGAGTTCAAATCCTAGCAACCACATGGTGGCTCACAACCATCTGTAATGAGATCTGATGTCCTCTTCTGGTGTGTCTGAAGACAGCTACAGTGTACTTAGACATAATAATAAAGAATCCCTGACTCAGGCAAATGGTGTTATATGGATGCTGGTACAAATACCCATGGTGTTTAATTGCATGTGAACACATACAGTGTCCTGGTTCTGAGATGTGACTTTATGTTCCTTTATTGTCCCTTGCTGTGTTTCATCCTTGCAGATCTCTAAGGGCACTGGCAATAGTGAGGCTCCCCATAGGAATCTACAGATTCTGTCCAGATGTATGTTCTTGTATTTGCTTGTAAAAAAAACAAAACAAAAAAAAAATCCCACCTAAACCCACCACACCCTCATCAACACAGACACTGAGGTAGGAATTTAGGGAAAGCTCATGCTCCAAGTATACTATGGGCAAACTGTTGGGTTTTTTGAAATGATAGAGCTTCATATCCATCATGGCAAACTCATACTGTGGCCAGACACAGCTTATCAGACATTGCATGTCTTTACATTTCCCAGCATCATTTCTTCAGCCTTTTGACCAGTTTGAATCCCAATTAACGTTAGGATTTCAGTAAATGTTTGTGCCATGACAGTATATGCCTGGACAGAGTAATCTTCATCTTGTTTCCTATGCAGAACTCTCTGAATCAGTAGGGAAATCAACACTGCTCTACATCACTCCCTATTGTATAAAACAATGTTTTTTGAAAATTCACTTTGTCCCAAGAGACTTCATTTTACAAGCAGCCTTTGATTCCATTTGAGAATGGAAGATGTCAATGTACCCAGCTAGACAACTGTATATAAGAGATTTGGGGAATGGTTTGTTTGAGGAGTAGCTAACACAAAATTACACTTTAAAAGTGAGCTTCATTAGGACAGAGGATCTTGCAACTTTGGAAGCAATAATCAGGCCTCAAAGTAAAAGAACAGTACAGAGTAAGGATGTCATACTTGAGACGCCATGATGAGGCAGACAGAGAAAGAGAGCCTTCCCTTTTAAAGCAAGGGAGGAGCTTCACTAAGAGGAATACCTTACAGTGAAAGAATGATGGCCACCACAGGCAGTGTGTATCCCGGGTAATTTTTGTCAACTTGACACAAACTAGAATCACCTGAGAATTTCAATCAAGTTCCCGCCTCCATCAGATTGTCTTGTGGCCATATCTTCATGGATAACTGACATGGTAAAGTCCATCCCACTGTGGAAGATATCACCTTTATACCAAGGCATCTGAGTTAAATAAGATATGAAGTTGAAAAATCCAGGGAGAGTGATCTGGTAATCAGCATTCCCCTGTCGTCTCTGCCTTATTTCTTACCTTCAGATTCCCACTTTGGTTTATCCATAATATAATTACTACAGTGATGACTTGCAATCTGTAAGCCAAATCAAACCTTTCATTCTAAGTTGTTTTTATCTTGATGTTTACCACCATAATAGATAACCAAACTAGAGCAGGTCTACAGGACAGGGTGGACTGAATGAAGACTCCGCTTAACCTTGAGGTGGATCTAGTTTTCCTCTTTCCTGTGGATCCTCTCAGCCTCCTCTTGTAGACCATTTCCACTTCTTTGTTCCAAATTCCAATATCTAAATCACTGTCTACCTGGCAACCCAGTGGACACACCAAGGCCAGTAGTCAGGTAGGTGATACATAACTCATTGTGCTGGTATCTAATTAGAGCCTTCACTCATACTGGTACTAGAAGGTACTCAGTGTACTACCAGATGAGAAACATAAACACCAATGCAGTTGCAGACTCCTCTATTACACTGGTGGCCTGCCTACAAGATATTGTTGTGCTGCAGTGGTGCAAACATTGTAAGAATAACCAATCACTCTATGGTGTATTTAAGGTCTACTCTTTGTGATGAAACCCATGTCTGACACTACTCAAGTAGTCAAGAACCTGAGAGTAGATAGGCCAGGGACCTAGGGGAAAGTAAATTGCTCTTTGAAAGGAATGTAGCTCTAAATTGATTTCTAATAATTCCATGCTGCACTCATAGATTGGTGTCTCACTCAGAGAAGTTTCCTCCTCAGAGTGCATGAGAACACATACAATAACCCACAACTGGACAGTGTGCAAAGATAAGTGACTTTGGAACATTTAGTCCTAAGTGGACTTGGGGCTCAGGGACTTAGGTAGACAAGGAGGCAGAAATTTGTAAGAGCTAGTGGTGAAGGATGACACCAGGGAAACCTTGCCTTGATCATTTTGGAGGGCCCAGTGATACCTTCACAGGTGCCTTTATAGAGAGTAGAAAGAAGGCTACTCTATAAGCTACTCTATAAGAGATCAGCCAAATAAGCAGGCCTGGTCGACTTGAGTCACCCAGTGAAGCCAATGAAGTGACTCCTCAGAGATTCCAGGAAGCAGCACAGCTAGCATTTTGGCCTTAACTCAGTGAACCTGAATAATACTTATGGTTTTTAGAAATATAGCACAGTAAGTAGGTGCTCTTTTAAGTCACTAAATAGAAAGGTGTTTGACATGGCAAACAGACAGTTATTAGAAACAAACTCAAACCCCACTAATAGGGGCTGAAATAACCTGAAAACCCCAAAAAAGGCATTAATAAAAATGTCCCCAGGACAAAATTGCTGATAAAACGCTTTTCTAATTTTTCTTTTGTTTTCCTTTCCTTTCTCTCTTCTCTTTCCTTTGCTTTTCCTTGCTGCACTCTTTCTGATTTATTTTTTTCCTGAGACAGGGTTTCACTGTATAGTCATGACTAGCCTGGAACTCTGTAAAGGAAACTGGCTTCACACTCACAGAGATCCTCCCAGTTCTGCTTCCTGAGTACTGGGACTAAAGG
Organism: Mus minutoides; assembly: GCA_902729485.2. Lineage (NCBI taxonomy): Eukaryota > Metazoa > Chordata > Mammalia > Rodentia > Muridae > Mus > Mus minutoides. The sequence continues at coordinate 893,955 of LR753346.1, read as the reverse complement.
GGTAGAGCACCACCTGGCTGGTCTTTTCTTTAAAATGTATGCATAAAAATGATATTGTATGCTGTTTCCAAGTCAATACAGTACATAATGGAAATACTTTAAAACTATTTTTATCCAAGTTTTAATGATCCTAAGGATATATTATTTTTATTGCAATAAGTGAGAAATGGCAGTGAAAGAACCTGTGTAATAAAACACCTGTACACAGAGAGGTTTAGGAATGGTTAGAACTCAAAAGGAGTGGCTTCTTTCTAAATTCTTTAAACAAAGCACAAGATGGACTGTTACTTCAACAACTTTTCAAGTAATCTCCTGTTATAGTATGTTTGAAGGTGGTATCTATACACCCCTGGTTCACATTTTCCCAGTGCTGCACATATTATATTACAGCTTTTGCTATGGAAATTGTTTTTGTGTGTCCTGAAACATAATTTAAAGCCCAAACTGATTGCTTAGGTGTTAGCAATAAAAATTTAAACAAAATCACTGGGGAGGAGGTGATATACAATCAAGTGTTCTGTTGAGTAGCATGAACTTAAAAAGAATAATAGGTAATTTGTCACAACACCACCCACAACAGTTTGTATAGAGGTAAAATACACGTATCAGTGTTTACCCGTGACTTTAAAGTATATGAACTGATAGTTGGATATAGTAATGGCGTTCCTTACCTTAATCACAGGGGAAATCATGACCAGAAATTGTTGCCTGACAGCAAACCAAGGCTCAAAAAAAAAAATCTCTAATGTCAGGGTAGGCATTCTGGTCATTAGTTCTCAGCTAAGTTGGCTTTAGGGGTTGCATATACTTGCTGTTCAGAGTACAAGGTAGGAGAAACAGGTGTCCAGCCTGTGTTCCAGATGTGACTTCTAGCATGTATGTTATGCGCGGTCACAAAGCATTCAATAATCTTCCTGATTCTAGAAAGGTCAGATGCCCATTCCCACAGATGCTCCATTGCTTCAGCTTTGCAAGCTCCAGGTCTGTGGCTGGCCAGTGTGTCAGCACTGAATTTATGTTGAATAGCACAGTTTCCTTATCCTTAAAAGGATATTTCTATATTTTGAAGTCTATCTAAAAGCCATACTTATGTTCCTTCAATGGGTGTGTTGAATAAAACAATGCTATGGTAAGACAACCTTCAACAAAATGCTTCTCTTTGGAAATCCAATGTAGGAGAGTTTTGGCATAGGAATAAATTTGGTGAGATAGCCATAGGAATTCAATCGGAATTCAACCTGCACTCTGTAATAATTTTCACTCATTGAAACTGTGAGAAAGATCATCATGAAAGGCCAGTTTGAAGCAAGTTGATGTACAGCAGATATATAATTTTTTTATCCCTTCAATAAGTTTTAAGTTTAAATAATAAATGTTAATATTATTGGGATACAGTTATTTTTATATACATAAATTCCTACTTCTCTAGAGGTTAATAGCCTTCTTTGTAGGATTAATTTTCAACAGTAATAGAAAGAATTTGAAGTACAAAACTTGAGACTACTCTGTGTGGGGGAAGAAAGATAATGATTTAAAGAGACCTTATAGTATTTAGTGCTGGAGACACAGCTGGCCCATGGATGGCCACTGTCCCTTGAGTTAGCATTTCCTGGTCCTTTGCTTTCTTGAGTCTACACTTGATGAATGTAGGCAAGATACCATCAAATAAAAAAGTTCTGTGTAATTTTTGGAGAAATTTTTTTAAAGTAAGGGAGGAAATTTCATTTAAAAAAACTGTCTATATATTTCACAGTATTTACAGTAACTATGGATACATAAATGGATGGACTTTATTCCTGTACAGTTAAGTAACTGACTACCTCATACATGTCCTTTCTGTATCATGGTACATTTTATACTATACTTATATAATCAGGAGAAGCAGTATGGTTCCTCTGTTGATTGACTATATTAGTAACATATTTGTTCAGTTGGGTTTTGTATATGAAAAGAGTGGCTGGTGTGTGTTGTCCTTCATGGCTTGGGTCCTGGAACCCTGGCTCGTGTTGGTGAGAGAAGGAAGAAGAGGCAGACACACAGACACATGTACTTATATTGAAGCTGAGGTCAGGTTGAGTCCTACACCACTACCTCTTCAACCTGGGCAGTTAGTATGATTACTAGCTATAGCATGGGTTGGGGGAATCTAGTCTTGGTAACAGATCTCTGTAAGTGAGCAGACACGGGTTATAAATATGTAAAATGTGAAGCTGCAGTTGCTAGTCTCTGCACATACAAATCAATTGTTCATAAACACTCATATTTAGCCTCCTGAGAAAAGGTTATCATTTCTTTTGAGCATGGGTAATTGCTTTGGCTATTGTCCCATGGGCTCAAGGCCTTGGCATCCACAATATAGCCTTGCTCATTTTAAAATATTCATTCATCTAAGGACTTACTCAGGCATCCTCTGTTCCCTACATACTTCTCATGTTAAAACTTAAATGTTTGGTGAGTCCTGTTCTTGTCCCTCTTCAACAGTCTACCCCAGCTTACCTCTTGTGATACAGTTAGGTTTTAGTCTTAAGCTATGCCCCTCCCACCGCCCTCGTGTTTATGCACCCGTCTTTGTGTGTACCAGCTGAGAATTAACATATTCCAAGAATTCTCCCTGAGAGTGTGGATTCAAAGTCTATAACCCTGCTTTGGGGAGCTTGTCTTTTGGGGAGGGGGATGAGCTTTTTGTGTATCTCCTTTTCATATACTTTAAATGTTGAATAGTTCCAAATAATGATAGAACTTTTTTTTTAATTACTTATTGGGGATTTTCTTGTAGTAAATATTATGTGATGCAATTTACAGGCAACATAGTATGTCAAGAGGTATAAAATATGAATATCACTATGTTACAGAGGAGGCTATTTAAGCATGAAAGGCTAATCAGCTTAACAAAATGAGTCAGCAAGTTGGCTCCCTTTAGGTGCCTACCCTTACTATCTTGTCAAGTTGTCCTATTTACTCTTTCCTTTCCTGGGGTGACCTTATGTCTTCCTGTTCTTTGTCTTTGATGCTAAACTTCTACTCCTCCCTGAGAGCAAAGACTAAAACACAATCATGCTTTAGCAAAGACTAAAACACAAACAAAACCTTGCTTTTGGACAGGATTCATGTTGTTGGTTTCTGTATCTTTAATATTGTTCCCACCTTTTATGGGACCTATTGTATTCTGTAGTTTTTTGTGCCAAGATATTTCTCTGGAGTAGGTTTTTAAGAATTCTGTGATTTTTTAATACCTTGTATGAAGTAATATTAATACCCTGTGAGTTTATTTGAATAGGAGGTCTAAGTTGTTCCTGGACCAAAGACAGTGCCATTGAAAACTGGGGAAGTTGGAACATCTTCTGGTATCTCTCTAGGAAGCTGTAGCAGCCTTCTTTATAACAGGCAGAAGCTGGAAAGAACCCAGATGTCCCTCAACAGTGGAATGGATACAGAAAATGTGGTACATTTACACAATGGAGTACTACTCAGCTATTAAAAACAGTGAATTTTATGAAATTCTTAGGCAAATGGATGTATCTGGAGGATATCATCCTGAGTGAGATAACCCAATCACAAAAGAAGTCACTTCGTATGCACTCACTGATAAGTGGATATTAGCCCAGAAAACTAGAATATCCAAGATACAACTTCCAAAACACAAGAAAATCAAGAAGGAAGACCAACGCGTGGATGCTTCATTCCTCCTTAGAATAGGGAATAAAATATCTATGGAAAGAGTTGCAGAGACAAAGTTTGGAGCGAAGATGAAAGGATGGACCACCCAGAGACTACCCCACCTGGAGGTCCATCCCATAATCAGCCACCAAACGCAGACACTACTGCATACGCCAACAAGATTTTGCTAAAAGTATCCAGATAGAGCTGTCTCCTGTGAGGCTTTGTCAGTGCCTGGCAAATACAAAATTGGATGCTCACAGTCATCTCTAGGAAGGAACACAGGCTTCCCAATGTAGGAGAGCTAGAGAGAGTACCCAAGAGCTGAAGGGGTCTGCAACCCTATAGGTGGAACAACAATATGAACTAATCAGTTCCCCCAGAGCTCCTGTTTCTAGCTGCATATGTAGCAGAAGATGGCCTAGTCAACCATCATTGGGAAGAGAGGCCCCTTGGTCTTGCAAACTTTATATGCCCCAGTACAGGGGAATGCCAGGGCCAAGAAGTGGGAGTGGGTGGGTAGGGGAGCAGGGTGGTGGGGAGGGTATAGGGTACTTTTGGGATAGCATTTGAAATGTAAATAAAGAAAATACCTAATAAAAAAAAAAAGAAAAGAAGAGTGAGGCAGTTTTCAGCACAAGTAGGATTGTTGAAAGGAGAATATGGACCACTCAAATATTCTTTGAAAACCTATACCTGGATGTAGGGACTGAAGTCTTCTTTTAAATTTGAAAACAAACAAGCAAAAAAACAAAGAAATCACTGTTTAAGTTTAATTACTGTTTAAGTAGTTTAATTTCTGACAGGTGACCCAACAGTGTAGAAACTGGGCAAAATCAAAGATCCTAAGTTTGAAGACACCAAAAGGGCCAAGTTCTGTATACACTCTTGAACCAAGGTCTCAAAGAAGCAGGATTCCAGAGTACTGAGCTTGTTTGCTCCAAGGCTGGGAAGCATATGACTAGTTAATTGGAGGCCACAGACATCCTGGTCCTAAGTTAGCATAGTCAGTTGTTTTCAATATCTTTGTTTACACTATCTTTTGGAAAAGTGAATATTTTCTGTGGAAGGTTTCATAAACATTAGGAGATTTTATTTAGTAGGAAGTAGGTAACCAGAGACATATCTTTGTGGGTTAGATATTACTCTGGCCTCTTCTATCCATTTTCTTTTCCTATCTATCATGGTCTAAACTGCTAAAATCTGCCACATTCTGACCTCTCTGATGGAGTGGTATGTGAAACATTGAGTGAAAACAAATATGTCCTCTGCTAATGTTGCTCTGTTAAGAATTTTTGTCACAGTGATGGCAAAAAATATAGATCATTTCCTCCATCTCACAGTGTAGATTGAGGCTTCTGACAATTTTCATGTATATCCACATGGACACACAAAAGAGGAGCAATAGCTATTTCTGATGTTTTCCAATAAGGTTAAAAGATGACAGGATTTTTAAGACAAATTTTAAAAACAAAGAGAAACTAAGTATAACTTTAATATTACATTAAAAGTATAATACAGTATACATGATATTGTGGAGAAAGAAAATCCAGGTCACTCAACACTTGTCAACCCAGAAGAGACAAGTGCTTAGATAACTTGGCTGATTTGAAAATCCAAGTTTTTGGGACTCTGCCCTTGGGGCTGAATGGGGGAGGCTGTTTAAGAAGGTCAGCCTCCTAGGCTTTTACCCTGTGCAGACTCTGAAGATGTCTCTGTCTCTGAAGATGTCTCTGTCTCTGTTGCAAGGTTTGATGAGAACCTGAGTCCCAGCCAGAGAATAGAAGGATCGAGCTTATGCAATTTCATATCATAATATATTCCTTCACCAGTATCATCATGCAGGACACAGTGATAGGGTTGTCATATAATTGTATTACCTCCATGAGAAGATAAATCAAAACTTTATTTAATGAGTCTAGAAACTTCCACCCCTCACATTATTTCACAAATTCACAAGACAGCCAACTGGGAAATTTCTTAGTAGTGTTTTTCTTTCAGGCAAGCATCTAGCTTCTAAACGTTATACTATTATCACATTTTTTTCGGTACTCCCATATCTTTACATAGTTTAAACTCACCTTCACTTTGTGCTAGAGTTCCAAAAGAGACTGTTAATATGCATGCAGTCTGGATTTGACAGGAAGAGTCAGTAAAATGAGAACCCAGGGATGTGGGTTATGGATTCTGTCTTTTATGTTTCTTTTTTTCTTTTTAACTCAACAGCTATATCAGAATCATATAACAAAACTCAGACAATTTTCCACACACTGTGGAGGTAAAAAGAACAAGGATATACAGAACCTCTTTGTCCTACGTACACACTGACAAAAACAAACACATTAATAAAATAAATGAATGAGGTTATAATAGCTCTTAAGAGGAAACCACTAAATGTGATTGAAATAGAAAGGTCCATGCACACATGCTCGTGCATCCCTCCCACCCCACAACTCTCATGGTCAAATGAATGCTCTTTGGAGCTAGTAACCTGTGGACATCAGCGCATGCAAATGGTAGAACAGACCCTGAAGTAGCAGGGGGCAGGGGTGGGGAGGTCACTCAGCCTGCCTCTGTAGTTTGGTAGAGAAGAAGAGAGACCAACCACACAAGGGGCTTTTACAGTCATCCAGACAAGATTTGCTGATTGTCAGATTAAAGTAGTGGCATCAGAGTAAAGCAACAATTGAAGTGGATGCATGTTGGAGATGGGTCTGGCTTACCTTAGAATAAAATTTGGTACAAGACATTGAGAAATTGGCTCTGCTCAAGTTTCTAGCTTATGTGTTTGGAGGGTAGTAATGCCACTTTCTGAGCCAAGGAATAGGTGTTGAGAGACAAAAATGTGAGTATTCCTGTGTGAGGCTCAGAATACCTGCATGTGGAGTATCTGGGTCTGAAGCTCACAGGGACAAGGAGAGGCAAGGTTCTCATTTAGTCTGATGAAACCACTGGTCATAATTCTAAACTCACTGTTCCCCTGATTGCAGAGCATTTAGGAGACACAGCCTCAGTCGGAAATGGAAACATTGGCCAGCTGCCAATTCTCTGGTGCGTTTACCTTTTGCCATTCTCCTTAGCCAATTTAAGTGCTTTCCCCCACCCTCCTGGGAAAAGGATATTCTCATTCTTTTATAGTTAGTTAGTAAGTTAGTTACTTAGTTACTTAGTTAGTTTGTATGTGTGTGTTTGTGTGTTTGTGTGTGTGAACTTTAATGTGATATTTTACTATAGTCCACATTCAAAGCAGCACCCCTACATGCAAATTAGTTTCTTCTGAACCTTCTTTATGTTCAAAATTGTTAAAATTTAGGACATCATGATAGATTTAAAATGCAATAGAATTAGTGAAAACTCAGGACTTTTAAATAGATTTGACATTTTTATTTAAGTATCATTTGTCAGACAATATACTTAAGCATAGGGAGCTAGAGAGATTGCCTACCATCGTGGTGTTGTGGAGCCCTGTAGAAAAACGCATGCCTATCCTCATCCCTATGTCATCAAGGGGGCCAGAGGTAAGGGTGACTGCCATTTTGGTGTCAGGGAGTCACTCCACTATATCAATGGAAGAGGGGTATTCCTGGGTAGGTAAGCCAAATGCTACATTTAGGTGAAACAAGGCCTCTGCCAGGGCCAGATGAGGGTCACATTTGGACTCATGGGAGGTAACCCAAGTCAGCAACCCCTTTAAAGTCCAAGTGGACCTTTCTACTCTCTCCTGAGTTTGATGGATATAGGGAATCCCAAAAGTATGGCTAATCCCCCATGAGGCAGCAAACTCATTGAATTGTTAAGAGGCATAGGCAGGGCCATTATCCATCTTCAAAACACAAGAAACGAAATGCATCGACTTCTTGGCTGTAGGCTTCTGAATCTTTCTGAGTCAACATAACCTACACAGCAGATTTCATAGCCTTAATGACATGGGAGGTTTTTCTTTCAAGAGCACAACATATACAAAAGAGAAGCAAGTATCTACAATAATATGTACATAACTAAGATTACCAAAAGAGGGATAGTGAGTAACTTCCATCTGCAAAATAGCATTGGGGAAATAGCACTCCTAGGTTGACACCTCCCCTATTTAGGAGATCCAATGGCTCAAATGGGGTGCAGGTGGTATTAGTTCTTGCAAGATGTTTGCATTGTGTCATGGATAATTCCAGCAAGAGCTTGTGCAAGTTTTGTGGGGAAAGGTGAAATTGTTGATGCAATGCTCTCATCTGTTCCAAGAGTCCCTGGTCAACAGTTATTATCATTAAGTCAGTCGTCTCATTGCCCTTAGGCAAGATTCCTGGGATCTGATGTGAGAAATGAACCAAGGCTGTGCCCTATTCTCAAGGGCTCCTTGAAGGGACTTCATAAGGACATGTATAGGACTAGTCTGATCTTTTATGTAGGGAATGATTATGTTCAAACAGCCTGAACTGCATATTGACTGTCTGAAAATATATTAACAAACTGTTTTTAAGAGGTTATGGTGGTTTAGTGGAGTGAACCCTGACCGGTAGCAATAGGTCACTCAGGGTGGGCTTTACAATGTTATTGCTTGGTAATGAATTTGAGATCTGGGGCTAAGGATAGAGAGACAGCAGGGACAGAGAAATTAAGATGTGTGGAGACCCAGGCAGATGTGGCATAATTTATTCACTCTAAGCAAAGGTGATGGGGAGGGGGGTCCCTACAGGAGTCATACCAGGCAGGAAAATAATCGATGAAGACTTGAGAATGAAAACTTAGTTCAAACTGGGTCAAATTTAATGAGTCTGGTGCCAAGCTCGCTTATTGCCAGCATATTTCAAAACTATACAATTTGGGAAAAAAAAAGTTTCCTGGTGTAATACAATCCCTGGTATACAAGGCATAATTATGTCAAAACTCAACTCAAAGTACAAGTGATTTCTTCCAAGATCCCCTTGCTCCAGTTGTTAGGGATCCACATGAAGACTAAGCTGCACATCTCCTACACATGTGTGGGGAGGCCAAGGTCCAGCACATCTCCTACACATGTGTGGGGAGGCCGAGGTCCAGCACATCTCCTACACATGTGTGGGGAGGCCGAGGTCCAGCACATCTCCTACACATGTGTGGGGAGGCTGAGGTCCAGCACATCTCCTACACATGTGTGGGGAGGCCGAGGTCCAGCACATCTCCTACACATGTGTGGGGAGGCCAAGGTCGCACATCTCCTACACATGTGTGGGGAGGCCGAGGTCCAGCACATCTCCTACACTTGTGTGGGGAGGCCGAGGTCCAGCACATCTCCTACACATGTGTGGGGAGGCCGAGGTCCAGCACATCTCCTACACATGTGTGGGGAGGCCGAGGTCCAGCACATCTCCTACACATGTGTGGGGAGGCCGAGGTCCAGCACATCTCCTACACATGTGTAGGGAGGCCGAGGTCCAGCCAATATACATTCTTTGGTTGATTGTTCAGTCTCTGAGAGCCCCAAGGGTCCAAGTTAGTTGACTCTGTTGCTCTTCCTGTGAGACCCCTGTCCCCTTCAGGACCCTCGATTGTTTCCCCAACTTTTCTATAAGAGCCCTCAAACATCATCGACTTCTTGGCTGTAGGCTTCTGAATCTTTCTGAGTCAGCAGCTGGGTGGAGCCTCTCAGAGGATAGCCATGCTAGGACTCCTATCTACAAGTATAAGCATAACAGAGTATCATTAATAATGTCAGGGATTGGTGCTTGTTCATGGGATTGGTCTCAAGTTGGGCTGGTTATTGCTTGGCCATTCCCTCAGTCTGTGCTCCATGCCCTGTTCCTTCAATTCTTGTAGACAGAATATATCTTGGAGCAAAGTTTTATGAGTGAGTTGGTTTCCATAATGTTACTGATAGGAGTTAGGGTAGTTATCTCTATGAAGATGCAGAAGCCTTAGATAAGGGAGGTTCCCAAGGATCAATGGGGTGTTCTTAGATGTGACTCAGCATTGGAAATGTGTACCCTGAAGAGGCCATGTCCTGTAGCCAGGCAAGAACCCCAGTGGAGCAATAGAGACACCAACCCACGCCCTTATACTATTAAATGATACTCTGCTGTTCTTGCAGATAGGAACTTAACATAACTGACTCCTGAGAGGCTTCATCCAGCAGCAGATGAAACAGGGGCAGAGACTTGGGAAATTTTGTGGAAAAGTGGAAGATAGAATTGAGTGATGCTGAAAGTCAGTCTGGCAGTTTTCAGAAAATTGGCCATAGTATTACCTGAGGACCTAGCCATACCACTCCTGGTATATACCCAAAAGATGCTCTAACATATAATAATGCATGTTCCACTATATTCATAGCAGCCATATTTATAATAACCAGAACCTGGAAACAATGCAGAAGTCTCTCAACAGAATAATATATACAGAAAATGTGGTACATTTCCACAATGGAGTACTACTCAGCCATTTAGAAATAATGACTTCATAAAATTTGCAGATAAATGGATTGAACTAGAAAATATCATCCTGAAGAACACACATGGTATGTACTTACCAATAAGTGAATATTAAGGGGGGGGAGCTCAGAATACCCATGATAAAACTTACAGACCATATGAAGGTCAAGAAGAAGGAAGACCAAATTGTGGATGCCTCAGTCGTATTTTGAAGGGGAAACAACCCAGATGGCCCTCAACAGAGGAATGGATGCAGAAAATGTGGTTCATTTACACAATGGAGTACTATTCAGCTATTAAAAACAATAACTTCATGAAATTTGAAGGCAAATGGATGGAACTTGAAAATATCATCCTTAGTGAGATAACTCAGTTACAAAAGAACAACACTGTATGCACTCACTGATAAGTGGATATTAGCCATTCCACATACAGTCACCAGACCCTGGACATTATTGTGGATGACAAGAAGTGCTTGCTGACAGGAGCCTGAAATGGCTGTCTCTTGAGAGACTCTGCCAGAGCCTGACAAATACAGATGTGGATGCTTGCAGCCAAGCATTGGACTGAGAGTGGGGTCCCTGATGGAGAAGTTGGAGAAGGGACTGAAGGAGCTAAAGGGGTTTGCAGCCCCAAGGAGGGAACAACAGTGTCAACAGACCAGACACCCCAGAGCTCCCGGGGACGGGACCACCAGCTAAAGAGTACAGATGGAAGGACCCATGGCTCCAGCTACATATGTAGCAGAGGATGGCCCTGTTGGACATCAGTGGGAGGAAAGGCCCTTGGGCCTGAGGGTATTCGATACCTAAGTATAAGGGAATTCCAGGGCAGTGAGGTAGAAGTGGGTAGGAGGGTGAGGGAGTGACCTCATAGAGGCAGGGGGAGGGAGGATGGGTAAAGGGGTTTCTGAAGGGTAGACCTGGAAAGGGGAAAACATTTGAAATGTAAATAGAGAAAATATCCAATTAAAAAATAATATATGAAAATAGGAAGGGGGAACAAAATAATCCCAGGAAGTAGAGGGTGGGCGGGACTTGGGAAGAAGAAAGGAAGGGGAGAGGAAAAGGAGGGGGCAGGATTGGGTGTGGGAAAGATGTACAGAGGGTCAGGACATTGAACAGAAGTGTGCAGCAATGGGGGCTGGGGAACTGGGGGTAGCCAAGAGAAAGTCCCAGGTGCCAGGAAAGCAAGAGGCTTTCAGACCCAATGGGGATGAGATTAGCTGAAATGCCCAAAAAGGGGAGAGAAAACCTACACAGATCATATCCAGAGATTAGGCTCAGCCTCCTGTTTGAGGGCTGTGGCCAACTACTATTCTCAAAATTTTAATCCAGAATTGCTCCTGTCTAAAGAAAATACAGGGACAAAGAGTGGAGCAGAGACTGAAGGAAAGGCCATCCAGAGACTGCTCCACCTGGGGATCCATCACATATACAGCCACCAAACCCAGACACTATTGCTGATGCCAAGAAGTGCTTGCTGAAAGGAGCCTGATATGGCTGTCTCCTGAGAGGCTCTGCTAGAGCCTGACAAATGCAGAGGTGGACGTTTGCAGCCAACAATAGGACTGAGCAGGAGGACCCCAATGGAGGAGTTAGCAGAAGGACTGAAGGAGCTAGAGGGATTTGCAACCCCATAAGAAGAACAACAATATCAACTAACCAGAACCCCCAGAGCTCCCATGGACTAAACCACCAACCAAAGAATAAACAAGGAGGGACCCATGACTCCAGCTCCATATGTAGCAGAAGATGGTCTTGTCTGCCATCAAAGGAAAGGGAGGCCCTTGGTCCTGTGAAGGCTTAATACAACAATATGGGGGAATGCTAGGGCAGTGGGGAAGGAGTGGGTGGGTGGGTGGGTGGGGGAAACACCCTCATAGAGGCAGGGTAAGAGGGGTTGATGGGAGATTTTCAGAAAGGAAACTGGGAAGGGGGTTAACATTTGAAATGTAAAGAAACAAAATGACCAATAAATTTTTTTTTTTTAAAAGAAAGATTTGGGTGAGCCGAAGTGGTCAAGGACATAACAAGAAAACCTACAGTCAACTAATCTGGGTCCATGAGGGCTCACAGAAATTGTTCCACCAATCAAAGAGCATGCGGGAGCTGGACATAGGTCCCACACACATTTGTAGCAGATATAGAGCTTGGTCTTCATGTGTATTCCCTAACAATTGGAACAGAGGCTATCTTGACTCTGTTACCTGCCATTGGATCCCTTTTTCATATCTGAACTGCCTGGTTGGACATCAGTGGGAGAGGTGCTTATTCCTTCTGGAACCAGATAACCCAGGATGGGGTGGTATGCAAGTGGGACTTCCCCTTCTCTGAGAAGGAGAGAGAGTAATTGGGGTGGAACTGGGAGGAGAGGAGTGAGTGCTTCAGTTCGAATATAATGTGAATAAAAAATAAATTATTGGTGAAATGACGCTAGCTGAACCAAGATAACAAGCAAACAATGATCATGGATTCATTGTTTTCTCTCTGACCTTGACTGAATGTATTGTGACTAGGAGTTCTATACTTCCCAGAAGTGGTGTCTTAGTTAGGGTTTTACTGCTGTGAACAGACACCATGACCAAGGCAAGTCTTACAAAAAACAGCATTTAATTGGGACTGGCTTACAGGTTCAGAGGTTCAGTCCATTATTGTCAAGGTGGGAACATGGCAGCATTCAGGCAGGCATGGAACAGGCAGAGCTGAGAGTTTTACATCTTCATCCAAAGGCTGCTAGTGAAAGACTGACTTCCAGGCAACTAGGGTGGGGGTCTTAAGCCCATACCACAGTGACACACCTACTCCAACCAGTCACACCTATTCTAACAAGGCCACACCTCCAAATGGTGCCACTCCCTGGTCCAAGAATAACAAACCATGACAGGAGGTGAACAAGAATTTCCCAGGGAAGAGGAAATGGAATAGATTTTGCAGATGGACTGGGGGCATGTGAGTATGTGAACAGGAAGGATTGGGTTAGAAAAAGTATATCAACAGAGGACAAGAATAAGCAATCTTTAGGGGGACATGTGGAAGCATAATTTAATGGAATCTTCCTAGAACTTAATGAAGATGACCCTAGCAAGGACTCCTAGGAATGCAAAACTTGGAGCCAGAACTAGCCATCTTCTATAGCCTAGCAAGTCTTCCAGTGGTGGGACTGAGAAATCAACACAGCCACAAAATCTTCAACCCTCAACCTGCCCTGCTTGCATGATGTGTGGAGCAAAAGTGGTCAGAACTTGTGACCCATGACAAGTCTAACTTGAGGCACAAGCCATAAGAGGAAGCCAATGTATGACACACACTATCTGGATGGCCAGGAAACAGAAGTTGGATGATCCGGAGACCAAAGGTAGAAATAAACAGGACCATAAGAGAGAGAGACAGAGAGAGAGACAGACAGAGAGACAGAGAGACAGAGAGACAGAGATAGAGATGGAGAGAGACAGAGAGACAGAGAGAGACAGAGAGACAGAGATAGAGATGGAGAGAGACAGAGAGACAGAGAGACAGAGAGACAGAGAAACAGAAAGGAAAAACATCAATAAGATGATTCGTTATGATATCCTACTATAGATCTGAGTGTAACCCAGTCTTTCTCTGGCAAGTGATGGTAGCCGATGCAGAGAGTCACAGCCACACATTAGGTTTGTCTTGAGGAAACCATGGGAGAGCAGGATGGTGGTCTGTCAGAGCCTGAGGAGTTGAGGACATCAGGAGAACACAGCCCCCAGAATCAGCTAAGCAGGATTCACAGGGGCTCACAGAAGCGGAAGCAATAAACAAGGAGTCTAGATGGGCCTGTGCGGGGATCTCTGTGTACGTCATGGTTTTTGGCTTGGTGTTTTCGGAGAACTCCTGACAGTAAGAATAAGGGTGTCTCTGACTTTTGCCTACTTTTTAAGACCCTTTTCCTCCTACTGGGTTACCTCCCCAGCCTTGATATCAGAGGCTGTGCCTGGCTTTATCATATCTTGTTTTTCCCTGTCTTAGGGGTACCTGCTGTTTTCTGGGGTGATGTGGGGGAGTAGGGAAGCTGGGAAAGAGCAGAGGTGGGGGAATTAGGAAGAGTAGAGGGAGGAGAATCTCTGGTCAGGGATGTATCATATGAGAAAAAAATAAATAAAAATTAAAAATTAAAAGAAAATTATTCCTACTTTTTTCCCCAGTGACCCATAGTATTCCCAGTACTAACCTAGTTCTTTTCTCTATTAAAGAAGACTCAGTTTTATCTTACTCACTGACCAGAAATAAATCATATGTCTACCCCTAAAGTAATCAAAATTAATCCTGTGTCTGGGGATGCTGGTCATGGGCCTTTATGCCAAAAGTTCTTTTTGTTAAGATTTATTTTAATTTTAATTTATGTGCATATATGTGTGATTGGATGACACATGTGTGTATGTTCTCAGAGGCCAGAAGAGGTTTTTCCTGATGCACTGTAGCTGGAATTACATTTATAAGCTGTCAAATGTGAGTGCTAGGAACTGAACTCAAGCCCTCTGGAGGAGTAGCAATTGCTCCTAATTGATGAGCTGTCACTTCATCCAATAAACCAACAGTTTATAATACTGAGTGTATGCCCGAACACCCAGAAGCTAGGTTAACACAAGTGACTGTTGAGGTTTTAGTCTGTTGCTATGTATTGAAATGCTAGGTACTGCACTCCAAGGTCTAGCTGCCCCCAGGGACAAGGAAATCCTCACATAGACAAAGTGATGCTATGTAATCTTGGTCCTTAAATGAAAACTATTGCTTATAGCCTAGAGCTGGGCAAAAGAGAGTAGGGAAGGTTTGGGTTCCAGCGCTTGGGGTCAGAGGTATTCCCACAAGGGAAAAGAGAAGGTGTAGGAAAAGACGCCCCGAGGAAAGGGATCTTGAGAACTGACCATGAGGGCTGGTCAATCGGAGTAAGAACCCACCCAGGAGGAACACGTCAAGTCATATTTTGGATTTATTGATAGGGAAGTAGATGGTAATATCTTAGAGGGTAGATATCTGCCCAGCTCTAGCGCATTAAAGGCTTAGTATAAATATATAAAGAAAAGTTTTGTGTCTTTTATCTGGGACTGGATGATCTAAGGCAAGGAACCAAGTCGCATTTACCTGAGGCTACCTGGAGCTAGGCCATGCCTGCCAGACCGGAAAGGTTAGTGACAAGTGTGTGTGAAAGAACGAGTGTGGGCTCGTTTCACCATTTATTTGCTTTTTGCTGTTTATGAATAAATAAAAAGTGTTAGAACCTTTTCCATTGAGTTTCGAGGAATTTGCTTTCTGCCCCGTTTTACAGCAGTTCGCAGCATTGGGCATTTGTTGACCAGAGGATGCCAGCTGGAGTTTAGCATCCGCTTAGCACCATCTAGAGGCCACAGTTTAAATTGCAGGACATTTACCGGACGGTAGAATTCAGAGCCGCCACTTAGCAGCTGCCTTAACACCACATAGCAGCAGCCTTGCTTTAAATTATAGGCTGTTTACCAGGCAATAAATATTTAGATATGCTCCTAGTCTAAGAACCTCTGGCCTTGACGTAAAAATTGACGCCTCAAAGCCAATTCTGATCCGAAAGGGAATGAAAAGTCCTGCTAAGCGCAGAGAACATTGAAAGGCTAAGAGGGGATCCTTAAACTTACTCAGCAGGCATTTGCCTTTCCTATGACGCCTCGAAGCCAAATCTGACCCGAAAGGGGGATGAGGAAGAGTGGGTAGAGCACAGAAACTCACCCCCTCCTCAAAGCCAAAAAACCAAGGGTGAGGGTAGAGGTCTCCAAACCTAATGAGAGAGTGACACTAGTGAGACGGGTTCATAAATTATTTAATGAATTACTGAAAAACTCACCAAAAAGTGATGTGGCCTGGTACCATCTTCCACCTGAACCCAGCCAAGGGCACCAAGAGCCCCAGAGGACTCTCCACCCAACAGGACCCCTAGCACACCAGGGACCTCTGGATCACAGGTGAGTGGAACACAACATCAGCTCCAAAGAATCCAGGAGAGTATTGTGCCAGCAGGAACAGGGAGAAAGGAGCCCTGCCCAACCAGATGTTGGGATTCTTTCCGGTAGGGGCCAGCCTCTCCATCTTCTGCTTGAGCCCAGCCAAGGGCATCTAGGGCCCTAGAGGATTCTCCACACCGCAGGACCCCTAGCACACACAGCACCTCTTGATCACTGGAGAGCATTTGGGCAACAAAAGCAACAGAGCTTATTGTACAGGGTCCCTTTGGGCCTTCATCCTCAGCCCAAAGTAGAAAAATATGAAGAAAACCCAAAGAGAGACAACTCTGGAGATAGAAACCCTAGGAAACAAATCAGGGACCATAGATGTGAGCATCAGCAACAGAATACAAGAAATAGAAGAGAGAATCTCAGGTGCAGACGATTTTATAGGGAACATGAACACAATAATCAAAGGAAATGCAAACTGCAAAAAGATCCTAACTCAAAATATCAAGGAAATCCAAGACAAAATGAGAAGACCAAACCTATGGATAATAGGAGTAGATGAGAATGAAGATTTTAAAAGTAAAGGGCCAGGAAATATCTTCAACAAAATTATAGAAGAAAATTTCCCATAACTAAAGAAGGAGATGCCCATGAACATACAAGAAGCCTAAGAACTCCAAATAGACTGGATCAGAAAAGAAGTTCCTCCTGACACATAATAATCAGAACAACAAATGCACTAAATAATTACAGAATATTAAAAGCAGTAAGGGAAAAAGGTAAAGTAGCATTTAAAGGTAGACCTATTAGATTTAGACCAGAATTCTCACCAGAGAATATGAAAGCCAGAAGATCATGGACAGATGTTATACAGACACTAAGACAACAGAAATTCCAGCCCAGGCTACTATACCCAGCAAAACTCTCAATTACCATAGATGGAGAAACCAAAGTATTCAATGACAAAACAAAATTCACAAAATATCTTTCCATGAATCCAGCCCTTCAAAGGATAATAAAGGGAAAATACCAACAAAAAGATGGAAACTACACCCTAGAAAATGCAAGAAAGTAATCCTTCAACAAACCTAAAAGAAGACAGCTGCAAGAACAGAATCCCAACTTTAACAACAAAAATAACAGGAAGCAACAATTGCTTTTCTTTAAATTCCCTTAACATCAATGGACTCAATTCCCCAATAAAAAGACATAGACTAATAGACTGGCTACACAAACAGGACCCAACATTTTGCTGATTGCAGGAAGGAAACCCACCTCAGAGGAAAAAAAGAAAACAGACACTACCTCAGAGTGAAAGGCTGGAAAACAATTTTCCAAGCAAGTGGTCCGAAGAAACAAGCTGGAGTAGCCATTCTAATATCAAATAAAATTGACTTTCAACCCAAAGTTATCAAAAAAGACAAGGAGGGGCACTTCATACTTAAAGGTAAAATCTTCCAAGATGAACTCTCAATTCTGAATATGTATGC
The DNA here is from genome assembly GCA_902729485.2 of Mus minutoides. Taxonomy (NCBI): domain Eukaryota; kingdom Metazoa; phylum Chordata; class Mammalia; order Rodentia; family Muridae; genus Mus; species Mus minutoides. The sequence continues at coordinate 876,460 of LR753346.1, read as the reverse complement.
TCCAAATGCAAGGGAAACTTTAGTAAAGCTCAAAGTACACGTTGCACCTCACACAATAATAGTGGGAGACTTCAACAACCCACTCGCAGAAATGGACAGATCCTGGAAACAGAAACTAAACAGACACACGTGGACACTAAGAGAAGTTATGAAACAAATGGATTTAAAAGATATCTACAGAACATTTTATCCTAAAACAAAAGGATATACCTTCTTGTCAGCAAGAAGATATATCCTTCTTCTCACACCTCATGGTACCTCCTGCAAAATTGACCATATAATCGGTCATAAAACAGGCCTCAACAGATACAAAAATATTGAAATTATCGCATGCATCGTATCAGATCACCACAGACCAAGGCTGATCTTCAATAACAAAATAAATAATAGAAAGCCAACATTCACGTGGAAACTGATCAACACTCTACTCATTAATACCTTGGTCAAGGAAGAAATAAAGAAATTAAAGACTTTTTAGAGTTTTAAGAAAATGAAGCCACAACATACCCAAAGTTATGGGACACAATGAAGGCATTCCTAAGAGGAAAACACATAGCCCTGAGTGATTCCATAAAGAAACTAGAGAGGGCATACACTAGCATCCTGACAACAAACCTAGAAGCTCTACAACAAAAAGAAGCAATTTTATCCAAGAGGAGTAACCAGTAGGAAATAATCAAACTAAGGCTAAAATCAACCAAGTAGAAACAAAAAGAACTATTCACAAAGTCAACCAAACCAGGAGCTGGTTCTTTGAGAAAATCAACAAGATAGATAAACCCTTAGCTAGACTAACTAGAGGGCACAGGGACAGTATCCTAATTAACAAAATCAGAAATGAAAAAGGAGACATTACAACAGAATCTGAGAAAATCCAAAATATCATAAGATTCTACTACAAAAGGCTGTACTCAACAAAACTGGAAAACCTGGACGAAATGGACAACTTCCTAGACAGACACGAGATAACAAAGTTAAATCAGGATCAGATTAACAAACTAAACAGTCCCATTTCCCCAAAAGATATAGAAGCAGTCATTAATAGTCTCCCAACCAAAAAAAGTCCAGGACCAGATGGGTTTAGTGCAGAGTTCTATCAGAGCTTCAAAGAAGACCTAACTGCAACTCTCCTCAAACTATTCCACAAAATAGAAACAGAAGGTACTCTACCCAATTCATTATACAAAGCCACAATTACTCTAATACCTAAACCAGACAAAGATCCAAAAAAGAAAGAGAACTTCAGACCAATTTCCCTTATGAATATCGATGCAAAATTACTCAATAAAATCCTCGCAAACTGTATCCAAGAACACACCAAAACAATCATCCATCATGACCAAGTAGGCTTCATCCCAGGAATGCAGAGATGTTTAAATATACAGAAATCCATCAACGTAATCCACTATATAAACAAACTCAAAGACAAAAATCACATGATCATCTCATTATATGCTGAGAAAGCATTTGTCAAAATCCAACACCCCTTCATGTTAAAAGCCTTGGAAAGTTAAGGAATTCAAGGCCCATATCTAAACATAATAAAAGCAATATACAGCAAACCAGTAGCCAACATCAAACTAAATAGAGAGAAACTCAAAGCAATCCCACTAAAATCAAGGACTAGACAAGGCTGCCCACTTTCTCCCTATCTATTCAATATAGTACTTGAAGTCCTAGCCAGAGCAATTCGACAACAAAAGGAGATCAAGGGGATACAAATTGGAAAAGATGAAGTCTAAGTATCACTACTAGCTGATGATATGATAGTATATATAAGTGACCCTAAAAATTCCACCAGAGAACTCCTAAACCTGATAAACAGTTTCAGTGCAGTAGCTAGATATAAAATTAACTCAAACAAATTAGTAGCCTTTCTCTACACAAAAGATAAACAGGATGAGAAATAAATTAGGGAAAAAACACCATTCACAATAGTCACAAAAATTATAAAATACCTTGGTGTAACTCTAACTAAGGAAGTGAAAGATCTGTATGACAAGAACTTCAAGTATCTGAAGAAATAAATTGAAGAAGATCTCAGAAGATGGAAATATCTCCCATGCTCATGGATTAACAGGATTAATATGGTCAAAATAGCTATCCTGCTGAAAGCAATCTACAGATTCAATGCAATCCCCATCAAAATTACAACTGAATTCTTCACTGAGATATAAAGGGACATTTGCAAATTCATCTGGAATAACTAAAAACCTAGGATAGCAAAAACTATTCTCAACAATAAAAAACCTCTGGGAGAATCAACATTCCTGACCTCAAGCTGTATTACAGAGCAATTGTGATAAAAACTGCATGGTACTGGTACAGTGACAGACAGGTAGATCAATGGAATAGAATTGAAGGCCCAGAAATTAACAAACACACCTGTGGTCACTTGATCTTTGACAAGGGAGCTAAATCAGTCCAGTGGAAAAATGACAGCATTTTCACCAAATCTTGCTGGCACAACTGGTGGTTATCACATAGAAGAATGTGAATTGATCCATTCTTATCTCCTTGTACTAAGGTCAAGTCTAAGTGGATCAGGAACTCCACATAAAACAAAAGACACTGAAACTTATGGAAGAGAAAGTGGGGGAAAGCCTTGAATATATGGGCACATGGGTAAAATTCCTGAACAGAATACCAATGGCTTGTGCTCTAAGATTAAGAATCCACAAATGGGAACTCATAAAACTGCAAAGCTTTTGTAAGGCAAAAGATACTGTCAATAAGACAAAAAGGCCACCAACAGATTGGGAAAGGATTTTTACCAACCCTAAATCTGATAGGGGACTAATATCCAATATATTGGACTAATATCCAATAATAAGAGCTCAAGAATCTAGACTCCAAAAATTCAAGTAACCCCATTAAAAATGGGGTACAGAGCTAAACAAAGAATTCTCAACTAAGGAATTCTGTATGGCTGAGAAACACCTGAAAAAAAAAAAAAAAACGTTCAACATCCTTAATCATCAGGGAAATGCAAAGCAAAACAACACTGAGATTACACCTCACACCAGGCTAAGATCAAAAATTCAAGTGACAGCAGATGCTGGCAAGGATGTGGAGAAAGAGGTATACTCCTCCATTCCTGATGGGATTGCAAGCTTTTACAACCACTCTGGAAATCAGTCTGGCAGTTCCTCAGAAAATTGAACATAGTACTAATGGAATATCCAGCAATACCTCTCCTGGGCATATACCCAGAGATGTTCCAACTGGTAATAAGGACACATGCTCCACTATGTTCATAGCAGCCTTATTTATAATAGCCAGAATCTGGAAAGAACCCAGATGTGTCTCAACAGAGGAATGGATACAGAAAATGTGGTACATTTACACAATGGAGTACTACTCTGCTATTAAAAACAACGAATTTATGAAATTCTAAGGCATATGGATGAATTGGGAAAGTATCACCCTGAGTGAGGTAACCCAATCACAAAAGAATTCACATGATATGTACTCACTGATAAATGGATATTAGCCCAGAAACTTAGAATACCCAAGATACAATTTGTAAAACACATGGTACTCAATAAGAAGGAAGACCAAAGTGTGGATACAACTTCTCTATCATCATTGTCAGGACACTCTACAAACTCACGATCAGCATCATTCTTTGTCCAGCATCAGCATGTCTCATTAACCACTCTGGCAGATAGCATGCTCCTTTGGCATCCTGCAGAAAAAACACAAACATGCCCTCTCTCTTCCCTACACTCAGAGTTCCTTAGCATTGAAATTTAAAAATTTTTGTGGTGTATGGGGATACGACTCCCCCTTTTTTGTATAAAAAGAAACAATCTTTCAAATCTGCTGCTATTTTGTAATATCCTTTATGAGTGTTTCCACCTGCTTAATTTTTTAAGATTTCAAAACACTTGCTACAGCACACAATTCTATTATCTGTGCTGAAGCAGGAGGAAATTCAAAAGAATAAACATGTGATCCAATCACATATATTTCTCTCCCATAGAGGGGCTGTTTATAAATATGTTAGATGTATTCTTTATGGGATGCATTCATAAATTTATATGAAATACAAAAGCATGCATAGAAGCAATTTTAACAATTTATCTTTTGTATAATGATTATCAATTTTACCTACAGAGTTTACTATGTAATAGACCAAATATCAAAATTTTGTAATAACCAATTCAATTCCTTTTTTAAGTATTTTTTTAAAGATTTATTTATTTATGATATGTAAGTACACTGTAGCTATTTTCAGATGCACCAGAAGAGGGTATCAGATTTCCTTACAGATGGTTGTGAGCCACCATGTGGTTGCTGGGATTTGAACTCGGGACCTTTGGAAGAGTAGTCAATGCTTTTACCCACTGAGCCATCTCACTAGCCCTCTTTTTTAAGGTTTTAAGACTTTAAAAAAAAATCTTCATGATTTTATCTTATAATTTTTGACTAACACCACAGCAGCTTCATAATAGGATGTTAAAACTTTACTTGGGGGTGAAGAAATTGATTCCACATTAATGTTCTCTTTTACCAAACAATTGCTGTGGGCACATTGAGATACAATAACTAAAATAAGCAGCTAATATTTAATTACCACTGATTACAAGAGATAACAATTGATAATAGAAGCTTCCTCTATTCTATATGGAATAGGCAGGCCAAATTGTAATGCCTTTATAAGTTTTATAGCCTAATTGACCTTTCATATATCTTAAATTCCAACTTATTTTGAACAGCATCTGAAGATCTGTAATAATATTATTTTGGCTTAAAAATAATTCCTGGGAGGCAAGGAGAGGTGAAGTTCCAAAACTTCACTAAGGCTGCTCTGAGCTTTCCTCCTCTTGCAGTGAGAACAGATTCTAGAGGAACAATTCGACTGTCTGTCTATGCCTCTAATTTTTGGACAGTCTTTCTTACTTAAAATATTCCTTATAACCTTAGTGCTGGGAGCATTGCTTGTACTATAGTCCCGTGCAAGGCAGCAACCATAGCCAAACTGATTGTATGAGGGTCCAATTTCTACACAAAGATGAATTTATCCAGATAAGTCTGTCTTTGTTTTGTATAGCTGAATGGCTGCAGGGAGCTGCATAAATGTTCTCATAAGATAAAACCTTGTAATCATCCTAATTACAATATATAGGTGAGTTAAAAATCGTGAGCTTGTGATCAAACTGAAAACTGCACTCAATAGAACATTTTAACCATAATTTTTAAGTTTCTTTTGCAATATTAGAATATATCCATAACTTTTGGAAATCAAAACCCAATTTTAAACAATCTATACTCTTTAAAATCAATACCTATGTTATACCTTTTTTTTATCATACCCACTAATTTATAAGCCATTGTTCTATGACCAAGACATGCAGAACATATTAACACCTTTAAGACTAGTCAGAAACCAATTTAAGTGGCTACACGAATCTTATAAATTTAGACCAATCAGAGAATTTTACTTTTTCTAGCTATAATTTCAAGATAAAGAACACTTTGTCATTTTCTGAACCCAATTGTAGAGAATTTTCTAGAAAAAAACCAACTCTCAGCTTTTTGCCTTAGAACTAAGAAGCTGTAGACTTGCTACGCCACTGTGCGTCACTTCTGACTAGAGTGCAGGGCACATTATATCAGCCTCTGCTGTGTAAACTGACTAAATCAGCAGATAAAGTTCTAACCATTTTTATTTCCCAACATGAAGCACAGAACAGTCAGTCATTCAGATTACGAAACAAAAACATGTATGAATTGACACATGGACATATATTGGTGCACCAAACAAACAACACAAAGAATTTAGAGAACTTCATGTAACCAAATCTAAAAGTGTCTCCCAGAGCCAGAGAGAAAGCCCGACATCTCCGGATTTCCCCCTGACCCCGAGAGAGTTCTGAAATCCATATTCCTTCTCTCTTGAGGGAGAGTTCTGAAATAGCTTATTTTCATTTTCCCTCTTTTTTGTTAAAAGGTCCCAAACAGGGGGTAACTGCTTTTCTAAAACCTATTTTTTTCTTTCTCTCTCTGATGTTCAAGTTCTAATTCTTTATCTCCTTCTGGGAATTCTGCCAGAGAAATGAGAGGAGTCACTGCTCCCCAGTACCCTGCTTTTCTAACTTTCTTAATTACTCCTCAACTTGTCAAATTCTTTCATTTATATACTTACCATTCTTACTTCTGGGAATTAAGAACAACATAAATGTACTTGAGCTAAGAGTTTTTCTAACACCTGTTATTTTGGTTTTGTAGTTTTGATTTTTACTCTTTTTATTTATTTCATTTTATCTCATTATAAACCCTATTCCTCCAACCTGGAGCAGCTCTTGGCTGTGAACAAATTTTCTTAACCCATATTCCTCCTGTCTTGAAGGATTCCTTGAGATCCCTTTAAAAACAATTCATGTTTACTTAATGCTTGTCCCATTGTCTAGCCACTCTTCCTACCTTTCTCGGATCTGTCTCACAGTGTGGGTGACACTGTGGCGATCTCTGTATGAACCTTCACTCACTCCCTAATGAGGCAGCAGTTCAATGAGAGCCTTCACTCACATTTTGATAAAGTGGCTGCTCAGTGCGGACCTTCACTCACCCCCTATTGGGGTGGTGGTCCAATGCAAACCTTCACTCACCCCTAATGGGGGGGCGGTTCAATGCGAGCCTTCACTCACCTCTTGAAGAAGCAGCGGCTCACTGAGAAGAGTGGTCTCTCTCAGACCCCAAACCCATTGCACCATGTTGGGAGCCAATTTACCCCGGACCTGCAGGGATAATCAGTGGCGACCCAGGGCAGGAGAGAGAGCAAGTCAATATCATATTTATCAAGCTCCAAAAACTTTATTTGGGAGTGACAATATAAGCATAAGCAAGAGGAGGCTCCAAGGGAGGGAGGAAGAGCCCGGGGGCTCTCTGAAGGTCAGGTGGCAATCTTCAGCTCCAATGGTCACAGTGTACTCTTTTCCTATAAACATTCTTACTGTTATGACCACAAATGTTCTCTCAGGATTGTTTATGTAAGCTAAAGAACATCCACAAGGCCATAGCTAAGGTCATGGCTCCCGGCAGTAAACAAAGAAAATATCTAATAAAAAATGTTAAAAAAAAAAAAAAAAAAAAAGCAAACAAAACGTCATTGCATTGTTTATAAATGTTTATCAACTCCTTTGTCTCTTTCTGATCAAACATAACAAGTAAGAGAGGAAGTGTTGCTATGCTACCAAATCTCAAAGCCCACTCTCAATACTCATTCTTCCAGAAAGACTGTACCTCTTAAAGAGTCCACAACTTTCAAAAACAGTATTATCATCTGGAGACCAAGTGTTAAAACACACAAGCTTATGGGGCACATTACATTCAAACCACAATCATTGTTCTAGCAGAATTCTGGAGAAATTAAAAACAAATACATGTTTTATAAAACAATTTTTTTTCCATTCACTTAAATACACCCTATAAGAATTCATGGTTTATGTACCCAAATGACTAATTGGCCTCCTTCTTCTACTGGCTATTCTTTAAATTTAAATGCTGCTTGGTTTTATTTGAAACGACCAGTTTTCAGCCCAAGACACCCAAGACCTAGTTCTCAACCACAGGGAGATTTATTTGTCCCATAGGGACAAAGGGCAGGGAATACGAGACGAAGACAGGAGACAGAGGATAGGGAAAGGGAGAAGGGAAAGGAGGCAGGAGAGGAGGGGTATATTTATCCCAGAGGGACGGGATTGTCTCAAGAAAGGGAGGAGGCAGATGTGGCCCATGGGAAAATGCAGGTTATTAAAGGTAAAAGAGGAAACCTGTATTAGATGAATTGGTTTGATTGGATATGTTAATTAGAGTACCCAAAGGGAGCTTTTGGTTATTGGACTTCAATGCTTTAATAGCTGGACCTTAGTAGCCAGCCTTGTGGGGGAAGAGGTGGCCAAATAAGGAAATAGATCTTGGTGACTGGCTTTAGGAATGTAACTTAAGAATTTTAGCAAAGAAGCAGGAATGGGGGAAGGGCCAGGCATGTTGCCATGCTCTGGCCTGCCAGAGACCCTTCACTAGTTCTCTCCCACAGTCTCATGAGACTGCTTCTTAGGGGCAGGTGGACATTCAGAATCTCCCCTGCTCTTGACACTCACCCTTCCTCCATATACTGTTAAGTGTGATGTCATCTGTAGACTACAGAGAAAAAGATGTCTGGGTAGGGGTTTCTAACAGAGGCAAACCTCTGAGAGAGGGACAAGCAGGAAGTTGCAAAGCTAAGTCAGTGAGTTGGTTGATATAAACCACGAATAGCCTTTCCCCTCAGGAACTCCCGGACACTAGGAAGTTAAGTCATTACTCTCAAGGTTGAAAACTAGAAGAAGGTTGGGAAAGTCTAACTAGTCCAAGATGAACTCCATGGAGTCATTGACATTATTAATATCTACCTTAGGGCTCAGTCAGGAAAGCAGAAGCCTACACTATGAATTAGAGCCTATTATACAAACGTGGGCTGAGCCAGAGAAGTGGAAATCTAGATGAGGAAAATCGTAGCATAAGAGAGTTATTGGCCACCATAACTGACAAGACAGGAGTTATACTATTTATTAGGACCATTGAAGTTCAGCTTGAATAGCAAGAGAATATTTGTTGATGTGATTCTGTTGAAGCTCTTCGCGTGGAAGGAATTATCTTGAAATACGTATGTAGGCTGACACAACCACAGCTTTAGCATTCATGCATAATTTCCTAGTTCAGCATACTGCCCATTTATCACAATTGAGTTCACAGACAAGGATGTTCCATGAGCTGAATTAGTGACACAGAAAACATGATCATTTGGAAAATCCATTCATATTTTCCTCTGTCAACTACTGCAAACTGATGAGCAACCATAAACTTTGAGTTTAAGCAATAGAACAGAAGGCGGCAGACTATAACAAGAACAAATATGTTATGAACCTTAAAAAGTCTAAGGTAATTGTCGAATCATTTTATTTCACCAAGGCCTTATTCAGGGTCTGAATTATTTTTCTGGTTGATTTTTCTATTTGCCATTTTTTAGGACTGATTATTGCCTTTCAATGTTCTCTCGAGGACCATGAAAAATGGTCCTGTTTGTAAATTCCCCAATCTAGTCTGTTTATACAGCTATCAGTCTTTAGCTTACCTCATTACTGTCTATTCTACTTTCCCAGACACCTTGGAAACTTACCTACAATGTCCTACAGCATGCCATGAAAGGTGGATACATCTCTCTGCTCCATTGCCCCCTGGCAGATATGAGATGAGCAGATAACTCAGAGTGATCTCTTTAATCACAGACATAGAAACAGTGGAGCCAATTAGCCATGAATTGAACCCTCAGAAAGTGTGAGTCCCAAACTCTCCTCCTCTTAAGCTATTCATCTCAGGGTTTTTGTTTTGTTTTGTTTTGTTTTGTTTTGTTTGTTTTTTGGGGTTTTTTTTTTGTTTGTTTGTTTGTTTGTTTGGTTTTGTTTTTTGGTTTTTGTTTTTTTTTTTAACAGAGCCAGAGCAGTGATTAGGACAACATTAGAGCACTGAATAGCCATAGTTGAGGACAGACCGTGGCATGGTAGACAATCAGAAGTTTTGGGGAACTGAGGAAAGAAAGGAAGATTTGAAGAACAGGCTCTTAGAGGGGTTTGGAATAGGGCAGAATGACGGCTCAGGCTTGATGCCACCCAGTTATTATACACTCACATTTTCTTTTTGTCAGCTTAACAGTTCTGTAGTACCACCATAGGTCATAGAATTCTGCTGTTCAACCTGCTAAATCCTTATAGTCCTCTAAGCTGTTTCTGAACAAAGGTTTCTGGGATTTGTTCCCAGGGACAATAAATTCACAGGTTTGTGCTGGAGCTTCAGAGGTTGTGATTTTTGCAGGCCCCCAGGTGATGCAGTCAACTTTGGAGAAGACAAGAGGATAACAGGACAAGCATGTCTGCCTTGTCATGGTACATTCCAGAGGTATCACCAAGTTCCTGTCAGCCTCAAGAGTTTCCAGTGGCTCTCTTACCAAGAGTCACAGGTTTTTCAGTACAAGGAGATTTTTATCAAAGCATTCAAAAAGACACTTTCCATTTCCATTTCAAATGATCATGAGAATCATCCTCTGGACAATTTCTATCATTATTACTTATTTTTGCATATGTGTGTGATGTGAATTTATGTATACACATGATTCTATGTGTGTGGATACATGGGCACATATGTGAAGATGCATGTGAAAACCCAGGATTGGCACTGGGAGTCATTCTTGGTCAGTTCCTACCTTATTCATTAAATGAACTTAGAACATGGGCTAGTTAAGCTAAGCAGCATGTCCTGAAATTATAAAACATGGAGTTATATCACACTCATTTGGAATTTAATAGGTTCTAAAGATCCAAACTCTGGTCCTCCTGCTTGATCCACTCAGCTATCACCCTGTTTTAATAGAGTCAAAGCCCTGCACATCTGACTCATGATTCAGTGTTCCCAAGAAAAGGGTGTTTCAGAGACATGGATATGTATTTTGTACCACAAGATACATCAGAGAGAAACAGTGAGCCAGTTCTTGTACTCAGTTATATGGAAATGCAAGCATGCTCTTCTTATTCATGTCCTTGCATTGCTAAGTAAAAATTGCTATTAGTGGGTAAAATCCTTCCCTAGATTCCAACAGACAAGGCTGAAATACAGTTCAGTCAGTCATTTTAGAGTTCCATAAATTGAGTTGAAATTGGCTGGAGTTAGAATTAGAGAAATAACAGCTACATTTCACAAACAAGTTAGTTTCAATTGGCACAGCAATAGAGCTCCATCTGCGCCCCACCTTTCTCTGTCCCCTCTCTCAGGCACGCACAACAACCTAATCATAACTAAATTTCTTTCTCAGTGTCTCTACCTTACAAGAAAAAGTGACTTAGAAGCTGAGTGTGATGGCTTACAGTTAGTCCAAGAGCTAGGTGGGCAATATAGGAAGATTGCAAGTTTTAGAGCACTGAGTTTTAGGACAATTGTGGCAACACAGCAAAAACTCATCAAGCAACTACAAAAACCAAAGGGACTTAAAGAAAAAATAATCTAGCTTTTGTTCTGCTTCTGTTTCCTCCCTCCCTTTATAAGACTCGCCTCTTCTGCTTAGTACAGTAGAACACTTTATACTTTGGGGGAATGAACATGTCTTAGAGTTGAAATGCAGCTATATAGATAATTAAGCTAAATTATTATAAATTTCCCTTTGGTAAGAATAAGTATTAATAGGAAGAACTTACTGAAAAGTCATGGTGGTGACATAGAGAGAAAAGGAATAAGTTTGGGTTAAGTATTAAGGATGTGAGAGAATTAGCTCTGCCTCACAGTCTAACTCAGCCTGCTTACAGAATAACTGGATACAAACAACCAGTGTGTAAGATCACACTTTAAAGTTATGACACAGCCCTGTGTAGGACTCATACACTGCTTTTACCCATCCATTTGCATCCATTTCCAATCTTCAGACCTCAAAATCCATTCTTATCCCCATTCTCAACAAAGACATGACTTTTGATTTCACAGGAGAAATTACACATGGAAAACTGCTTTTCTCTCTGCATAAGAATGAGACACATCCATGATATACAGAGGAGAGGAGTCTCCACTCCCAAATGCCCAGAATCTTAGGAGCACTGGTGAGAGGAACATAGCATCTGCTCCAACACCATTGGGAGTATCTGGGATCAGCAGGTTGCAGGGAAGCAGAAATCCTTCCCTACCAGTGGCTCAGGAACCTTCCAGTTAGCATAGCTCTACCTTGGACACAATCTTGGCAGAAAATCCAAAGGTGTTCAGAGGAGAGGAGTCTCCACTCCCTGGCTCTTTAACATGCACAGGATCTTAGGACTCCAGTATCACAGAAACTTGATCAGACCAGGATCTCGGGGTTTCAGAGGCAGTTTGACTCCCAGGAACTCTGGCACACCCAGAATCTCAGGATCACAGGATCCCAGAATCACAGGATCACAAAGAAAGGTGGACTCTGAGTAGTCCAACCAGGATTAAAGGAAGGAAGGGCTCCAATCAGAAATAGCAAGGGCAGGGAACACTTGAGATAATCAAATGACAGGAGGCAAGCATAAGAACAGAAGCAACAGAAACCAAGGTTACTTGGCATCATCAGAATACAATTCTCCCTCCATAGCAAGACCTGGATATACCACCACACTAGAAAAGCAAGTCACTTCTCATGATGATGATGGAGAACTTTAAGAAGGACATAAATAACTCCCTTAAAGACATACAGGAAAACACAGGTAAACAAGTAGAAACCCTTAAAGAGGAAACACAAAATTCAGTAAAGAATTACAGGAAAACACAACCAAACAGGCAGAAGGAATTGAACAAAAACCATCCAGGATCAAAAAATGGAAGTAGAAACAATAAAGAAATAAAAAAGAGAGATAACTCTGGCGATAGAAAACATAGAAAAGATATCAGGAGTCATAGATGCAAGCATCACCCATAGAATACAAAAGAGAGAGGAGAGAATCTCATGTGAAGAAGATACCATAGAAAACATTGACACAACAAAGAAAATGCAAAATGCAAAAAGATCCTAACCCAAAACATCGAGAAAATCCAGGACACAATGAGAAGACCAAACCTAAGGATAGTAGGTATAGAAGAGAGGGAAGATTTCCAACTTTAAAGGCCAGTAAATATCTTCAAAAAAATTATAGAAGAAAACTTCCCTAATCTAAAGAAAGAGATGCACATGAATATAAAAGAAGTGTACAGAACTCCAAATAGACTGGACCAGAAAAAAAATTCCCCCGGTTACATAATAATCAAAACACTAAATGCACAAAAGAAAGAATATTAAAAGCAGTAAGGGAAAAAGGTTAAGTAACATATACAGGCAGGCCTATTAGAATTACTCCAGACTTCTCACCAGAGACTATGAAAGCCAGAAGATCCTGGACAGATGTTATACGGACACTAAGAGAACACAAATGCAGACCTATCAGAATTACACCAGACTTCTCACTAGAGTCAGATGAAATCCAGAAGATCCTGGACAGAGGTTATACAGACCCTAAGAGAAGACAAATGCCAACCCGGGCTACTATACCCAGCAAAACTCTCAATTTCCATAAATGGAGAAATCAAGATATTCCATGACAAAACCAAACTTACACAATATCTTTCCACAAATCCAGCCCTTCAAAGGATAATAAAGGAGAAACTCCAAAATAAGGAGGGAAACTATGCCCTTGAAAAAGCAAGAAAATAATCTTTCAACAAACCTAAAAGAAGATAGCCACATGAACAGAATTTCAACTCTAACAACAAAAATAACAGAAAGCAACAATTACTTTTTTTTAATATCTCTTAATATTAATGGACTAAATTCCCCAATAAAAAGACATAGGCTAACAAACTGGTTAAGTAAACAGGACCCAACATTTTGCTGCATACAGGACATCCACCTCAGGGAAAAAGACAGATACTACCTCATAGTAAAAGGCTGGAAAACAATTTTCTGAGAAATGGTCTCAAGAAACAATCTGGAGTAGCCATATTGAATAACATTGACTTTCAACCTAAAGTTATCAAAAAAGATAAGAAGGGACACTTCATACTCATCAAAGGTAAAATCTACCAAGATGAACTTTCAATTCTGAACATCTATGCTCCAAATGCAAGGGCACCCACATTTATAAAAGAAACCGTACTAAAGCTTGAAGTACACATTGCACAGCACACAAGAATTGTGGGAGATTGCAAAACTCCACTCTCATCGATGGACAGATTATGGAAACAGAAACTAAACAGAGACTCAGTGAAACTAAAAGAAGTTATGAAACAAATGGATTTCACAAGTTTCTACAGAACAGGCCTGCCGGAGCTCGGAAGGGAGCAAACCTGGGTCCTGGGTCCCTCAGAGACCAGCCTGCTAAGGTCAGCTATTGGACTGCAAAGGGTGAGTGAGCAGATTGCTAAGCAACACAGCTTCTGGGACAGACCCAGCTTCTGGCTCTAGACATCTGGGCACCCTCCCCGCCTGAGGAGAGGTGTCCGCCCAGGAGGGCTTTCCCTGCTGGAACTTGTAAGGGAGCCATCTTGGGTCCCAGGTCGCTCAGAGACCAGTCTGCACAGGTCAGCTAACAGAATTCAAACAGTGACTGAGCAGACCTCAGAAGCAACATAGCTTCTGGGACTGGCCAGCTTTGGGCACTAGACATCTGGGCACCTTCCCCTTCTGAGAAGAGGTGTCTGCCTGGGAGGGCTTGGCCTGCCAGAGCTCAGGAGGGAGCTGACATGGGTCCTGGGTCCCTCAAAGACCAGTCTGCTCGGGTGAGAGTGGGGACTGCAGAAGCGACACAGCTTCTGGGACAGGCAGAAGCAACACAGCTTCTGGGACAGACCCAGTTCAGGCTCCAGACATCCGGGCACCTTCCCAGCCTGAGGAGAGGTGTCTGCCCAGGAGGGCTTTGCCTGCTGGAGCTCGGTGAGGGAGCCATCTTGGGTCCTGGGTACCTCAGAGACCAGTCTGTGCAGGTGAGTGTGCAGATCACAGAGGCAACAGGGCGCTCAACTTTACCCAAGAAGCAGGTATGAACACCAAACCTCGGTGCACCTTCCCTGCAAGAGGAGAACTTGCCTGCAGAGACTAACCACTGAGATTCAGGAGAGAGGTGGACTCCCAGGACTGCTGACAGAGGCTAACAGAATCACAGGAGAAACAAGCTCCAACCAGAGACAACTATAACAACCAACTCCAGAGATTACCAGATTGCGAAAGACAAACGTAAGAATCTTAATAATAGAAACCAAGACCATTCACCTTCATCAAAACCCAGCACTCCCACCTCAGCCAGTCATGGATATACCAACACACCCAAAAAGCAAGACTCAGATTTAAAATCATATCTCGAGGTGGAGGTAGAGAACATTAAGAAGGACATTAATAAGTCACTTAAAGAAATACAGGAGAACACTGCTAAAGAGGTAAAAGTCCTTAAAGAGGAAACACAAAAATCCCTTAAAGAACTACAAGAAAACACAACCAAACAGGTAATAGAATTGAACAAAACCATCCATGACCAAAAAAAGGGAAATAGAAACAATAAAGAAAACCCAAAGTGAGACAACTTTAGAGATAGAAATAGTAGGAAAGAAATCAGGAACGATAGATCAGCAACAGAATACAAGAGATGGAAAAGAGTATCTCAGGTGCAGAAGATTCCATAGAAAACATGGACACAACAATCAAAGAAAATGCAAAATGTAAAAAGATCCTAACTCAAAACATCCAGGAAATACAGGACACAATGAGAAGACCAAAACTACAGATAATAGGAGTAGATGAGAAAGAAGATTTTCAACTTAAAGGGTCGGTAAGCATCTTCAACAAAATAATAGAAGAAAACTTCCCAAACCTAGAGAGAGAGATGCCCATGAACATACAAGAAGCCTACAAAACTCCAAATAGACTGGACCAGAAAAGAAATTCCTCCAGACACATAATAATCAGAACAATAAATGCACTAAATAAAGATAGAATATTAAAAGCAGTAAAGGAAAAAGGTCAAGTAACATATAAAGGCAGACCTATTAGAATTACACCAGACTTCTCACCAAAGACTATGAAAGCAAGAAGATTCTGAACAGATGTTATACAGACCCTAGGAGAACACAAATGCCAGTCCAGGTTACTATATCCAGCAAAACTCTCAATTACCATAGATGGAGAAATCAAAGTATTCCATGATAAAACCAAATTCACACAATATATTTCCACGAATCCAGCCCTTCAAAATAATAAAGGAAAACCACCAACACAAGGACAGAAACTAAACCCTAGAAAAATCAAGAAAGTAATCCTTCAACAAACCCAAAAGAAGACAGCGGCAAGAACAGAATCCCAACTTTAACAACAAAAATAACAGGAAGCAACAATTACTTTTCTTTAATTTCTCTTAACATCAATGGACTCAATTCCCAAATAAAAAGACATAGACTAATTGACTGGCTACACAAACAGGACCCAACGTCTTGCTGCTTACAAGAAACCCATCTCAGGGAAAAAGACAGATACTACCTTAGGGTGAAAGGCTGGAAAACAATTTTCCAAGCAAATGGTCTGAAGAAACAAGCTGGAGTAGCCATTCTAATATCAAATAAAATTGACTTTCAACCCAAAGTTATCAAAAAAGAAAAGGATGGGCACTTCATTCTCATCAAAGGTAAAATCAACCAAGATGAACTCTCAATTCTGAATATCTATGCTCTGAATACAAGGGCAGCCACATTCATTAAAGAAACTTTAGTAAAGCTCAAAGCACATATTGCTCCTCACACAATAATAGTGGGAGACTTCAACACTCCACTCTCACTAATGGACAGATCTTAGAAACAGAAACTAAACAGAGACACATGGACAAATAGGACCTTATAAAATTGAAAGCTTCTATAAGGCAAAAGACACAGTCAGCAAGACAAAAAGACCACCAACAGATTTGGAAAGAATTTTTACCAATCCTAAATCTGACTGGAGACTAATATCCAACATCTACAAAGAGCTCAAGATGCTGGACTCCAGAAAAACGAATAACCCCATTAAAAATGGGGTACAGAGCTAAACAAAGAATTCTCAACTGAGGAATTCTGAATGGCTGAGAAACACCTGAAAAAATGTTCAACATCCTTAATCATCAGGGAAATGCAAATCAAAACAACACTGAGATTCCACCTCACACCAGTCAGAATGACTAAGATCAAAAATTCAGGTGACAGTGGATGCTGGCGAGGATGTGGAGAAAGAGGAACACTCCTCCATTCCTGGTGGGATTGCAAGCTTGTACAACCACTCTGGAAGTCAGTCTGTCAGTTCCTCAGAAAACTGGACATAGTACTACCAGAGGATCCAGCAAAACATCTCCTGGGCATATACCCAGAAGATATTCCAACTAGTAAAAAGGACACATGTTCCACTATGCTCATAGCAGCCTTATTTATAATAGCCAGAAGCTGGAAAGAACCCAGATGTCCCTAAACAGAGGAATGGATACAGACAATGTGGTACTATTCTGCTATTGAAAACAATGAATTTATGAATTTCTTGGGCAAATGGATGTATCTGGAGGATATTATCCTTAGTGAGGTAATCCAATCACAAAAGAAGTCATTAGATATGTACTCACTGATAAGTGGATATTAGCCCAGAAAGAATACCCAAGATACAATTTGCAAAACACAAGAAAATCAAGAAGGAAGACCAGCCTGTGGTGGGGTAGTCTCTGTATGGTCCATCCTTTCATCTTAGCTCTAAACTTTGTCTCTGTAACTCCTTTCATGGGTATTTTGTTTCCTATTCACAGGAGGAATGAAGTATCCATGCTGATTCAGCAAGCTTTTGTGATCAGTCTAGCCAGCTTCCACTTTTCCACAATCTTCCTGAAATCAAACATCTGGCAGTGTGGAAGCTCATTCCTTCCCTTTCCAACACTTCAGCAAGTATAAACATTCACATTTATATTCCATTCCAGGACCACTTTTTTCATTAGGCATTAGGTGTGAAAACATGTAAGTAACATTCATTTTGGTATTGTGCTCACCAATTTGATGATACTTTAGGGATTTCCACTTAATGTCTTCGGTGCAGAATTTCAATATATAAGTGATTTGCAAATACATAAATCTATAAAGTACTCAATGACAACTTTACTGCATTTATCTAGTCTATTAAGTAAATTGTTGATCCGGACTTTTATTTAAAAGACTTCATTGGTACTGTCACCTGAAGGAAACAAGTGAGGAAAGTATTTTTTGGTGATAACTTGTGCTGCTGCTACTGTTTTAACACATTGTTGAGTATAGTTATTTACATATCACAATGTATGTTCATAAAAATAACTCAGCTCACAGAATATAGAATTATGGCCAAGTCACCTACTTTAAATATCAAGTGAATAAAGCAAATTCAATTACTGTTTTCACAAAGTGATTATTTGTTTGGTTAAGTCATTGTTGTTCCCTTCAGTAAACAAAAGAAACACAATGTTAAAGTCTACTGTAATGGTGAGAAAAGCATTTACAGACTTTATAATTCATTCTCAGCGGTGCTTCCTATACCTAGGAAGCATTCTCAGCGGTGCTTCCTGTACCCAGGAAGCATTCACAGCGGTGCTTCCTGTACCCAGGGAGCATTCCCAGCGGTGCTTCCTGTACCCAGGGAGCATTCCCAGCGGTGCTTCCTGTACCCAGGGAGCATTCCCAGCGGTGCTTCCTGTACCCAGGGAGCATTCCCAGCGGTGCTTCCTGTACCCAGGGAGCATTCCCAGCGGTGCTTCCTGTACCCAGGGAGCATTCACAGAGGTGCTTCCTGTACCCAGGGAGCATTCACAGAGGTGCTTCCTGTACCCAGGGAGCATTCACAGCGCATTCCCAGCGGTGCTTCCTGTACCCAGGGAGCATTCCCAGCGGTGCTTCCTGTACCCAGGGAGCATTCCCAGCGGTGCTTCCTGTACCCAGGGAGCATTCCCAGCGGGGCTTCCTGTACCCAGGGAGAGTGTGCTTAGTTTCTGAGGCTTCTTGGACCAGCTTACTGTGAAACCTTTCGCTTATTGTAGTCTGTTGCATTAACCTGGGAAAGGCATAATCAAGAAAATTATTCAGACATTTGGCAGTATCCCAACACCACACTGGAGCCTTTCTTTGGTCATTTAAGTCCTTGAAACATCATAAAAAGAGCTTGGTAACAAAAAAAAAAAAAATCTTAAAACTGCTTTTAACTGTTCAATAGTCTTTGAAGCCAAGACCTATAAAAGGTCCCCGAGCAGCTATTCAATTCAATAATTGAAATGGTTCAGTTTTTCCAATGTGAATTTTTTTTTTTCTGTTAGTTTTCTGTGACATGGAAAATAAGTGCCTTCTTGCATTGTGGTAAATAGCACCACCACATGGTCATGGTCAGTAGTACCACCATGCATTCCTTTGCTTGAACAACAATTGCAGCCCTCACTCCAGATGTCCTTCTCCTTCACTCCTTGCAACCAGCATATCAGCAGTCCTATGTTTGTAACTATAGAATTTTCTTGATCCTCTCTTCTGTAACTGACAGCATCTTATTATCTGGCACAAATTAGACCAAGAAGCCCTATCTCAATCGTATTCCTCCCCAACCTACTCTTCATAAGGTAGAACATAGTCACTTTAAATCACTACTGGAAGATCCAGCAATACCTCTCCTGGGCATATACCCAGAAGATGTTCCAACTGGTAATAAGGACACATGCACCACTATGTTCATAGCAGCCTTATTTATCATAGCCAGAAGCTGGAAAGAACCCAGATGTCCTTCAACAGAGGAATGGATACAGAAAATGTGGTACATTTACATAATGGAGTACTACTACTCAGCTATTAAAATCAATGAATTTATGAAATTCTTGGACAAATGGATGTATCTGGAGGACATCATCCTTAGTGAACACACCTATGTTCACTTGATATTTGACAAGGGAGCTAAAACCATCCAGTGGAAAAAAGACAGCATTTTCAACAAATGGTGCTGACACAACTGGCACTTATCATGTAGAAGAATTCAAATTGATCCATTCTTATCTCCTTGTACAAAGCTCAAGTCTAAGTGGATCAAAGACCTCCACATAAAACCAGAGACACTGAAA
>LR753346.1:587412-597667 GCA_902729485.2 Mus minutoides | reverse complement strand
GACCCTGGAGCTCTACAGTTACAAAAACAGCATTAATCCTGCTCACAAAACCTCTGCTCTCTGACTGACTCATGCCCTGAAGTTCTACCTCAAAAGTACCCATGAAATTCAAGTGGCATTCAGACAAGGGCTGGGCATGTAGCTCAGTGAGTAGAATGCTTGCCTGGCATGCGGTTTCACCACCAGCACCATATGAACCACTGTGGTAGTGCACACCTGTAGCCCTGGGACCAAGGAAAAGTAAACTAGGAGGTCACATGTTTTCTAGGTCATCCTAAGCTGCATATTAAATTTGAGACCTGTCTGGGAAAGAAGGGGGGCAAAGAGAAATAACCTAATCTTAATAACTCTACATAAAATAGATTTTTTGTAATTATATTACACTAAAAATATTAGATTATTTAATTGGAAATAACTTCTTGAGAGTTGTTACCTGCCATCATCAGACATAGTAAGTAAAACATGAACATTTTGTACCAAACAAGCACACTGCAGAGAATGTGGGGAATGGTTCGATGTGAGAAACGTGTCAAGAAGGCTGTTCCTGACATAAACACAAATTCATTTACAAATGACAAGGCAAAAAATAAAATTAGACCATTCATCTTGAGTTTTGATACAAGAAGACATGGAGGACAGCTCAAGGACTTATCTTCCAGACTCCCAGGAACATGAGTCAAACTACAGCATCTTCTGTAGAGCCAGAGGAAGATGGACTCCTCCAAGCAACATCTGATGCCTGGGTTCAATATAAGCTTCACTACCCACACATACTTGGAAATTTTCTTCCATGTGCACATGAGAGCATGGCCAGCCTGGAAATTTCTTAGCAGGTATCCATGACCTGCAGCACAGGCAGTTTCCACCTTTGTTCTCCCAGCATCTCCCACACTTCACCCAAGCTCTGTGCCAAAGTTCCTTTCATTTTATTCTATCGCCAATGTTGGTAAGTGATACAACTCTCTCCCTGGCTCCCAGGAACTGAACTGCCTGGAAATAGAGTTCCAAGCAATTCAATTCTTCTATTTCACTTAATCCAATTAGTCATCCAGTTCTGACCCTATACTTTCCAAATACTGTCTGATCTCTTGATCATCTTTCATTCTTTCCCTCAGGTTTTCCTTAGATTGCTTCTGTGACATTTAATACTGTTTCTACTTTTATCCTTATTTAACTTATCTTCATCACTGTCTTCAGATATATGTGTGTGTGTGACATGTGTATACATATACATTACATATGTGTGTGTGTGTATATAATATATATATATATATATATATATATATATATATATATATATATATAATGTGATCACATGGCTTCTTTGACTAAAAATATGAAAATATGTGATTGACATCAATGTAAAAATGAGGGGTTGGAGAGATTGCTCAGTTGTGCAGTGCTGGCTGCCCAAGCACGAGAACTTGAGTTCTATCACCATCACCCACCTAAAAAGCTAGGCATGGTGGTCTGCACTTAATCTCAATGCTGGGAAGACAGAAACAGCAGGAGAACCCTTGCAGCTCCCTGGCCAGCCAGCCTTGCCAAATGTGTGAACCTTAGTACCTAGTGAGAGATGTTGTCTTAAAAAATGAAATAGGACCACACCCAAGGTTGACATCTGATTTTCACATGAACACATACATGGACACATGTGCACATGCACACATAAATTTATGCACACAATAATGATGAAGATGATGATGATGCGCCAGACACAATAGCTCACACCCCTGATCCCAGCTGTGGAGAAAGAAGACTTAAGCAGGGAGGTCACTTGAACCCAGAACTGGACAAGACTCCATCACAGAAAACAAAAAGTCAAAGCAAAAATATTTAAAAGAGTTAATTCACAATGGGACTCTGCCTTCTTCAAGATAAAATGTCGATCCTCTGCCTACCTTTGCAGTACTGTAGGGATTTTCAAGAGCTGACTCATCTTTCAATTCCCCTTATGAACCTAGCTTCTTTACCAGCCAGAAACGAGAACATCGTCTCAAGATGCCTAAATAGAAGACGCAATAGGGTTGTCATCTTCTGACCAATCAGGTGACAATGGAAGAGCTATACTCAGAAAAATAAAACTGGTAAAGACTCCACATAGGCTGCTGGGTGAACATCTCACTTACTCTCCTCACCAACCTTGATAACTTCTCTATGCTTTAGCTTCCTTGTCAGTAGAGGGGTATTGTAGCAGTTTATAGCAAACTGAAATACACAGAGTACCACTAAATACAAGATACCAAGATTCCCATGGTACCTTAGGGGAGAGAGAGGTTAAGCAGTAGAGCAGGGTCTCAGGAGGTGACCAGAATAAGAAGAATTAAAGTCAAACCAAGGGGAGAACAGTTGGAGTACGTAGAGTTCACAGAGAAACAGTAATGCCAAAATTGCCAGCTGTTTTAAAACATCTGGAAGAGAATCCTGAGTATAGATGCAGGAACACTAATGGGACCACGGGGAGACAGATTCTAGCTCATATTAAGGAAACATTTCCAGCTAGATGGGGTGTCAAGCAACATGATGAGTTGGAGCCATGAGTTCCATCACTAGAGACATTAGCCGGTAGCTTGGCAACTCCTCATTTAGTATATTCCAAGGGGACTAAGCAACAGATAGAGAGGGGAAGTGTGAGTCTCAGGTGACTAAAGGCTTCTTTGTCACTAACAGCAAGTGATTGTTAAGTTATAGTTTGGAGCAGGTACTACAAAACATGAGCATCACATCCATCTTCTAGTTGATCAGTCGTCTTGTTTCTCCAGTAACCTACTGTTCCAATGCTAAGCAAATTTCTTAGAAATGAGGTCCTGGCTCGGGAGTCAGAGTGGACATCAATGATATGTTCTCAGGCAGTAGCTGTCTTGTCTACATTTTCTTTTTATTGGTAGACATCTCTTTAAAAACATAGTGATCCTTTCCTTCTCTACAGCTGTTCTTCTATTTTTTTCCATTCATTAATATATTTTGAAAGTAACATGACTAAACAGAGTCTGAAAGGACCTTTATTTTGGCTTAAAGTATCATTTTAAAGATTTATTTCATTATTGTCTTAATTATAGGGGAGGGGTGTGTGCATCTGCCTGAGGAGGCCAGAAGAGGGCATTGGATTCTCTGGATCTGAGGGAATTACAGCAGGTGGTGAACTGTCTGGCATGGGTGTTGGAAACCAAACTTGAGTCACCTACAATATCAACATGTACTCTTAGCCATAGAGCCATCTCTCCAGCCCAATATCACTTTAAGTGATGTGACATAGAACTTTGAGAATTTGCCTCATCTTCACACTGGGCTTGTTGGACTGTGTTCTGAGGGCAAGGCCATTGGGGAGGCAAAACACAGGGGGCATGACTATGCTTATCTCATGCAGGCTGTTGTTGGGTGCTGGTCTTTAGGGAGGCATGGAGACACAGAGTTCAGGTGGTAGGAAAATGCAGTCTAAGATGTGGGAAACCAAAGCTGGTATTTCCCGACTCCCAGGTATCTAGTCACTGCTAGAAAACAGCACAGAGTAGTCAGAACGAAGTGTAGGGGAGGGAAGGGGTCCACAGGCCTATGACAAGGCCAGGACCATTGGGGGTCCTCAGGCTGAGGACAGCAGTCTAGCCCAGGCTAGGCTGGGAGTTAAGATTTGGCTCATTGGCAAAGGTAGTACTGGTTGTCTGGAAGCTCACAGAGGCCTTCTACAGGAGACTTAGGCAGTGGCTCTGAAGGCAAAGACCTTCTCCATGCTCCCCATGGTGGTGGTAGATAAAAGAGACAGTCCTTGGTTCCAAGCTGTTTATTGGTTGTTCATCGTGGAAAATGGATATGTTCTGACTTCTCAGAATGTACCAGAGATTAAATACCTTTTGTGGGAAAGAAGGTCTGGGAAGGGGAGCTTATTGGCTAAACCCTTAGGGCCTCTAGGTGCCTCATTAGCATGGAGAACCCTGTTTTGGGGCTACACAGGTCGCATTTCCTTTTTTGGGATGTGTGACACATGTTCCAAGCCAGTAGTCTGGGAGCCGCCTACCATCTCAGGTGTGTACCCAAGTTTCTGAGGACTGAGACCCACTCTACCTTACCAAGTTTCCTGGCAAGCTCCATTGTCCCACAAGGGCTCTGAATAAGTAGAAGCCTTGCAATCCAGTATTATTCATCTCAAAGAGCCCACCCCCACCCCCCTGCATAGTGACTAGTCTTCCTTATAAAACTCCTCATTTCTTTTTGGGATATTTTCCCCAACAATCTTTTTTCTTAAATCATCTTAGTTTTTAAAATTGACATATAGTAATTATATGTATTTATAAAGTGTGATAGTTCCATGACAGCTATTCAATATGTGATGCTTAAACCAGGAAGAAGCATTTCTACCTCCTTAGACACTGATCACTGACTTATACTGGGGTCCTCAGGACTCCCTGGTTCTTTATAATATATAATAAGCTGCTATAAACCATACTATTTGGTACCGTCTTTATCCTACCCTTCACCCTAACCATATATGCTAGCTCAGACCCAAGATGAAATGAGCAGTTCTAAGTTCCTCATGAGGTGATGAGAGAACAGCTTAGAGTAAACTTTTGCTGAAGATTGAGAATGTGTGTGTGTGTGTGTGTGTGTGTACAGCATGGTTGATAACTTGCTTGCCTTACAAACATGAGGACCTGGCCTCCATCCCCAGAACCCACCTAAAAAAGCCAGACATGATAGCCTGAGCTTGCAATCCCAGCATGAGAGAGGAAAAGACAGGTGAATCTCAAGTACTCACTGGCCTACCAGCCTATGCTACCAGCTAGTTCCAGATTAGAGAGACTCTTAAAAATAAAATAAAATAATCTTTATAATAAGTGCAATTCTCTCATTGTCTATTATTATGCTTAAGAAAATATTCAGTTAATAAATAAAAAGCAGAGTATAAAAAAATAAAAAATAAAAAAATAAAAAGCACCTAATGTGTGGGTGCTTCAGTCCTTCTTAGAAAGGGGAACACCCTCATAGAAGTAGGGGTGATGTGGTAGGGTGTTTCCAGGAGTGGGGGAAACCAGGAAAGGGGATAACATGTAAATAAAGGAAATATCCAATAAAAAATGTAAAAAAATAAAAATTTATGCCGGACAGTGGTGGCACCTTTTAATCTCACTCAGCACTTGGGAGGCAGAGGCAGGTGGATTTCTGAGTTCGAGGCCTTCCTGGTCTCCAGAGTGAGTTCCAGGACAGACGGAGCTACACAGAGAAATCTTGTCTCAAAATAAACAAACAAACAAAAAATTAATTAATTAATTTTTAAAATTTTTTTTTGGTTTTTCAAGACAGGGTTTCTCTGTGTGCCCTGGCTGTCCTGGAACTCACTTTGTAGACCAGGCTGGCCCCGAACTCAGAAATCCGCCTGCCTCTGCCTCCCAAGTGCTGGGATTAAAGGCGTGCACCACCATGCCCGGCTTAAATTAAAATTTTTAAAAAGTTTCAAAATAATAAGAAACAAAGTGAATGGTGTCTGAGAAATGACACCTCTGTTCTTCACACTCAAATGCATTCTCATGTACCTATGCATAAACACACACACACACACACTAGCTATGATGCAAGTTATTTCGTAATGATAATAAAATAAATATAAATAATAGAATTCAAAGTGGGTATTTTGGCATCATCATATCAAATTATCCTGATAGGAAAGCAAGCCAACCAGTGAGGGGACTATCAAATAACTTGAGAGAGGAGTGTGAAGGGGTTGGAACCAAAATGACCTGTGTTCAAATCCTGCTTTCTCCACGTAAAAACTCAAATGACCTTGAGCAAGCTACTCACTCTCTCTAAACCTCAGACTCCTCGTCCACGAATGAGTGAGTACTAACACACACCAGATAGGGTTGTTAGCTTTCCTGTGGCTGTGACAAGCTTTCTGACAAGAGCCACTTAAGGGAATAAGGGGTATTTTGACTTACAGTTCCAGAGTACAGTCCACCATGGCCAGAAGTCATGATGGCAGGAATCTGAGACCGCTGGTCACGTTGCATCCACAGTCAGGAAGCAGAGGGAAATGAATGCTGAGGCTTATTTCCCTTCTACCTGTCATTCAGTGTAGCAGCCTAGGCCACGGGATGCTGTAGCCCATATCTGTGGTCTATCTCCCCACCTCAGTAACCTAATCCAGGAAGCCCATCAGGAGCATGCTCAGAGATTTGTCTCCAGGATGTTTTTTAAACCTCAAGAAGGTGTGAATCAAGTTGATTGATGGGATTCATGTAAAACACAGGACCTGTTACACACATGGAAAAAATGGATTGTTTATTGTCGTTGTTAAAAAGAAGCGGTGTAGTCCTAATTGTAGAGTCTAAAATGTGCTGAGACTTTAGTGCATTATTTACAAGTATAAAAATCACAGTAAATATCTAACTATTCCTTTAAAGGGTATACTGTGCCAGAAGATAGATAGATAGATAGATAGATAGATAGATAGATAGATAGATAGATAGATAGATAGATAATTTATTTTTATTTTGGGTTCATTTGTGTTTTGCCTGCATGTATGTCTGTGTGAGGATGTCAGAAACCCAGGAACTTGAGTTACAGACAAGTGTGAGTGGCCATGTGGGTGCTGGGAATTGAATCTGTGTCCTCTGGGAGAGCAGCCAGTACTCTTAACCATTGAGCCATCTCTCTAGCTCCAATATGTTTTGGTTTGGTTTGCGTTTTTTGGTTGGTTGGCTGGTTGGTTGGTTGGTTGGTTGGTTGGTTGGTTCGTTAGTTGGTTGGTTCGTTGGTTTGTTGGTTCGTTGGTTGGTTGGCTGGCTGGCTGGTTGGTTTGGTTTGGTTTGGTTTGGTTTGGTTTGGTTTGGTTTGGTTTGGTTTGGTTTGGTTTGGTTTTTCAAGACAGGGTTTTTCTCTGTATGTAGCTCTGGCTGTTCCCAAATATGCTCTATAGACAAGGATCCACCTACCTCTGCCTCTCAAGTGCTGAGGTTAAAGTGTGTGCCACCACTGCCAAAAGTAATTTTATTGCATGTTGAAATGCTAATACTTAGGGCACATTAGGTTAAATAAAATATGCTATCAGAATTACTCTCCCTCATTTCTTTGGGTTCTTAATGCAGCTACTAGAGATTTAAAATGACATGCCTGACCTCAAACTGTACTACAGAGCAATCGTTATAAAAACTGCATGGTACTGGTACAGCCACAGACAGGTAGATCAATGGAATAGGATCGAAGACCCAGAAATGAATCCACACACCTATGGTCACCTGATCTTTGACAAGGGAGCTAAAACTATCCAGTGGAAAAAGGACAGCCTTTTCAACAAATGGTGCTGGCACAACTGGTGGTTATCATGTAGAAGACTGGGAATTGACCCATTCTTATCTCCCTGTACGAAGGTNTAGTTGGCCATCATTGGGAGGAGAGGCCCCTTGGTCATACAGACTCTATATGCCCCAGAACAGGGGAATGCCAGGGCCATTACGTGGGAGGGGGTGGGTAGGGGAGCAGGGCGGGGACGCGGGAGGGTAAGGGAAAATTTCTGGATAACATGTGAAATGTAAATGAAGAAAATATCTAATAAAGAGAGAAAAAAAATGACTGTGTGCTCACAATGCCAGTGGTCAGTTGTTTCTCTAGGGTCTATTGGGGCTATATGGACAAAGGCTGGCTGACCAGACAGTGCATGAGGTGGCTGCCTCTTGGTATTCTGTCTGACTTGCCTCTGGTATTCTGTCTTGGTATTACCTCTTCCTCTCCATGCCTCTGGCTCCTTGTAACCTGGAAGTGCCTCAGTAACGGCTCCCTGATGAGTCAAGTCAGTTTTCCTCAGAAATCAATTCTATGCCATGACTGCTCTCTGGCTCAGGTTTCTGATGGCAGATGTTGGGCATAATGACCAGTTCATTTTCCTCCCGGAAGAATTACCATTCATTCCTGCTGATCACAGTCCAGGCTCTTAACACATCTTTCTTCAAAGCAGAACAATTACTGGAGACAAACAGTGCAGCCTTAATTGTCACAGATAAGGAAATCTGGGATTCAGAGAGGTTGACTATTTAATACCAGTCACACAGTAAAGAGAGTGAGACAGGAAAGTAATTCTTTGTGCTTCTTGATACCTGCAGCCTCTTCCCAAAGTGGATGGGCTTTTGAGGAACAAGTATGGACAGAGGAAGTCAAGGCCTCGAATTCTGTTAGCCACTCATAGGTGACTCTCCTGGTCCTTTGGATAGGAAGTTTCTAATTTAGAGCCCAGAATCACAGCCACAAAATGTAGACAACTCAAGCTGAATCATCATCTCGTCAGCATCTCCCAGACAATCCTGAGAATACAAGTTAAAAAAAGAAAATGATTAAATGTCTAATTGAATATATCTCAAGAGTCTGTCACCACAGAATGAAACATTTGAGCAAGCTTTCCCTTGACCCAAAACCATCAGAGAAGAAACACTCGTTTTTCCTTTGTCTTTAAGTACAGTCTCGCACTGCATCTAAATAAGTCTTAGAAATTGAAGGGCCCCTTTCTCCAGCTGCCCATTGCCCTTTGGGCTGTAAAAGGCCAAAGCGTTATAAGAAAGCTTTTCCCTCTGGACTGTTTTGCTTCCGAAGGACCTTTTACCTGCAACTGGAAGATAAACAATTCAATAAAACAAAACATCCACTCTCAGAATTGCCGTCTATGGGGCTAGAGAGATAGCTCAGCAGTTAAGAGCGCTTGATGCTCTTGCAAATGACCCTGGTTCAGTTTCCAGCACCCACATTGCAGCTCATAGCTGTCTATAGGCTCCAGTTTCTTTTGGGTCTCCTCGGGCACTGCATACGTGTGCTGCACATATAAATACACAAACAAACATCTAAATTTAAACTTCTTAAACTTGGCATCTAGCTCAAAATATCTCTGCCATATCTTTCCACTTTTAACTGCTCATACTGTATGCTGCAGAGATTGCTGGGCAGCGGTCAGAGCTCACAGAGGACCCAGGCTCAGCCACCAGCATCCAAGTCAGGTGGCTCGCACTGTCTGTACATCCAGCTCCAGGGAAGGGACGCCTTCTTCTGGCCTCAGAGGGCAACCACATTCACATGCACATTACAATAAAGTAATACAATGTTAATAATCAGTTAATTTTCTGAATTCTAAAATCTCCTCCGTCAAGACAAAGCCTTATCAATTAATTTGGCCTGTTATCTATTTTAGGATAAGTAAATAGTTGTGTGTATAACATAAACATAATTTCCATGTGCACATAAATAGATAGATATAAACAAGCAGCTGCAAAGAGTGTTAGCCTCTGATAATAACTCTCACAATAAGAGTGAAAGAGTGCACTAATATTCCATTCTGTGGATGCAGACTGAGACTGGGAGGGGTACACCAGCTGCACCAGTAACCGTTGCTGACAGCAAAGAAGCAACAATGGAGCCGGAACTCACATCCTCTCCTACCTCCCCCAGATCTGGGCCCTTACCACCTCCTCCCTCAGCCAACAGGAGCATTCAAAGCAAAGCAATCTTTGGGCTTCTGGTGGGAAGAGACGCCATCATGACAGACCCAGTCTGAGGTTGAGAACGCTGGCTTCCCCAGGCCTGCATAGGGTCCTCACACATCCGAGCATGGTCAGTTCAGAGCGGTTATGGAAGAAGAAGTGGACAAGCTTAATCACAGTGACTCAATGGCCACTGTGATTGGGGAGCGGTAGTGTGGCACCTATGATAGGTGTTTCCTTGGCCTCAAAATACCTCTCAGCAATCTGCTGTGACATCTAAACCTTCCATGGCCACATCCTTAGCTCCTCTTTGGGAAGAGGTTTAGAGACAGACCAAGCTGTGTGGAAGGAACAGAAAGAGGCTCACAGCAAGACAGAGTTCAACTCTGTCCTGCACAGGCCCGTGGAAGTCATTTACCAAGATCAACGGTGACTTTTGTTTGCTAAAATAAAATTGGTGCTAAATCTCCCCTCCCTTGACTTCTCTAGATTTCCCATGAGCATTACTGAGCACTTCATTGAAGAAATCACCAGAACGTAAAATAGAAATTATATTTAGCCAAAGACAGATTCAAAGGTAAGTTAGTCATAGGAACAGACCTTGGTAGCAATTTTCCAAACAAGAGTAAAATAATACTTTTCAGATGAAAGAAATCTTGATTCATCTGTTTGAATTTCCTCATGTTATGTATGAGGAACAGGAGGGGAAGGGCCTCTGTTACAGACAAATTCATGACCATGCCAAGGCCAATTCCACCCCTTTCTTCTTGAAAACTTAAGATGCTATTTAAATGTAAGCCCTGTCT
>LR753346.1:503095-585604 GCA_902729485.2 Mus minutoides | reverse complement strand
GAAGAATGTGATCAATAAATAGCATAAACTTAAACAAGCTGAGAGGTCCAGTAAGACGTGGAGGGACAAGGAACTGTTTGAGGCACTACTGAGAAGGTGCTGCAACCCCAGGGGAATGAGGCTGAGCAGCTTTGGGAGTCGTTTCATTCTGTCCCTGTATGATGAAAGGCAAAAGCTTTCCTTTCCTCCCAACTCCACCATCTGCAGGAGATGACCAGGACAGAGGTCGCTTGTTCTTCTGACTCCACCTGAAGAGCACAGTGCTTAGGGCAGGGCTGATGTTATGCTGTCCACAGCAGGCAGTAGACTGAGGCACACTATATTTCTTTATAAAATTTGTCAAATAGACACTCAAATAAATGAACTCAAATAAAGTACATAGTTGATTTTGGAGGAAAAAAGCGCAACGGGATTAAAAAAAAATCACTCCCAACAAATAATGTTTTCTAATCTAAAATTACTACCATGCATTTGGCTTTCCCTTCAAAAGCCCCGGAGCTAAAACAACTCAACCCTTACGGAGAGAAGGTATAATTCGCTGTCTGCAAAGATAAAGCCTCACCCATTAGATGCAACCCTAAATGCCTGTGCTTGGACTGACCTTTTGCATTGCCACCGTGATGTCATTAGTGTGATAATTTTATGCAAGATTAAGCATGTAATTATGTGTTAAATACTTTCCTCCCTCCGCTCCTGCTTGCTCACTCAATAAAGCAGAGTGCATTAGGAGTGTCCTACACTGGAGCTCCAGGCCACTGGCGTTCTAAACGACTTTCTCCCTGCTCTTTCTCAGCTCCATATCTCACATGTGTTTGCAGCTGTACCCTCAAGGCCCAGCACTGGGAGCTGCTAGCACTGAGAAGCCACTGCATGGAGCAACTCCAGCAGAAGCTCCTCGAATGCCTTCCACTTAAGTAAATTCAGAACCCAAGAGGTTGTAGCAGGATTTCACCCATTGGCTCCCTATCAGAGTTACCTGGATAGGAACTGCTCTCTCTGAAGTGCTGAGCCACCTCTCCAGCCTGCAGCACCATAATTTTTCAATAATCCCCCCAAATGTCTCCAGCGTACGACCAAACTCATTGGCGTTACCATCCCAATCCTCTTGCTCAGGACAAGTGTCAGAACTTAGTGCTAATGAAGAAAGTAGTTTGATCTTACCATCTCAATAGTTCCTCTGACAGTCACTGGCCCCATAGGACAGGAAAGAATTGGTTTGCTCCATGTGCAGGTACAAAGCAACTTAATTGGATTTTCTTTGTGAAGAAAATCCAATCCATTCCTTTTTAAGTTTATATGTATGTAGTGGGGGTGGCAAAACGAAGGGAAGTAATGCTTAGTATGTGCCTATCACATGCCAGTATACTTGATATACTTGCAATGTTCTTGATATCACATGCGATGTACTGGAGGTCCTCTTGCATATATTGTTGACTTGTCTTCCAAGCCTGGTGGCAGAAATTATCCCTTCCATTTTTCCACCAAAACTTGGAGCTGTTAATTGGCTTGTACAAAGTCACACAGTTGGTAGATGTTGATGCCAAGAGGCGTGCAAACACCTGGACCATCTGCTGTTCGTGCTCATCATCTTCTTAGGCCATGCTGCCCTTTGTAAAGGATCCTTATTGAATGATAAGTCAGTCAACAACCTAAACTTTCTGTGTAAGTCCATGAGAGTAGAGGGGAAACATGACAGTTAGGGAAGAAGTGTAGAAGATTCACAGGGTTGGGATGTAGCTGAACTGGTAGAGTGCTCACCTGAGTTCATCTGCAGGGCACAAAGGCCAACTGTGGTGGCACACAGCTGTCACTCCAGCACTCAGGAGGTAGACAGGAGGATCAGAAGTTCAAGGTCATCCTATAGTACATAGATAGTCCAAGGATACCATTTGTCTCAGAAGATAGATAGATAGATAGATAGATAAATAGATAGATAGATAGATAGATAGATAGATAGATAGATAGATAGATAGATAGATAGATAGATAGATAGATAGGCTAATAGTCAGACAAACAGACAGGCAGATAGGCAGGCAGACAGGCAGACAGATAAAATAGAAGATTCAAGACAGCCTAAACTAGGGGAAAATTTGGGGACATGCCGAATTTTAGGGGACTGTACAAATTCATGTATAGTGTCAGAACATGAGGCCAAAGCCAAGGCAACCATCACAGTTTCCAGTGCTCGCTTAGGCTGCCAAAGCAGCAGGGCCATTTATTGCCAACTGTGCACTTCATGCATCAGGCACAGACCTGCAACTTCAGGTGCTGACTCCCTGCCTAACAAGGAAGATGGAGTGTGTCCAGACAGGACCATCGTGCCTTGCTTAGTCCTGGGAGTGGAGACAAGGAAGCTGCTCAGGGCCACTAGAGATTGCTCCATAGAATGGGGATCTAGGAGGTGGCTACCTAGAAGGGAAGTGAGGCAGAAGGGATGGCAGCAGCTGAGTCAAGGAGGCAGAAACAACGTGGTAGACTCAGACATGGAAAAGGCCTTCAGTCAATTCCTGAAACAAGCAAAGTGCCCCACTCTTGCTAACTCCCTGTTTTCTTTGAAGGCTGGGAAATATGTCTTTCTCTATAGATGTGTGTGTGTGTGTGTGTGTGTGTGTGTGTGTGTGTGTGTGTGCACTTGCATGTAAGGCCAGAGATCAGGTCAGCTGCAGGTGTCACCCTCTGGAACCATACACCTTGTTCTTTAACACAGGGTCTTATTTATTTATTTATTTATTTATTTATTTATTTATTTTTCTGTAACTTGCCAAGTAGGCCATCAAGTCCCAGGGATCACCTCTCTCTCCTACCCCAGTTTTGGGAACACACACACACACACACACACACACACACACACACACACACACACTACTATGGCTGACTTTGTATATGACTAGCAGGGACCATGTTCAGGTCTTCGTGCTTACAAGCATTTGCCTGACTGAGCCATCATCCCCTGATCAGAAGCAGGTCTCTTGGGTCTGTGGGTTTTAATCCACATTCACCTACAGTCCTGAAGCTACTATGGGGTGGTCCCCATGCCTGGGTCACTCAACAAGGCAGTAGACATGATTCTGCCCTGACCCACAGTCTTGCACAGCTGCTTTGCATGGGATGCCAAACTGCAAATGTTTACAGATTTCTTATGCTCCCATGTCACTTCCTGAATGACAGTTCAACGGAAATGTTCCTGCCTCAGTGGGGAGAGCTTCGTTCCTTAACTTAGGGATTCAGGAGGGCTATCTCCTGTCTGGGAGGGAATCATGCAGCTCCTGTTGACACAGTTTCCTTGAAGCATGAAAATCATTCCCAACCTCCTTAGGATCTGTATACTGTGGCCTTTAAAAAGCAGAAATGGCCTTTCATTTTAGTTAATGGTNATGAAAGAAACTAGATAGAAAACTCTAAGTCTGCCTATTGGAATAACGTTAAGTGGCCAGCAAGCCCTTTCCAATGGGCTGCAGACAGTTAATTAGAAGAAGCATCCTTCATTTCCTCTTTCTACATCAACTTTAAACAGCATAGCCAAGGTGTCTTCCTGAACAGTGACACCCAGTCAGAAAGTCCCCTGAGGACATCGGGTCACTGCAGCCCTTTCATTTTGAATTATTTCAAAGTACTTAGGACTTCTACAGGGTGTCTATTAAGTCTGGGCGATAATCAATAGTGTGGCAGTGCTAACTAGCTTCCCGGTCCACCTGTGCTCAAACTGGGCAGCTTTCCTTTGTCTCTCCCACACTACCAACACGTTGAGGGGCTTCCTAGAGGAACTGAAGAAGTCTACAGTCTACATTGAAATAACTTTGCAAAAGTTCAAGGCAATCTTACTATGATGTAACACGTTCAACTTACACCAAACAGCCCTGATCTGGGCTTAATCTGGGCTAACCCAGATTAAGAGCAGGCTTTATCCTCTTTCTATTTCATACCTTCCAGTGGGATCCTCCTGCCTCGGCTGCTGAGGTTGCAAGTGTTACCACACCCAGCCTAGAGTCAGTTTCTGCTCTTCCTACAGCTGTGAAGGGAATCTATGCAGGGGGAGAGTCCCATCCCTCCATTGTCTTAGGAGGCCATGAGAGACCTCTGCATTTGCACTGGTGACTCATCTCTGAGGCTTTGCTCTCTGGTGCTGACCCAGGGGACTCAGGAGGAACCCATTTCCAGCTCTGATCCTATAAGCCCAGCCTATGGTGACCAACCATATTCTTAGATTCATTCTTCAATGGACTGCATGTCAAAGTAATGGAACTGAGAATGATCTTAAATAATTTATCTCAAACTCCATGGATACCAGGGAGAGTTGGAAACATTTATTGATAGCACTCAGCTCTAGAAAAGTCAAGTGACTTTATCAAGGTCATACAAAAAAAAAAGCCAACCTCTTCTTCCAAGCCCTTGCCACTCGGTGTTGTCTTCAGTGTCGGCCTCACCCTGGAGCCCCTTAGTGACTCAGAGTTCTGGGCCCCACTCAGATCCACTGGCTCAGCTCTGAGAAGTCCTGGACTGATCATGGGTCACTACAAAAAACAATGAGAATTCAGGGCAAACCAAGACTTGAAGCACAGTTTACCTTCCCTAAATATAACCAGGAGTGGGGACACAGCTTAGGGGTAGGGCTCTGGATGTAAGCAGGAAATGTCATTGGTTGTCTTGAAATTATGTCGCTCCCTACTCTTGTGGTTTTCATGGCATAACCCTAACATATGGCTATGACATATGTTTCACGAGTAGATAGTATGTATGGAACATCAGGCATGTGATAGAAAATACAGCACACAGTAACTCACCCTTTTTCCAGACATGTCATCTTTAATCTTAGTCCTTATCAACCATATACACTGAAGGAATCACTTTTCACCCTTCCTGTCATTAATGCACTAGGTGTCATTTAGCTTTCATGTTGTATTGTCATCTTTATGATATTTTGGGTTTCTATCTCTCTAGAAAATTATTAAGTAGAGGGATGGTGAGATGCTAGAGGACCTGAGTTTGGTTCCCAGCATCCACATAGGGCAGCTCTGAACTGCCCATAATTCCTACTCCAGGAGATCTGATGCCCTCTTCTGGTTTCTGGGGCACCTTCCTGCATCTGTATATACTCCACACATAAATAAAAAGTTAAAAAAAAAAAGTAACTAGAAACAATAACCTTTTTTCTTAAAGAAAGAAAATTACAGCAGAAAATACTGAACAGCAGCTATTCTGGTGCTGTGTTTAGAGACAAGGGAACTCTTCCCAAATGTCCAACTAAAGAACACAGCCTGCCTGCCATATCCTTCCCAGATCCCAGACACCAGAGCCACTAGGCACATATGGCTGCTCACATCTCTGTCAGTATCTCTGGCAAGCTTTGCTGTGGTAAGCTGAGCCCACACTGGCAACAGCGTACTTTAGGGACAATGTTTCCTTGCAATCTTAGTACTTGGCATGCTGAGGCAGGAGATTTCTTAGTTTGAAGCCAGGTTGAGCTACAAACTGAAACCATGCCTCAAAATGAAGAAAAAGAAATTTTAAAAAAAAGTTATTTTACTCCTAATATGTCACATCTGTGAATAGTAAGGAAAATTTTGAAGATGAAAGAAAAAGTAAAATTTTGGTGCCCAAATCTGAACTAAAGTTTGGGGAAGTACATCATACTCAAGGTGAATCCAAAGTGTGTTGTAAGGGAAGCATTGAGATTCTGACACCAGTGAGAAAAAGCAAGATTCTGAAAGGCAGTCTCCTCAGCCAGCCAAGGCAGAGACAGTAAAGGACAAAGCCTTATAAAAATGGAATGCAAACTGTCATCAGAGACACCTCACCCGGCGACTGATGGAAACAGATGCAGAGACCCACAACCAAACATTAGGCAGAGCTCAGAAAATCATTTGAATGTGTGGGAGGAAGGACTGTAGGAGCCAGAAGGATCAAGGACACCACAAGAAAACCTACAGAATCAACTCACCTGGGCCCAAAGAGGCTCACAGAGACTGAACTGCCAACCAGGGAGCCTCTGCACATCTGTTACGGTTGTGTGGCTTAGTCTTCTTATAGGACTCTTAAAAATAGGAGCAGAGGCTGCCTCTGACTCAGTTGCCTGCTTCTGGGACCCTTTCCCCTAACTGGGCTGCCTTGTCCAGCCTCAACAGGAGAAGTTGCACCTAGTCTACTGCAACTTGATATGCCAAGGCTAGTGATATCATGGGAGGCTTCCTCTTTTCTGAGAGAAATGGAGAAGGAGCTGATGGGGGTGGTGAGAATGGGGAGAAGGACTAGGAGGAGAGGAGCAAGGGGAAACTGTGGTTGGGACTTAAAGTAAATTAGTTAGTTAGTTAGTTAGTTAGTTAGTTAGTTAGTTAGTTAGTTAGTTTTAAAGGAGGAATGCACATTTCCGAGGGAGAGGTCAGGCTTCAGTGGGGTTTCTGCCAATGCACAGAGCCAGCACCCCCAAGGCCTAAAAGCCTGGGGTTGTCTAAGAGAGCTGACCGTCTGAGATGTCACTGTTGACACAGAGTACCAGCTAACCCGTGTGTCCTCTGCAGGTCTTTCTGCCACTCCCTCAGGACTTCCACAGTGAGGAAAGGAGCTGCAGGACCAACATCCTCTAAGATGTTTATATGGACCAGTGGCCGGACCTCTTCATCTTACAGACATGACGAGAAAAGGTAACTCCCTGGACTCGGGTGCTCTTGCCAGACTTTATGGGACATTGATGGAACAAGATGTCAGCTGCTCTCCTTGTCACTGTGATGAGACACCCGAGACAACTTAGGAAAGGGAGGGCTTACTTGGCGCACAGTTGGAGAGTACAGTTCGTCACAGTGGGGGCCATGGCAGCAGGAGCCAGGAGCGGGAGGCAGCTGGTCACATTGCTCCTGTAGTCAGCAAGCAAAGACAGTGCTTGTGCTCCCCTTGCTGCCTCCTTATCCAGCCCAGGAGCCGAGGCTCAGAGACACTGCTGCCACACTCAAAGTGAGTCTTCCCCCCTGGGAGCACTAGTCTTATGTCACCTTGACACAAGCCTGAGTCATTTGGGAAGAGGCAGCCATGACTGAGAAAATACCCACACCCAATTGGTCTATGACTGAAAATGCCTTCACCACATGCCAGAGGCTTAGTTCGCTGGTTGTTACAAATCCTGTATATATTAACCATCACAGAAACTGAATATCATGTTCTAAATTTTGGGAGGGGATCTACACCTCGGGACTGGCGCTTCCAACACTCTGGCCTGTGGCCTCCATCTCTCTTGCAGGCTCACTCACAGCCAGTGACTTTGCAAGACTGTGCCCTGTCAGAAATGCCCTCCCACACTCATACACCCACCAATCTTTTCCTTCTCTAACCCCAGCTCTGCCTAAAGACACCCAATCAGAACTTGAACTCCACTCCCAGCCTCATCATCCTCTTTACCCAGTCAGACTTGGCTTTGTTGTCTAGTGAATTTCCAGAGCCTTGCACTGTGCCCGGTGCACAGTGTTCAGTAGATACTGAATACACTCAGACTCAAGTGATGAACATCATGTGTCAAGGCACCAAGCATATGACGAGAAGAAGGCTGAACTTCAAGAGGGCTCAGGGAGGCTCGTCAGGTTCACGGATCCCTTGGAGTGCATGCAAGAATAGCTTGGGGGAGGGAATAAATGGAGGGAGAGGAAAAGACAAGAGGTCAAAGTCACACAACTGAATGGGTTATGCAGCTCAACCCAGCCACTTCTGTTCTCCTTGGGTTTAGTGAGTAAATTATATAACACCTCCAGGGTGTGTGTGTCTGTGTGTCTGTGTGTGTTGCACATACAAGTGTAGAAGCCAGTGGTTGATACTGAGTGTCTTCTTCAAACTCTCTCCACCTTTGTTTTTGAGATATGACCTCTCACTGAGCCTGGAGTTAGAAGGTTGGCTAGACTGGTTAGCCAGTCTTCTGCCTGTTTCCACTCCGTACCCAGTGCTGGGTTCACAGATGTGAGTCACTGTGTTCTGCTATTTTCTTTGGTTTTTCGAGACAGGGTTTCTCTGTATAGCCCTGGCTGTCCTCACTTTGTAGACCAGGCTGGCCTCAAACTCAGAAATCCACCTGCCTCTGCCTCCTGAGTGCTGGGATTAAAGGCGTGCGCCACCACACCCAGTGTGTTCTGCTATTTTCATGTGGGTGTTGGGTATCTGAACTGAAGCCCTCATGCTTGCGTGACAGGCACTTTGCTCACTGAGCTGTCTCCCCAGGCTCCTCTACAACTAATTTTTAAGTGTTTGTTCCCTTCTGTTACCAGTGCTTGAGCCTGAGCCCACTGTTTCCATGTTCTTGGCTTCTTATCCACAGAATTGAAATAAAGGCTCACACACATTGCAAAGTAGCAAAGGAACTTTATTCCAAAGCAAAGCAATGGCACTGATCAGAAATAAGTGCATCTCAAGTAGGCAAGAGACTGCAGAGATGACAAAGTGATCAAAGGCCCTCACTACTCTCCTCCTTTAACAGAGTGAAGAGAAGCCTCTTACCAAAGAGTATACGGAAATGGTTCTCTCTTTTGATTGATAGATATTAGATCATAAAATCATTTTTATACCGTGTATGCCCATCCCATAATGCATCTAATTTTAATCTTATGCACATGAGCATATGATGGTAGACAGGGGAGTCTCCCTAAAAGCCTACCTGAAGAATCAGTTTTGTCTTATTATCATGCACCCAAAACCAGTTCAGGTCAAATCATCCCTGCTACCCTTGTACATGAATGTGTTGAAAATACACTGACTAGAAGCTGTTTATTTGGTGGCTATAAAGGGTAGAAACTTATACTGTTGTTTAAAATAAGTGCATGCAGCCTGATGCACAGGGGCCGAGGTGGGGGTGCAGGAGGAAAGGCTGCCTCCTGGTTGCTAGGTGCCTTTTGTAGAGATGGCTACACATGCGTATTACATGCTGATTAGGGTCTTAGCTTTCCAAATGCATTGTTAAAAGATGGGTATGCAGAGTCCAAGCCAGGTGGAGTCCCAGGTTGCTATGCTATTCCCTATGCTTGCCTGCCTCCTCTTTGCTTTCTTCCTCTACACCTCTTTGTTCCTCATTAATCTTGTCCTGTTACTTAAGTAGTTCTAAGTTTTAAGCATGCCTGACTTTACCAGCATTCTTCAACTTGTGTGACACAGCAGAAAGAACATAACAGAAATCAGAATTGAGAATAATACTGGGCATGTGTAAGGAGGTTTATTAAATATTGTTCAAGGAGCTTGTTTTTCTTCTTAAAACATGAGCTGCCCACAGATAAAATTCCTTGGAAAAATGCCAGAAGCAGTACTGTCATAATAAGTAGCTATTTATAGTAAAAATTGGGGGTCACTTTTCACAGTAGAAAATCTGTTAAATAATAAAATATATTTATCAATTAGTACTTTAAAATATTTTGATATACCATTGCTGGAGGGAAAGCAAGTTTTAAAGTTGCATGCGAGTGATTATTGCATCCACACACATAATTCTGTATTTTTAATGCTTTGCACATCTCATGTTACCTTGGTTATGGAAAAATAGTCCCGTGGTGTTCAACTGGGACACTGTATCCCAGAAGGCAACTAACATTTGAACAAAGATTTATGCTCGTCCCGACTCCAACCTCGAGTTTCCTATTGGTGTTCAAAATAATTGACCAAGGAAACTTGAGAAAGGATTTATTTTGGCTTATAATTTGAAAAAGCAATCCATCAGGGAGGTAAAGTCATGAAGGTGAACTCGTGGAGGCCTGAGCGTTGAGGCAGCGGGTCACACTGCGCCTGCGCCTGCGCCTGCGCCTGCACCTATGTCTGCGCCTGCTGTCAGGAAATCCGAAGAGATGAATACTGCTGCTCACCTTCTTTCTCCATTTTATTGATCCTGGGACAAGTGCTTCCCACGTTCAAGCAGAGACTCCTTTCCTCAGTTGAACACTTCTGGATACGTTTGTGTTACTGTGGTGATTCTAAATACCATCCATTTGCTTATGAAGATTAGCCGTCTCACAGATGAACTGAAATCTCACTTTCTTTGATTCTGTCTGTGCTTCCACATGCTCTTGTTCAGCCAGGCATAGAGATGAAGATGTGGTCAAGGAAAGGCAGACAAACTAAACACAATCGGCTGGGAATGTGGGCTGTGAGAACATGCTGGCTCTGCAGCCTTAGGTTGTTTCTGCTTGCTTCTGTTAGCCGTGTAGGCTAAGGATGTGCACACTGACGCCCCTGTTCAACAAACGCACTTATTACTTTAAAGCCCATAATTACTGAAATCATCCTTGAAAACAAAAAATTAAAGTTATAATTTAAGTGTTAGAGATTCTTATTGATGCAGATGAGCAACATAGTTATATGTTCTTCTAACTCTCAAGAATTACTGGTTTGTCAGGCCTGGACTGGTTTTGTGTGAATGTCCAAAATCCCACATTAAGAAAACAAACAAACAAACAAAAAAGGAAATGAGAAAATTTCATATAAAAGATAGTGTTGTTGTTGTTTTTTTTTTTAAATGACATAGGAACAGTAAACACCATTAACTTAAAGGTGAAGCCCATTTTTGTATCAGATGAAGTCCTAACTTTATGTTACCAAGCCTTTTTCTGATTGAATAGGATTCTCTGCACTGGCCTCCGAGGGAGGGGAGAAAAGCAATCTTTAAAAATAATCATAATCCAGACAAGTTTCTGGGACAAAAGACAGATTAATGAGGAAAACACAAGGAAGCTCATTAAAGAAAACATGCAGCATATATCACAAGGGAGAGCGATAACTGCCAAAACGGGGGCTGGCAAGCTGTCTTATTAAAATGTTTCACCAGAGTGAGAGATCATATAGATGCAGCAGGATTAAGGAGAGGTAGGAAACTGTGGACGAATCTGCCTGGCTGGTCAGGTCTCCCCTCGACTGATGGAGGAGCCTCCTTCCCAACCCACCAAGGACGGAGGAAGCAGGAGGACAAGAAGTAGGTATATCCCTTGTTTTATTAATCCTTTCCCAGACTTTAGGTAAACAAAAAGGCAGTCAGGCCCCCTGCACTTAAATTATTTTTGTCTCAGCAAGGAGAAATAGATCTGTTTCTTTCACCTACAATCTCCTAACTCCAAGAACAGGGCAGTGCCTCCCTCAGTGAAGCCAATGTGCTTCTTTAATGTCCACATACACTTTACATGTTTGCTGGCAGACAGAAAGACTACTGTGTATTCTTTATCAGTTTTGGTTTGACATCACTGTGAGCTAGCTTCCCTGCCTGCCTCCCTCCCTTCCTTCCTTCCTTCCTTCCTTCCTTCCTTCCTTCCTTCTTTCCTTCCTTTCTTCCTTCTTTCCTTTCTTGCAAGGTCCTTTCTTCCTTTTTTCCTTCTTCCTTCCTTCCTTGCTTGCCTGCTTGCTTTGTGTGTGTGTGTGTGTGTGTGTGTGTGTGTGTGTGTGTGTGTGTGTGTGTATGGGGGTGGGGCAATGGGGCTGTGTATGAATACATGCGTGCCATGGTAAAGTCAGAGGACAACTTGTAGAGCCAAGCTCTCCACCCACATAGATTGGAGGTTGAATTCTGGTCACCAGGGCTGATTCCAAACACCTTTACTGGCTGGACCCTCTCCCCAGCCCTCTGCTCAATTTTAACAATGAGTTATCTGAGAATTCTTTTTACTTTCTTTATAACTTATCTCACTGGTAAATAATAAGCTCTTGTTCCTTCTCTATTTGTAAATATAGCATTTTTTTGTTATTTTGCCCAATTATATGAGCTTATGTTTCAGTAAATTAAAATAAAGCTGGTGACAGTGGACATTTTCAGTCTGATTTGTTAAGTAGGGTTTTTCAATATTTCACCATTAGATAATTGAATCAACTATATTACAGGTAGTTTTTCTCGGCCTTTTATTACATTGAGGATGTTTCTAATTCTAATTTGACAATAGCTCTTACCATGAATGGATGTTAATATATTTCTAGGTTATATTATTATCACATTATGAGCTTATAATGCTTTTTCACATATTAATAAAAATCTAATAGTGAC
Source organism: Mus minutoides (assembly GCA_902729485.2). Lineage (NCBI taxonomy): Eukaryota > Metazoa > Chordata > Mammalia > Rodentia > Muridae > Mus > Mus minutoides. The sequence goes on along the minus strand of LR753346.1, from coordinate 573,627 downwards.
CAGTGTTATCTTTCTAAAATACAATAGTTGTAGCTTTATCATGGTAGATGCTATCTCTTTATACATTTAGGTTTAGTGAACTAAATTCTTTTATGTTTTATATTTGTGGTTGGGAATGAGGTAAGCCTCATAAGCAGGCTGGCTGGCATTCTTCCTCTGCACTCTGGAATTATCTGTACCATATAGCTTGGGCTCAGCTGTAAGTTGTAAAAGCTTTGTATTTCTAGGACCAAAATACTTTCAATTATTTAAAACTTTTATCTATTTCAAATTTTAATAGTTTAGAATTATTTAGGTCTTGTGGCTATTTTTTGAGTGTTGGCTTCAGTAAGTTACATATTGGTAAAGCCTTGCTGTATCTCTCAGCAAGTTTAATATCTCCAAGTTTCTAAATATATTACTGTGAAGTTGTTTGAAGTGTCTCCTTCTAAAGCATACTGTGCCCACAATTATGGCTTTTTAATTCATCATATCTATTTTGGATTTGTATATTTTCTTTATCAATCTTGTCAAAGATGTATCCATTTTCTTTAGTCTTTCAGAACACATTAATACAGTTATCATCCATTTCCTCTAGTAGTGCTTATGGTAATATCTTTCCTTACTCCTTCTTCTTTTTGAATGTTCCACTTATCTTAAAATTTCCTTAGATGCTGAGTGAACTAATTTTAGGCTTTCTTTTTCTCTAGCACAAGCATTGAAAATGTACATTTTTTAAAAATTTATTCACTTTACATTCTGTCCACCTCCCAGTCACCCTCTCCCATGATCCTTCCTCCATCCCCTTTCCCCTTCTCCTCTGAGCTGGTGGTACCTCGCTCTGTATCCGCCAACCCTGGTCCAGTCTGTGAGCCTAGTGCATCCTCTCCCATTGAGGCCAGACAAGGCAGCCCAGCTGGAAGAACATATCCCACAGACAGGTAACAGCTTTAGGGATAGCCCTGCTCCAGTTGTTCAGGGCCCACATGAAGATCAAGCAGCACATCTGCTACATATTTACAGAGAGGCCTAGGTCCAGCCCACGTATGTTCTTTGGTTGGTGGTTCAGATTCTGAATGCTCCAAGGGTCCAAGTTAGTTGACTCTGATGGTCTTCCTGTGGAGTTCCTATCCCCTTTGGGGCCCACAATTCTTCCTCCTATTCTTCCATAAGAGTCCCCAAGCTCCATCCACTATTTGGATGCAGGTGTCTGCATCTGTCTGAGTCAGCTGCAGGTGGAGTCTCTCAGAGAACAGCCATGATACGCTCCTGTCTGCAAGCATAATAGAGTATGTCGTTAATAGTGTTAGGGGTTGGTGCTTACCCATTAGATGTATCTCAAGTTGGGTCAGTTACTGGTTAACCATTTGCTCAGTCTTTGCTCTATTCCTGGTCCCTGCACTGGGGTGCATCTCCAGGACTAGACAGAGACCTGAGATAAGGGACACACCCAAGAACCAATGGGGGTGACCTTAACTGTGGAGATATGGAACCTGAAGAGGCCACCTCCTGTAGCCAGACAGGAACCCCAGTGGAGAGATAGGGACACCAACCCACCCACAAAACTTTTGACCCCAAAATTTATCCTGTCTACAAGAAAATGTATACTCTTACCTGTTATTTTAGCCTACTGGACACTTTGTCTTCCATATCATTCATTTCAAAGTCCTTTATTTGTCTGATTTCATTTTGGCCCATGAATTCTTTGTACTACACACACACACACACACACACACACACACACACACACACACACACATTTTCCTTTAGGGTGTTGTTGTTGTTGTTGTTATAGTTTCATTCATTATTGCACTAAAGTCAAACACCATGGACAACATAATCGTATCTTCTGAAAGCATTTTTAACAACCAGACTCACTAACATTCATGATGTTTCTAACATGCAAATCTAATTGTCCCTCTTGTTTTATTGTAGTTAACACCCTCTTAAACTTTAAGAGCAGATCTCTTTTCTTCTAGTCTATGCAAAACTCACCAACCAAGAGCTTCCCTTTCCCCTCCCGGTCCCCAGCTGCACTCAGCCACCTCCCTCCCCACCCCCATCTCCTCCAGCCACTTCCTCTTCTCGGTCAGTCACCCACCCCTCCAAACCTTGCTTCAGTCTGTCACAGGTGCCTATGCTGTTCCCACCTGCATCCATGGCAGGCTTCCAAACCACATCTGCACCCTACGTCACAGCCCCAGGCTGTGCATATGCCACTGTTTCTCTGAGTGTTCATGTCAGGAGCTCCAGAACAACAATGGCCAACTTGCTAGAAGCCACCTTGACACAGAACTTATTTGCTGTGATCAACCATTTTGGTGAATATATTAAATTTTACTGTGAATCAAAATTTAACACAGTCATTGTAACCCTACAGTGTTCTCTCACTGTCAACATTAACTTGGCTAACAAGAATCAATATGGTCCTGTCCATCTTTCATTAAGGCATCCATTCTGGTCTCTTGTATCTCAAAATTTGTAGTCATTGTCCCTCCTCATTTCTGCCATCCTTCTCTATGTTCCAGTCACTATCTGAGGTCTCCTCAGTGTTTCCTGCTCTTTCTGTCCCCAGTTCTGCTCCCAGACTCTAGCTTTCAAGATCAGCAGGCTCAGCTGCATATTTTGTCAATTTCCCCTCCTCAACAAATGGCTTCCCTGCAGAGGAACCTGCTGCTCTCTCCCAGAGCCTTCCTGTTGCAGAAACAGGACCAGAACAGAGACAACCTTAGCACTTATTTAATGGTTCCATGGGACAAATGAAAAGCCATCGAAATAAAGCGCTGAGTCTTCAATGGGCTATGGTAAATTCCTCTCCAGGACTGTAGAGATTGCTCAGGGTATGTACTGCTCTGGCAGAAGACTCATGTTCAGTTCCCAGCATCCGAATCAGGTGACTCACAAGTGCCTATAACTCATACTCAGAGGATCATGTGCCTTTGCATCTTCTGGTACCTGTATTTATGTACACATACATGTGCACAAACACACACACACATGTATACATGTATACTTGTAATTTAAAATAAAATTCCCATCCCAAATCAATTCTTCTAAGCTTTCTGAATAAGAAAAGAAGTGAACATTGGTTAACTGATGAGGTTGTGGTGGTGATAAGAGTTGTGGCATGAAACTGCAGAGAAAATTCAAGCAAGGCCAAAATGCCAGTAAAACAGCACCATCCCTGGACTGACCTCTGGTCAACTCGACACAAGATAGAGTTATCTAAAAGGAAGAAGCCTCAATTAAGGAAAGGTCTCCATAACATCCAGCCATTGGGCATTTTCTTCCTTAGTGATTGATGAAGGAGGACCCAGTCCATTATGGGTGAGGCCATCTCTGGGATAGTAGTCCTGGGTTGTATAAGAAAGCAGGCTGAGAAGATGACCTAACTGGCCATTACTGGGAAGAGAGGCAGGCTCCTTGGTCATGCAAACTTTATATGCCCCAGTATAGGGGAACGCCAGGGCCAAGATGTGGGAGTGCGTGGGTAGGGGAGCAGGGCGGGGGAAGTGGGAGGGTTTAGGGGACTTTCGGGATAACATTTGAAATGTAAATGAAGAAAATATCTAATAATAATAAGAAGAAGAAGAAAGCAGGCTGAGCAAGCTATGAGGAGCAAGCCAATAAGCAGCATTCCTTCCTGGCCTCTGTATCAGCTCCTGCCCCCAAGCTCCTGCCCTGCTTGAGTTCCTGGCCTGGCTTCCTTCAGTGATGGACTATAATGTGGACGCGTAAGCTAAATAAACCCTTTCCTCCTAACATGCTTTTGCTCATAGTATTTTATCACAGCAATAGTAACCCTAACTAAGACAGCTCCCCCAAAAGAATTTGAAAATAAATCAGTATAAACTAAACAGACACCATAGAAAATATGAAATTGTTATTACATCTCTTAGAACAACAATGTATTTATACACATACACATGAATATGTTTATTAGAATATTTTTATAATGTGACTAAGAAGCCCAGTCTTCTTTAAAACATCAAACCAATCTTAATGTACTGCTGAGAACATCTTCATTACAACATACTTCATAATGAAACACATTAAAATGTGCCATTAATAGATAGGGGAGAAAAACATATTCACATCCACTTACTGTATTTAAAATAATCTGCTTAAAACAACTCTTTATGAAGTCTGTAAGTTAGTACAGGAAGTAGGTAGGTTCTGTTCACACTGTGAACTTTGGGTGCCTTAGCCTTCAGTAGCTGATCCTCAGGTAATCAGTCCTCAGGGACTGGCTCGCTTCCCTTCTCCACTGTCCAGTCAGTATGATCACCAGGTAGTGGATAGTGATATCTTCCTGTTGCTCAGGAAGAATGTGTCATCCACATGATATATCTCCACATTATGATTGTGGTGGCTATTCCTGGTTGTCAACTTGATTATATCTGGAATGAACTACAATCAAGAATTGGAGGGCACACCTGTGATCCAGATCCAGATCCAAGCTAGAAGACACACATTTCTGACCTGGATCTTGACATGGAGATCTTGAGGTATAGTGCTCATGAGAAGCTTAGACCCAGACAAGGGAGTACAAGCATTGAATCACAGGAGACTGAGGCAAGGAGATGATCTCTGAATTCAAAGTCAGCCTTGGACAAAGCAAATCTCAGATCCAGGTGTGGTGGTACACACCTTAATCTAGGCCACACCTTCTGCTGGAGGCCTATATAAGAACATTGAAGGAAGGAAGGCGCACTCTTCTTCAATTGTTTGCACTTGTTTGCAAGCATATCTGTTGGAACCTACTTCTACAGAAGACCAACTCAAACAAACAAGTAGCTTTGTGGGACTGAGAAACTACTAGATTCTTGGACTTCCCATCCACAGCTGACCATTGTTGGGTTAGTTGGACTACAGACTATAAGTCATCACAATAAATTCCTTTAATATACAGAGACATTCCATAAGTCCTGTGACTCTAGAGAAACCTGACTAATACAGTGATCTATCTTATGAAGACTTGTAAATGTCAGCAAATAAGGCCCAGAGACAAAGCCCTGTTGGTTATCTACTAAATTATCAAATGGGGCTCACTGGCTGGCTAACCTAATTGACTTGTTAAATTCCAGGCCGATGAGAAACCTTGTCTCAAACAACAAGGTGAATTGCACCTGGGAAACAACAGCCAAATTTGTCCTCTGGCATTCACACATGTACACATACACACAAATGAACTAACAGACTCAAAAACAAAATATGGACATATAAACAAACAAGTTCATACATGGACTCCACCATGCCTGCTCCTGAATGCTTTTCTTACCATATAACAAATACCCAAAGAATCTGAATTTAAATCACCAGGACCAAGGACATCTTCCTTGCACTTTTTACTCTGTATATCCACTTGTACATATGCATATTTCTTTTTTTTTTTAGTAAAATAATGCTTTTTTTCAATTTTTTATTAGATATTTTCTTCATTTACATTTCAAATGCTATCCCAAAGTCCTGTATACCCTCCCCCACCCCCTACCCGGCTCCCCTAACCACCCACTCCCACTTCTTGGCCCTGGCATTCCTCTGTACTGGGGCATATAAAGCTTGCAAGACCAACAGGCCTTTCTTCCCAATAATGGGCGACTAGGCCATCTTCTGCTACATATGTAGCTAGAGACACGAGCTCTGGGGGTACTGGTTAATTCATATTGTTGTTCCACTTTTAGGGTTGAAGACCCCTTCAGCTCCTTGGGTACTTTCTTTAGCTCCTCCATTGGGGACCCTGTGTTCCATCCAATAGATGATTGTGAGCATGCACTTCTGTGTTTGCCAGACACTGGCATAGCCTCACACGGGACAGCTATATCAGGGTTCTTTCAGCAAAATCTTGCTGGCATATGCAATAATGTCTGGGTTTGGTGGCTGATTATGGGATGGATTCCTGGGTGAGATAGTCTCTGGATAGTCCATCCTTTCATCTTAGCTCCAAACGTTGTCTCTGTAACTCCTTCCATGGGTATTTTGTTCCCTATTCTAAGGAGGAATGAAGTATCCACATGGTTGGTCTTCCTTCGTCTTAATTTTCTTGTATTTTGGAAATTGTATCTTGGTTATTCTAAGTTTCTGGGCTAATATCCACTTATCAGTGAGTGCATATCAAGTGACTTCTTTTGTGATTGGGTTACCTCACTCAGGATGATATTCTCCAGATACATTTGCCCAAGAATTTCATAAATTAATTGTTTTTAACATCAGAGTAGTACTCCATTGTGTAAATGTACCACATTTTCTGTATCCATTCCTCTGTTGAGGGACATCTGGGTTCTTTCCAGCTTCTGGCTATTATAAATAAGGCTGCTATGAACATAGTGGAGCATGTGGCCTTGTTACCAATTGGAACATCTTCTGGGTATATGCCCAGGAGAGGTATTGCTGGATCTTCCGGTAGTACTATGTTCAATTTTCTGAGGAACCTCCAGAATGATTTCCAGAGTGGTTGTACAAGCTTGCAATCCCACCAGCAATGGAGGAGTGGTCATCTTTCTCCACATCCTTGCCAGCATCTGCTGTCACCTGAATTTTTGATCTAAGCCATTCTGACTGGAGTGAGGTAGAATCTCAGGGTTGTTTTGATTTGCATTTCCCTGATGATTAAGGATGTTGAACATTTTTTCAAGTGCTTCTCAGCCCTTCGGTATTCCTCAGTTGAGAATTCTTTGTTTAGCTCTGTACCCCATTTTTAATGGGGTTATTTGTTTTTCTGGAGTCCAGCTTTTTGAGCTCTTTGTATATATTGGATATTAGTCCCCTATCAGATTTAGGATTGGTAAAAATCCTTTCCCAATCTGTTGGTGGCCTTTTTGTCTTATTGACAGTATCTTTTGCTTTACAAAAGCTTTGCAATTTTATGAGGTCCCATTTGTCAATTCTTGATCTTACAGCACAAGCTATTGCTGTTCTGTTTAGGAATTTTCCCCCGTGCCCATATCTTCGAGGCTTTTCCCCACTTTCTCCTCTATAAATTTCAGTGTCTCTGGTTTTACGTGGAGGTCTTTGATGCACTTAGACTTGAGCTTTGTACCAGGAGATAATAATGGATCAATTCGCATTCTTCTACATGATAACCACCAGTTGTGCCAGCACCATTTGTTGAAAATGCTGTCTTTTTTCCACTGTGAGGTTTTAGCTCCCTTGTCAAAGATCAAGTGACGATAGGTGTGTGGGTTCATTTCTGGGTCTTCAATTCTATTCCATTGATCTACCTGTCTGTCGCTGTACCAGTACCATGCAGTTTTTTATCACAATTGCTCTGTAGTACACATATGCATATTTCATAGCTAATTTGCTTGTGAATTATAAGCTGACCCTTAATAGGCAATTTAAAAATATTATGTAGACATTGAGCTTGAAAGTTTAAGTATACTGACTATTGTTGGGGCAAAACAAAGACTTAGTGAAAACCTGGAAATCTTCTGTTTACAAAGCTTCATATTTTAGATTTACTGATTTTTATTTCATATTTTAGATTTACTGATTTTTATTTCATATTTTAGATTTACTGATTTTTATTTCATGTGTATGGGTATTTTGACTGCATGCATATCTGTGCATCATAGTGCATGCTTGCTGTCCGCAGAAGTCAAAAGAAGTCATTGGATTCTCTAGAACTGGAATTACAGATGGTTGTGAGCTGTCATGTGGATGTTGGGAACTGGACCCGGGTCCTTTGTAAGAGCAGCCATTGCTCTTAGACATTGAGCCAACTCTTAACCCTTCCAAGACTTTCTAACTTTATGTATGTATGTATATATATATATATATATATATATATATATATATATATATATATATATATATATATTGCACACATACCCTCAATGTGGAGGTCAAAGGATAACCTTCATAAGTCACTTCTGTCCTACCATGTGGGTCCTAGGGAAAATTATCTCAGGTTATCAGGCTGAGGTAGCAGCAAACTCAGCTCCTGAGCCATCTCACCAGCTCCCTTCTGTTGTCCTGTAGACTCAGTAATAACTTCTGTTCTCCAAAAATATCTGGACAAAAGAGAGTTGGGCCTTCCCTCTCTGCACACACAGCTGCACTGCAGCACAGAGCTCTGCTGCCTGCTTCCCTGACAGCCTCCTCCTCCTCCCCGTTCCATCAACCACTGCATCCCAGGCCTTCATTCCCTGGACATTTCTCTATATGCTGTCTTCAGCCAGGATGCAGCCCTTAGCATCTGTTGCCAACATTACAGAAACCATCTCCCATTTCCTCCTCCTCCCCCTCCCCCTCCCCTCCCTCTCACTACCTCCCTCCCTCCCTCCCTCCCTCCTCCTCTGATTTAAGATGTTTCCTGTTTCTAATCTCCACACTGCAGGCAGGGTGATCACTCTGAATCTCAATTCTGGTCGCATCACTGCTGACAGCTTTCCTTTAATTACAAGAGGAAGGCTACTCTCTAGAATGACTTTCAAAGCCTTCATGACACCAATTTTCTTCTCTGGCTATCCTGTTTTTGTGGCACATGCCCTCTTGAGACCATTAGTATAGCCCTTCCTAGTACTCACTGTGCAACTCTACACCTTCACTTCTGTGATTCCTCCATCCGAATATCACTAACTCTATGTCCCATTTGCTTAACTGCAGTCAGCCTTGAAGGCTCTGTCCAAATGTTACTCTTCCAGGAAGCCTTTCCTAGCTTACACCAACTCCCTGTCCTGGTTTCTCAAGCTGGGGAAATTGCCAAGACACTATGAGTTGATCCACCAAAGAACTCACCACCGTCACTGACACTCATTTTCATGTCTTTCTTCTTATTTAACAGGGACTGTGTCCCCCAACACAAAAGGTTACAGCACTCATAATACATGTGTGGGCCTAACCTCCTAACCGGGATATCATTCTTCCAATTTGTATTAAAGTTCCTCCATTTATCCATTCATTTGACAGCCATTGATTGGTAGATTTCATAGCTGTGTCCCACCCACTCAAAACTTTCATTTTGCCTTGTAATATTCTGATTTCCTAAACGCCCATAAACTACATAGAAACCATTTCCCACCCAGCCCCCTTCTTACCCATTCTAGAGTGTACAAAGAGCATTCGTTTTTCAAATATGTTTGAGGTGACTCGGTTGAATCATTTTATGTTTCTTGTTCTGATGGCATCTGATAGCACCCAGTCTATTTTATGGAAAGCTGGTATACTTGGTGCTGTGTGGCAGCCTAATAGTCCAGAACAGCGCCGATCATCCTCGCTGGCTTCCATCTGCAGAATGCAGAGCTCAGTGGCAGCCGTCAGAGTTAAATGCATGTTGATAAATGATATTAGCCAAGTAACAACAGGTTATTATTTTCCGGTGGATTTTGAAGCCACTCAGTGTTAGCCTGCTTTCCCTGCTTCACAAGTTCGCCCGCCCACTGCCTTTCACCGCTAATGGGCACCAGTTTGGTCTTCAAGTTCACACAGGGTCAAGTTTAAAGAGCTTTGATGTAAATCCTGCAATTTACAAAGAAATCTCAAAGATGAATCATGAAACCGAAAGGGCAGGTGGTTGCCAGTCTGGGGAAGGCAAAAGAGGAGTGGCCAGCTAGTCCAAAGGCCCCAGGCTTAAGCTGGAAAATAATAAGGCACAGTGTCATTCCAGGCCTCTGGAAGTGAAAATAAACAGAAAGCAGAAGTATCTAAACACACACACACAGAACAAACATGAGTAGATTCAGAAAGTATATATCAGCAATGATCAACTTCATTAATATAAAATCAAAAAGCCAAGGCAATTTGGGAGTTAAGGGGATTGGTGTCTTAGAAATGTACAGAGGATAATTACATTACAGTTAGACATGAGTCCCCAAAATACAGAATTAGAGATCATTTCTGCTCAGGGATGGTATATATATACATACATATATATATTCTGTGCATGTATAGTGTGTGTGTGTGTGTGTGTGTGTGTGTGTGTGTGTGTGTGTGTGTGCATGTGTGTGTATGTATGTGATGTGTTTGGAGCCAGGGGTTGTAGTGAGATTCAACTTCACTCGAGTGTGTTTGGAACACTCCTATGGGACCCTCTCCCTGGCAAGGCACGGGCAGAAACATAGCTACCCTCAAGGGATATGCAGGATAACTGTGGGTCTCATGTAAGACTGTATTGTCAATTTCAGAAATATCTACCAGAAAATCAGGGACCATGACCTCCTGGACAAAAGGAAAACTGTGACAGCTCTGAAGGCTGGTGAGGACCGGGCCATCCTGCTCGGCCTGGCCATGATGGTGTGCTCCATCATGATGTACTTCCTGCTGGGAATCACACTGCTGCGCTCCTACATGCAGAGGTAACGCCATGGATCCAGGGAGCCCACTGCCCTCTCCTTCTCTGCTCCCCCACTGCCCATTCAACCTATAGTCATCTTCCTCACCTTTCCTATGAACTTTCAGGAGCACCTGGTACACAGTGTTTTCTAATGTTATCTGATAATAATAATAATAATAATAATAATAATAATAATAATAATAATAATAATAATAAACCTAGACTATGTGTAGACTGTCTGTTAGGACCGGGACAGTTTTCTTAGACCGTTTGTTCCTTTCTCTCATTTATTCCATAAGGTGAGACTAGATCATCAATGCAGAGACACTGGCACCTAAGGGATGTGACACAGGGGCTTGAGGGATGGCTTTCCATAATGAGCCTGCTGTACAATCATGAGAACTGGAGTTCCAAACCTAGATCCCACATAAGCCTAGACATGGTGGCATGCACTTGTAGTGCGGGCACTGAAGATGTGGAGACAGATGGTCTCTAGCGTGCACTGACCAGCAAGTCTAGTCTAACTGTGGAGCCCCAGGCCACAGAGAGACCCTGTCTCATAAAACGTAATGTAGGTCATCTTCTGGCTTCAACAAACACACAGAGAAACATACTAGCATGAACATGTACACATACCCATACACATTCACCTGCACACACATGAACAGGCATATGTATACATAACAGTGTACCTAGACACTCATGCACACACATGTACACTAACTTGAACATGCACACATATATGTAAATGTGCCTATGCACAAGAACACACATACACATACACACACACAATGTCACACCTCTCTGTGGGGCACAGCACAAACACATGGCAGTTGAGATTTCAAAGCCACATCCCAGGCACTCGGTGTCCCAGTTCTTGCTTGCCACTGCTTTTCTACCCACCCCACTTCTCCATCCCCACTTCTCCATTCCTTGGAAGCTCTCGAATGCCCAAGCAGAATAAGTCAGAATTAGTTGGTTTGAAGCCAGATCCAGTACTCAGTATTCTAAAACTCTCTAAGTGATTCTGATGTGTTGTGAAGCCTGAGAAAGACTGATAGCAACCTCTTACAGTAACAGACTTTTGAATCCTTTTCATTTCAATGTTTACCCAGGGTTTTCTGAGTCGGGCCAGAGAGAGGCACTAGGTGATGATCCTAAGAGCATATCCTCTGCAAAAGTGATCTGAAATGTCCCTCACAGTGTTCCCCCCTCCCCCTTGCTGCCATCCAGACACTGAATCTTGAAGCTCTATAGCTCCATGGGTCTGCCGATGGTTGGGCTTGGAGAAATAAGGCCCTTTCAAAAGTGGGAGGTTTTGATCCAAGAGAAAAAGCAAACCACTTTGTGGCACTTGTTTCTACAGCTAAATTAATGCTTTCATTTTAGAGGCTAAGTCCTGCTAAAATGTAGCAATTTGCTCCTCTCTCGAATCCTGGCTGGTGTCTCTGATGGCCTTCAGCTGCAATCTCTCCCACAACGAAAGCGCTGGTGCCTCAGGCCCCAAGGGTTTGCCGAGTCCAAAACCTCTTGCAGATTCTCGAACCTGCTTAGAATGATCTAAGACATCTACCCTCACTGCCTGATTGTAAAAACAATTTCTGACCATCCAGGTTCCACAAAATTCAATCTGCTTCAGCAGAGGCGACTGAGTCCGACCCCCTGTGTCTGGCACACACAAAAGTACAGGAGCTATCCATGCATGTCCAGTAAAAGGGCAGGGTTGCTACTCCTTGTGAACACGTGTTTTCTGCTCACTGAAGTACAGCTTATACCCAGAGGCAAAGCATCGATTGCTAGTGTGTTGTTGCCTAATTACAAATGCTCAACCTGGTCACAAAGTGAAAGTTATTGTAAGATAGAATTTGAGCAACGGTTAGCTGGAGTCTCTCTGGTTGACTCGACTCAGGGCAGCCTGATTGATGCTGCTGTCTGCACAGAAGGCTTTACCTTCTGCTGGTTTCCTGGGGAGGCACACCAGGACAGAATGAAGCCCGACCTCAGAGAACTATTAGACTGGGTAAAGCCTCTGTGTCCATCACTTACCAACTGTGTGTCACCTGACTTCAGTGACCCTCAACTCACTCACCTTTCAAAGGGATTAATAATCAACATATAGGGTTGCTGAGAGGATGAAAGGAAATAATTTATGTAAATCGCCAGTTGGGAAGAAAGGATATAATTAGCCATTGCTCTCCACATCTTCAAAAGGCTGCCGTTATCTTACTTCCTGTGTTAGAATGACCGTATTGCTCTCCCTCTATCTTGTCAAGTCCCGGAGCTACTCTGCCTTTTTGCCACCTTTCCCCAGCCCCTCTCTTAACAAAGACTTTTCTACTTAGGCTGGGGTGGAGTTTTGGGTAAAGGGACTGAGCAAGACGCTATGCCTTGCAGAAATACAGAGACTGGGGGTTATGCAAGGTGGATGGTGCACAGTGGTCATCCCATCCCACAGGCGGCTGAGGCAACAGAATTACCACTTTGAAGCTAGCCCAGGCCACAGAGCAACTCTGAGGCTGTTCTTGCCCACATAGTACGACCTAGTGTCACGAAATCAAAGCTAAAACCAAAGCATGCATTATGCTTACCGGTGAATTGAATAAGGAGAAAACAGCCTCTTAAAATATCAGTGAATATTCTATACAGTAGATGTCACCAAGAAGGCTCTCAGGCACCAAAGTCTGTGTTGTCACGGCATGCCAAAAGCTTGTACGTTCATAGTCATAAACTTTGCACAGACCTATAGATTTTGGGGAGGCCCTCGGCAGTGCAGCAACCAGGTAACTATGTTCTGCAGCCAACCCCTCGTGCCCAGCAGCTCCCTGTCCTGTGCTCATTCTCGCCCCTTCTCTGCAGCGTGTGGACAGAAGAAGCCCAGTGCGCCCTGCTGAATGTGTCAATCACAGAAACGTTTAACTGTTCCTTCAGCTGTGGGCCCGACTGTTGGAAGCTCTCTCAGTACCCTTGCCTGCAGGTGTACGTGAACCTGACATCTTCCGGGGAGAGGCTCCTCCTCTACCACACAGAAGAGACCATGAAGATCAATCAAAAGGTAGGAGTTCGGCTCGCCTCGCCTTGCCTCGCCTCGCCTGGGTGCCTGCAGAATCCGCCCACCTTCCTCTGTCCCTGACTTTCCCCTTTGCAAGCATTTCAGCACACCAGGAGGTAGGCCCTGCTTGCTCCATTCACAGAACTCACTCTCTGGATCTGTCCAGGGAAATACTTGTTTCAGCCATGAACAAGCTGTTCCCTCATTTCGTGGTACAGTAGGTTTAGCTGTGTTTTCTGTTGGGGGGATATTTATACATAAAGAACCTAAGTCTGTCCAAGCAAGCACAGAAATTAATAAGAGATGTGCATGCCCAAATATCTGTCATGACTTGGGAGGCATGAGGTAAAACAGAACTTTGCTCCTCCACACTTAGTTGTGTGACCTTGGGCATGCATGACCTTGACCTCCATGCCCTTTGAATCAGAAGGAAAAATAATAGCCACTTACACTACATGGCCATTATTGTAGGTAAGAATGAGTTACACTGAGTATGTTATACTGAGAAATTAAACTTATGGTCAATGGTGTGTGTGTGCGTGTACATTTTCATTTACATGTTAGACTTATAGAGCCATCATTTATCATAATACTGTTCATATTAATCACTTTACTGGTTTGATGAAAAAAATGCCATGACCAAGGACAACTTAAGGAGGTCAGGGTTTATTTTGCTTTATGATTCCATCATGGCAGGGAGGCACGATAGCAGAAGCAGGAGCTGAGAGGTCATGTCTTTTTACTACAGCCTCCATAAGAAAGGGAATGGGAAAGGAGATTAGGTTATACGCTCCAAAGCCTGCCCCCAGTAACGGATTTTCTCCAGCTAGGCTCTGCCTCCTCATACCCCTCCCAAGCAGTGCCATCAACTGGAGACCAATCATGCAAATGCCTGAGTCTTTGGGAGATATTTCTCATGCAAACCATCACACTGATATATTAAAGTCCACATGGTGGGTGCTTAATAAATATGCATTATATTGAAGCTATTCCTAAAATTTATTCTGATGATGGGCATGATGGTTTCAAGCCTATAGGTCCCACATTCTAGAAGCTAGAGCAGACAGATTGCCACAAGTTTGAGGCATACCTAATGTGCTGGCTGGTTTATATCAACTTGATACAAGTTAATGTTATCTGAGAGGGGGGAGCCTTATCAAGAAAATGCCTTCATAAGATCAGGCTGCAGGCAAGCCTGTAGGGCCCATCATGTGTGGTTCCACCCTGGGGTGGTGGTTCTGGGTTCTGTAAGAAATCAAGCTGAGCCAGCCAGTAAGCAGCACTCCTCCATGGCCTCTGCATCAGCTACAGCCTCCAGGATCCTGCCCTGTTTGAGTTCCTGTCCTAATTTCCTTCAATGATAGACTACAATGTGGACGTGTGGGCAAAATAAACCTTTCCTCCATAAATTGCTTTTGGTCATAGTGTTTCATCACAGCAGTAAGAACCCTAACTAAGATGCCAGGCATTCATAAAGTCTATGAAGGACTGGGATGACCAGTTGTGTTTTAATTGAACCAATCTGCCATTATCAATGTCAAGATATATGTGTATTTGGTTTGAGTTTTATTGTAGCAGCTTAGATGTCCAAAATATTCTTGAACAAGCCACAGCTGACTCCTGCCTCCAATAGCACATTGGTGCTTATTTCCAGGAAAAGAGCCTAATGGACACTAATCTTTCTTGTAAAATTTCTCATCACAATGGTCATTCCGTCAGTGGCAGTTTATAGTCACCAAAGGTTGCAGAAGCCTGGAAGTTCAGTGCTAGCACAAGAGCAGCCAAGATGTCGTCACAAATGAAGAAAACCCATCTTCCATTTTGGTCACAGCAACTGGAATGAATTCTTGAAAATATCTCTGAGGACTCTCCTGAGTGCATATTTCTTTTTTTCATGGTCTAAGTTAGTCTTTATTTTTTTTAATTTTTTATTAGATATTTCTTAATTTACATTTCAAATGCTATCCCGAAAGTTCCCTCCCCCCTCCCTCCGCCCTGTTCCCCTGCCCACCCACTCCCACTTCTTGGCCCTGGCATTCCCCTGTATTGGGGCATATAAAGATTGCAATACCAAGGGGCCTCTCCTACCAATGATGGCCGACTAGGCCATCTTCTGCTACAAATGGAGCTAGAGACACGAGTTCTGGGGGTTCTGGTTAGTTCATATTGTTGTTCCTCTTCTAGTATTGCAGACCCCTTCAGCTCCTGGGGTTCTATCTCTAGCTTCTCCATTGTGGGCCCTGTGTTCCATCATATAGATGACTGTGAGCATCCACTTCTGTAGGAGACAGCTATATCAGGGTCCCTTCAGTAAACACTTGCTGTTCTATGCAATAGTGTCTGAGTTTAGTGACTGATTATGGGATGGATCCCCCCGGTGGGGTAGTCTCTGTAGCAATACCTCTCCTGGGCATATACCCAGAAGATGTTCCAACTGGTAAAAAGGACACATGCTCCACTATGTTCATAGCAGCCTTATTTAAAATAGCCAGAAGCTGGAAAGAACCCAGATGTCCCTCAACAGAGGAATGGATACAGAAAATGTGGTACATTTACACAATGGAGTACTATTCTGCTATTTAAAAAAATGAATTTATGAAATTCTTGGGCAAATGGATGTATCTGGAGGATATCATCCTGAGTGAGGTAACCCAATCACAAAAGAACTCATTGGATATGCACTCACTGATAAATGGATATTAGCCCAGAAATTTAGAATACCCAAGATACAATTTGCAAAACATAAGAAAATCAAGAAGGAAGACCAGCGCATGGATACTTCATTCCTCCTTTGAAGAGGAAACAAAATACCTATGAAAGGAGTTGCAGAGACAAAGTTTAGAGCTGAGTGCATATTTCAAAGAATGTTACTTGACAATGTTGCTTCTGATGTTCTTTCATTTGTACTAGGCAGAAACAAGAGCAGTCCTGACTCAGCTCCGCAAACTTATAAAGCTTAGCCCCTTCTCAGCTGTCTGTTTTCTGAGATCTCCAAATAAGTCACAATCTTTTTCTTTTTTTTTTTTTTTTTTTTTTTTTTTGGTTTTTCGAGACAGGGTTTCTCTGTGTAGCCCTGGCTGTCCTGGAACTCACTTTGTAGACCAGGCGCCTTGAACTCAGAAATCCTCCTGCCTCTGCCTCCCAAGTGCTGGATAAGTCACAATCTTAAATCAAAGCTGACTTGTACTGGTGGAACCCTATAAAACTCTTCAGATCTCCAAGGAACTGAAGAGCCACAAAAGTTGAAGGGGAACAGACAGGAAGAACTCTCTCCCCTTCCTCATTTTGACATCGTATCACTTTGGCACTTGGGTTATTTAGGTGACAAACAGGAACTGCAGTTCCTATCATAAATCCCAGGAACATATTTAGGATCAGGATCATGTCAGCACTCAGTGTGGTCAGGGGCCCCATTTGTTTTCTTTGGCCCATTACCTTGTTTCTAAGTACAAGTCACGACCCCATGCAGAAACGTGTGCAATGTGAAGGTATAGCTCAAGTATTTATTAGCAAGGTTCCCTGTTAGCCACCAAAGAGTAACAGAATAACACTGCCCTTTTCTCTTCCCGGCAAACACTTGTCCCTCCCCTCCCAAAATCCTCAGGCTCTGCTGGTGCCTGGATAACCACCAAACTAGCTATTGCGGCAACTGCCTCTGGATTTTCCTTTGTGGTTTTTATTACTACTGTGTTTAACACATACCAGTGAACACTTTTGCTTTGCTTCATGGTAAGCCCCTGTACATACATACAGAATCACACAGAATGTTTTGGTGTATGTCTGGCTTCCTTCACAGAGCACAGCAGTTGGTGTTCCATCCGGGTGCAGTTCATTCTTTTCCATCTCATTGCTTGTGGAATGTCAGCCTAGGTTTTCACTCTACTCTTGATAGGCGTTGAGTTGTTTAGAGCTTGGGGGCTATCATAAACAGCTCTGCCATAGATGTTCTTCTATATAACTCGCAGTGTTCAAGCCACAAGCCCACACACTTCTGTCAGGTAGACACCTGAAGGTCAACTATCTGGGTCATAGCATAACACAGGTATATCTTAGAGCTTAATGGACGATGGCAAGGCTTCTTCAGCACTGTGCCTGTATCAAGAAGGCTCCCACAGCCCTGGGGAGGGGGCGGGGGGGGGGCAGTCTTAGTGTTCCAAGTGCTCACGGTGATTTACAGCTGATGTGTGACATCTCCTGGTTTTGATGGCTTCTCAAGTACCTGTCATTGAATATCCTCTTCTCTTTGGTCCCTCACTCCTCTCTGTGGCTTGTTTATTTTTCATTCCCTTGAAGGGTTTGTTTAAATATGTAAACAAGGTCTCAAGTGCCTATAATCCCAGCTACTCCAAAGACTGAGGGGAAGGGATCATTTGAATCCAGTTTAAGACCAGCCTGGACAACACAGTGACAATAAGACCCAAACAACAAAACTTATACAGCCATGCCTCCTTCCTCCCTCCCTCCTTGAGTATCTTCCTACAGAAGACAGTTCCAGTTTTACTGTGACAGTGCCTTGTCATTTTCTTTCCTTTTTGTTTAATGCTTTTGTTTTTCTGTTTATTAAGTTTTTAATGTAGCTATGAAGGCCTCAAAGTCATTTCCCTATTCGTTCCTGTTTTCTCTTTCCCATACACAACCACCCTTCCTGACATTGACCTTTATGTAGGGGTCAAGTTAGTGGGTCTCTTTATTTTGTTTTTTGGTTTGGTTTGGTTTGGTTTGGTCTGGTTTGGTCTGGTTTGGTCTGGTTTGGTCTGGTTTGGTCTGGTTTTAGGTGTATGTTTGTGTAAGAAGAGCACCTGGCCCTGTCTACTTTGTGAAAGCCTGCCCTTGTTCACTCAAGACCCACTTTCTGCTCCTAAAAACTAATGTGTTCCTACAATGTTAATGTCTAGCCCAGAGATTACAGTTTTGAGCCCATTTGCACCTTATGATCACCATTCTATGGAGACGTCGGCACAGACTGCCATTGACACATGCAGTAGCATTAACTTCCACAGGCCCACAACTCTGCTTGTTCATTGTGCTCAGTCTTTTATTCCGCTCTTCCATCTGCAGCCATGTTTCCCAGTCTGAGAAAACAGCCGTTCATTAGAGATGATGCCAGAGCAGTGGCTGACATGGGAAGTTTCCTTCCTCTGTGTTTTCCTGAAGGCATTCCTATCTAGCTTTGATTCCTGGAGGAAGTAACACACAGCTCTAGGTTAGCCTTTCCTCTGCCCCTTGTCTCTCCATGAGCAGCGATGCTGTCCGGCACCCAGCACTCAATTTCACTGCTGCATCTAAAGGGCAATCCAGTCTGTTTAAAGATAGTTTCCTTTGATTTTCTACAGTTTATCTCAAGCCCATATGTGAAATTATCCTTATTCAGACTTCTAAGCATTCACAAAGTACTTCCCCTCCCTATAAAACTTCTGTTTTATGTTAGAAATCTGTTTCTAATGTTAGAAAGTTCACAGGCTCTCTCATTACACAGTGTGTCTTGTCTCCTTCTCTCTCTCTTCTCCTCCTGGGACTCTGTTGGTGGAAGGGTGCGCTCTCTCACCACATCTGGGATGTCCTCCCTGTTCTTTATTTCTCTCACTTTTTCTCACCTCGCTTCATTCAGGATTTACCTGCTCAGCACGTCTATCCTCAATTCTGAAAAGCTTACTGTCTGTCTAGTCCACTAATTCTGAAGTCTTCTTACTGTATTTTCACTTTTTAATTTTACCATTCTCGCATAAACTCATTTTCCCATAAATGTGTGAAATTGTACAAAGCACTATGAGTAACTGTAAGTTGTAACTTGAAATGTGTTTTATCATATAAATTCAGAAGTGCTGCATCACCCATTTGCAAAGAATTATGTTTGCATTTATTGGATCTATGTGACAAAAATTAGAGAAAGCCTTTGATGAATTACTCACCATCAAGTAAAAATTATACATGTATTTTCTAACAGAAGAAACAAGTATTGAATAAATTATTCCAAAAATATACAGAAAATATAAACAACATTTGATATTTTGATATCACATGGAAAATACAACTATTAGCAATAACTATGGTAGTAATAATAAAACAAGTCAATATTAAACAAATAGCCATCCTAAACCTGGAGTAGTCCTAGCGTTACACAAGGACAATGTCACGGAACTTAAAACTCCTGATGCTATTAACATATATAAAAAATGTCCACACAGATAGGCAGAAATGTAAGCATCCTCTCCACTATCAGATACCATAATAAAATCCTAAGGCAACCTTTGTTATTATTGCTGGTTCTGTTTTCACTGAGAGCTGACTATTTTCTGTAAAATGCAAATCTCATATTCATACTGGCTTTGTTTTCCAAATTAAATTTGATAAATAAGTGTTGAAGAGAAATGAAAATATTAGAGTTGAGGTCTGTACACTTCCTTCTTACAGTTTATGGTTCTATTTTTCAGTGTTTGGGTTTCTGTTTGTTCTGTTTTTCTGTGTTGAGCTTTTGGCTCTTATCAGGCCATCTCCTCCTTAGTCTTAGTTTTCTTCCTCTATCCCTTTCTTCCTCCTCTTTCTTTTTCTCTCCATCTTTTCCATTTCTCATCCTCAGTCTTCATTTCCTCCTCTGTTGAAAATCTTTTTTAAGGCATTTTTTTATTAGATATTTCCTTCATTTATATTTGAAAATCTTTTACTGTCAAAAAATATCTGTTTTATCCAATAAATTGAGACTGTTCTTCCAAAGTGATGAAGACAGGTAGCACAAAGCATGCTACTGCCAGGAAGGAAGGAAGGAAGGAAAGAAGGAAGGAAGGAAGGAAGGAAGGAAGGAAGGAAGGAAGGAAGGAAGGAAGAGAGGGAGAGGGAGAGGGAGAGAGAGAGAGAGAGAGAGAGAGAGAGAGAGAGAGAGAGAGAGAGAGAGAAAGCCATAGTGGATTACACACCAGTAGGCAAAGCACTTCCCAGAGTGAATTCCAGGGCTTGGTCATGGTCTGCGTTACACCCAGATCCCATTCTGCTAGTGATGATAGAAGCCATGGAAATGGCAAGCAAGAAGAAACCCAAGCCAATACTCTGAGGGGATGCTTCTTCACTGTGAGGCAGTGGATCATGAGAGGAAGCCTGGTAAGGTCAATCTAGGGCTTGAAGCCCTGGAGAGCCAGAAGGGACAGTAGGAGCTTCTCCAGGCCCCGTCACATAGCCACAGCCCCCCCCCCCCACCTAGAGAGAACTGTGGCCATCAGTCACATAGGGGTACACGCCCACAAGTCCCTCCTCATGTAGATGGGGCATCTCAGGCCAAGCCAATAGGAAGCACCTTATTATCAGACCCAACCCACCCCAAAACTATATATAAAATCCAGAAGGAATAAAAGTGTGTGAGAATTACTCCATTGTCTGAGAGCATCTATCACAAGAGCTGTAACACAGGAGCTGCCTAGAAAGAGAATGCTCTCCCAAAGATTTCACCACCAGAAGTTCCCCTGCACTCTGCTCTAACCAGCTCCTCTCCTCACCCCCCTCAGCTCAGTTCAGCGCAGCCAGTGCAGTGGCTAAATGGATAGCCTCCAGTACCAGATTGACTTCACCATTTGTTTGGTCTGTGACTCCAAGAGTTCAAACAAAACTCCTTTGCTTTCCTCTTTGGCATATCTGTTTGCTTGTTGCTTTGGCCCCTGGCGCATAATTGCATAGGAAAAGTGCTGCATGTCTAATATTTTCAATTCTTGAAGATGGAGTGACAGTGCAACCAGCTTTGTAGGGATTGTCCCATACACACTGAGTACATTGAGAACAGTTGTCACTGCAAGCGTCATTTTGAAAATCATAATTTTTCCTTTATTCATACCAACTTCTGATAGCAATACTTGCAGTAAATTCATTTCCAGGACCTACCCACATGCTTTTGCCAAGAGCATTATATAAAGGATGGGATGCATGTACTTTATCTAAATGAGCAGTATGCCAATATACACCTTTCCCCTTAATCTCTAGTGGTTCCTGATAAAGCTACATCCCAAGTTCATTGATAGAACCTTTTTGTTTAGCAAAAAAAAGTTGGCATTCAAACCAGAGTCCATCAGAAGCCACAGTCCACACAGCCATAGCTTCACTGTGCCCCCTAGCGTCATGGTATGCAAGTGACCACACCACAACACAAAGGAGACAGCCTTCATGGTCCTCTTAATGTATTTTCAATTATAGAATACTCATTGAGAATACCCATCTAGAATATTTCTTTGATAATTTCTCATTTCTTATAATATTCTCATTCTTGTCCTTGGAAAGCTTAAGCAGAAGGTAATGTGGTTGTTTGTAAAGCCTGTTTGAAGTCCCATGTTCCTGTTCTACTTCTGGTGATCATGTTGTCTAACCTTATGTGAAAAGTTTATACCTTCCAGAAAACATGATTTCAGTAGATGTAGATGTAGATGTAGATGCAGATGCAGATATAGAGGTAAATGTAGATGATGTAGATGATGTAGATGTGAGGGAAGGATGTAGTATGTGCACAGGTATGTAATGTCAACAGAAGCCAGAAGAAGGTGCTGGATCCCTTGTAGCTTGAGTTACAGGATATTGTCAGCCATCTTACTTGGAGGTTGGGAACCAAACTCAGGTCTTCTGCAAAGGGAATACATGAACTTAACCACTGAAACATCTCCCTAATCTCTGAAAGTTATTTACAAAAGTCACTTTCAGCCTGGGTTGGTGTCATTCTCTCCCGTGTTTCCATTTACTTCTGCCAGGTGCTTATGGACACGGGTCCTTTAAGACTACTTACTACCTTGTAATTACATAAACTGAGACAGTCAAGCCTTGACCTGCATCCGAGCATTGGTCCCAGAAGCCTCTATCCAGAGCCCCAGCCACATTGCTTCAGGGTTCTCAAAAATACCACACAAGCCCAAGGCTCTCAACCCCCTGCCACAGTTAGCAGATAGTCACAGGACAGAGCACTGAACACTAAGATGGACTTCCCCAGCCCAGCTCTTTATCCTCTGTACAGGCAGCCTCTGTTTTTAATCAGAAATACAGATTCTGAGAAAATGGTCATCTCTCCCTTAGAAGACTACCTGACCATCTCTGTTCAGCATGAGGAGTATTCAGGATACTCCCAGGAAAGGAAAAAGTAAAAGTGCCCTCATTGTCAGCCTCCCCATCCTGTTACTTCTCACCTCATAAGAATAACAGACATCCCCGTTGCCAAGAAATAGACATGCTTCTGTGGAGATTCTAGCTACTGCCGAGGGAGTTAGAATGCAGACAACAGAAGCCATGAAGGACCAACTGAGCTGTCTGCATCTCTGTGGAAAAACATTAAAATATTTGATTTTAAATTTTCAGCATCTCTTTTTTTTTTCTTTAATCTTTAAACTCAGTTCCCAGCCTCTTGACAGTAGCCTAGCTCAAGCTGCTAAAGTGGATAAGCTGGCAGGCTCTCTAGGAGCTGTAAGTGGCTTAGGGGACTGTACATCCCTCAGACCCTGGCCAGTGGGTTGTCACTGGAATGACAAACACTGGTTGAGTATTAATTCACCATGCTTTGGGAGCTCTGATTCCCTCAGCCACCAGACTGTCACTATAAACATAAACAGCAGCTGAATATTAATTCACTGTGGCTGCTGCTTCACATGTGAGTTCTGAACTCCTTCGGGAGTTGAACTTCTCACTGAACACCAGTGGTTCTCAACACACACCCATTTAAAGGTGGATTTAAGATAACATTTGGAGTGAAATAAAGGACTATATCCATTTTGATGCATGCTAGGATAGCATATGTATGATATTTATACATAATCATCACAGGAAAGATGGTTGCTTCAAATGGGTCATTCCATAAACTGCCAATTATTCACCATGGCAAATTCCTCATTCTGACATCATTCAAAGTATTATGTTCCCCTAATTTCAGAGGCTAACACATCTAGACCAGTGCTTCTCAACACGGTTACTCTTGACTCTGATCAATGCAGAGACCTGCCCTCTACTGCCAGACATCTAGTAGTGTCCTCAGCCTCTTCTCACCACGTGACCAACACCCTCCCCAATCCATTCGTGAGATGTATCCAGTGAGTGGCAGGGTGGCTGCTCTTGCTTTGTTTGGCTTCACATTTGCATGCTGTAAGGTCCTTATCATGTGCTGAGCACAGCACTGGGAGGTCACAGAAAACAGAAAATAGAGCCAAGGCACTGAATGGAAAATAGCGTTAACTAAGTTCTCACAGTGTAGAACATGCCCACTATTGTAATGAAGAAAATATCTAATAAAAAAATTACCTTGCTTACTCCTGCTCATAAAATAATAATAGACAAATTTTTATCAAGAGCTCACAACATGCCAGGCATTGTACAGTACTGATGTTTTACATATACTGGCTCATTTATCTGCAGCAGCAATCCCTGTGTGGCATACCAACACCATTCTTTCTTACTTTATAACAATGAAGCAAGTTTAGGAAATGAATTTCCCCAACGCCATGCATTCACCAAATAACTAGTTCTAAATTGAAATCTAAGACTCTTGTCTTGCTCTCCCCTGAAGAGAAAGCCCTCAACATGTACCTCTGAGAAAGTTCAGACAGAGAGTTCAGAAGACTTGTGGTTCAGTCGCTCAAGTACCCCATGCATAAATATGGAGACCTGACTTTGATAGGCAGAACCCATGTACATAGTAGGACATGGTGTCATGCATCTGTAATCCCAGCAGTGGGGAGACAAAAGTGGATTTCAGTGGCCAGCCACCCTGTTTTGTAAATTCTCAGCCAGTGAGAGACAGGGTGTCAAAAGTAAGGTAGATAGCTGGGTGTGGTGGCGCACGCCTTTAATCCCAGCACTCGGGAGGCAGAGGCAGGCGGATTTCTGAGTTCAAGGCCAGCCTGGTCTACAAAGTGAGTTCCAGAACAGCCAGAGCTACACAGAGAAACCCTGTCTTGAAAAAAAAAAAAAAAAAAAAGTAAGGGAGATGGCATCCAAAGAATGACATCTGGGGTTGTCTTGTCTCCACACACACATTTGCACAGAGCTGTACATTGACAAAGTTTAGTCAATTCATACCAAACCTGAATTCTGGAATATCTGAGCACATCTCTGTGTAGGAATCAAAGAAAGAGTGTGCCTACAAGAAGCCTGCAAACCCTGGTGCCTCTGAGTGGCAAGAAGGAGAATGGGGCCGAGGAGACTCTTCCTTCCTAAGAGACAGGGCCGTGACTAGGATCAAGGTCAGATTATCTGACTCACTCTCAGGCACACTGTGGGGCTCCATGCTAGGGCTGCTGTGGGGACTGACTAAGTCAATGCTCTAGAGCCCTTCTGTCTCAGCCCATCTCTAGTGTCTTTAAACTTTCTTTTCAATTTGTGATAACTGATGCAGATTGCCAGCAGGATCTAGAATCACCCTGGAGTAAAGCCTCTGGACCTGGCTATGAGGGGTTATCTAGATTAAGTTAGACTCTGGGCACGTATGGAAGGAAGTTTCAAAAATAAAGTACACTGAAATGAGAAGACCTGCCTATTGCGGGCAGCACCATCCCATGAGCTAAAGTCTTGGAATTAAATAATAAGAAAATAAAACCAGCTGAACACACGCATTCATCACTCTCTGCTTTGTGGTTGCCAGTGCGATGTGATAAGCTGCCTCAAGCCCCTGCTGCCATTTTTCCTGCCATGACAGACCATGCCCTCAGACAATGATCCACAATAAAGCCTTCCTTCCTCGGGATGCTCTTTTTGGGTGCTTTATCACAGCAACAGGAACAGTAATGAATACGCTGCTCCACGCTGAGCAATAGTAGTTAAATATGTATGCTCGAGGCAAGAAGCACAAAATTGTACCTCTCTGGAAATAACCTTATGCCAAAATGGAGGAGATGGTTATATGCAGCAAAGCCTGGATTGTTCTTGCTTTCTTCTTCCAAACACTTCAAATAATCCTGCTTCCCACATTCAATGGATGCTAAAAGCACAGACCAAACACATCTGAACTATGTGTTGAAGGACCTGCTACTTTAAAGCTGGTCATGAACGGAGTTCTCAAAAGAGAAAAGAAAAGGAGGTCCAAGTTTATGCCCTCAACTTGACCTGTGTCTCTCACAAATGTGTGGAACGCAAAGGTTCAAAATAACACAGGTTTCCTTACTTCAAAACCAAGTTTGTTTATGTTTCACCTGAGTGATTTTGTTTGTTTAACTCGGGACACATGAAATAAGGTGTCCTGGTGGCTGAAGAGCTTTTAGAACAAATCGGATGTGCCTCTGTAATAGCATTATCATTTCAGAAAGGCTTTTAGGCACACTCCTCTCCCGTCTTACCAGCACATCCTGTTGTATTTATTCTCTTTCTGACGTCTATACTACATTGTTTTTATTTTTGACACCTGTGTATTGACACCTGGCATATCAGCACCCTAGTTATTAGACCTGATAACTATTTGGATTTCATTAAACATCTAACCTCTTCTTGAAGGAAGGTAGTTCCTTTCTTATAAAAGAGCAAATAAAACATAAGACTCTTCCTTGAAGAAGTCCCAAAGAACTGATGGTGCCTTTCCCATCATTGTAGGAAAACAGAGGCTGACAGTGAGGTTACTCAGCCAGATCCTGCCCTGCTGCTGGGCTATCTTACATCTCTGGGATGACGGCCCGTCACTCTACTTCACATGTGCCTAGTGAAGCATGTCTAAAAAACCCAACAAATAGTTTAAGGAAAAAAAAAAAACTTCCTGTCTATCATGAGAATAAAAATAACTCAGTTGACATAGAAGATCCTAGAAGTGAGATGATGAAGGGAAGGGAAATTCAGCTGTGCTGCAAAGAGCTGCAGAGAAGGTGCAGGTGCTGGGTCTTCATTGGCCACATAAGCAAAGAAGTGACCAGGAGATATTGAAAACCAAGTTCCATAGCTAGAAGAAGAAGAAGGGTCATGCTGTGGATAACCTCTGTGATTTTTCATTACTAATAGGAAGTTTCTGCCCTTCAGGAATCACAGGGGCTAGAGAAAGAGGTCAGGTCTATTAACAAAGCCTGGCTTAAGAAGAGACTGTTAAACCAACTCTTGATTTACCATTATATACACAAATCAGCACATCATCATCATCAGCGCTCACCGCTAAATTTTATAGAGATAGATAGATATAGATATAGATATAGATATAGATATAGATATAGATATAGATATAGATATAGATATAGATATAGATATAGATATAGATACCTTTATCACAATCTGCCAAGGATCAGGAATCCCTGTTGCAGAAGAGGAAGTGAAATGACTATAAGAGCAAGAGTTGGGACATGACAACAAGGAAATTGTTCAGTGTACACAACTGGATATTTGCACGTGTGAATTAACAGTGGCTGTGACAACGTGCATAAGACCTGCTCAAACTCAAAATCTCAGTATAGAGGCAGGAGGTGGTCACAAAGTCCCTATTCTCTGATGAACTATTGCTATTGATAGCTGCCAAGAAAGGGAGAGTTTGTTTCCTTTAAGGGTGTGGATCTGGCAGATAGACCATCCAAGAGTGTATAGCCAGCACTAATTGGACTTGATTTTTTTTAATGAGGACAATGCTGAAGACTTCATGTACTTCTGATGCAGAGGCCCCCTGAGCTGGAACTCACCTGAAAGCTTCTTCCGTGAGGATTAGCTTTCAAGGTACCAGAAAGAAACATGTAAGCTTCCAAAGGAGAGAATAAATCAACCGTCTTACCCACAACAATGAGGCTATGAACCATAACAATGAATGTGACAACCAGTACATCATGTCACCCTGAAAGTGCAGTGGTGCCACGCATACCTTGGTGGTTACCAAAAGTTCTATAAATGGAAGGGAACCATGCCTGGTACTGGGAACCTAGCCAATTATCCCAGGGCTGGTGACATCATGGGTACTGGAGAACCTATAATTACCACTTTACTAAACCAGCATAATCCATAGCGACATTCTAAATATGTGTCCTTGAATCCACAGGTAAGTGTAGCTCTCACCCCTCATCGTGGAAACTTCCTTTTGCAACAAACAGAGACCATGACAGAAAAACACAGCCAATCAAAATGCAGAGTTGTGGATCCCAGTCCCAACAAATACATCTGTAAGACAATTCCTGCACCTAAGGCTCAGGGAGCATTTGAGAAGAGGGAGCAGAAAGATTTTGAGTCAGAGGATCAGGGAGTTTGCTGTGAGGTTGCGTATTCCAGGAGTGTCGGGAACTACACCCGTAAAGTCTCATCAACCCATCTGCCAACGCTGAGCTGATGAAGAGCAACAATAAATGTGCTGATGTAGATAGGGAACGGCCATGGGGCCTCAACCTTACACAGAGAATGACAGGCAAGGAAGGCAGGCTGAGAGCGGAAGGCAGGCTGAGAGTGGACAGAAGGCGTACTCTTCCCCAGGTAAAAGCACACCAACCACTTATCCAATTCCAAATGGTCAGCCCTGAAAACACATACAACTAACATTACACAAATTGAGATTTTTTTTGAACCTAGGAATATGCATGCATATACATATTTGCATGTAACAATGATCAGTGGGGGGAAAGGCCTTAAATTTGAAAGAAAGTAAAGAGGATTATATGGGGAGGTTTTGTGGAACAAATTACGTTGGTGGTGCTGTAGTTATATTATAATCTCAAAAGTAAAAGAAGTAATTAAAAAGATGAAGACTCAGAGTTGGATGGGTATGGAAAGGGGACAGATCTTAGAGGAGTTGGGCAATGGAAGTCAATGTGATAAAATATAATGCATAAGCATGTCAAAAATTAATAAAAATGTTAATAATGGAAAATAAGAAGACTATCAAGGCAGGGAGACAGCTTAGTCAGGAAAGTGGACCAGCAAGAGGCCCAGAATTCAGATTCCTCGGGACCAATGTAAAAGTAGTGCATCTATATTCCCAGTTCTGGGGAGGTTGGAACAGGAGAATCTCTGAAACTCGCTAGCCAGCCAGTCTAGCCAATCAGTGAGTTCCAGGTTCAATGAGAAACCCCTTGTCTCCAAAAAAAAAAAAAAAAAAAAAAAAAAAAAAAAGGAAAATTATTTAGAAAGACATACAATATCAACTTTTTATTGAACTGTGTTCTATATAGACCACTATAAAAATTATTACATAAAATTATCCCCCAAACACCTGATGAAGTCATGTGATAATTAGATCATCACTCCATTTTATACCCACTTCTGTAGCATACACTGCTTATACCACAATAACTAAATCTCACTTCCCGAAAGTACACGGGACTAACGCTGGAGCAACAGAAGCAAATGCCCAGATCCTACAGTAGAGTTAGGTACAATGCAAACCTCCAAAGAACAGTCGGGCAATAAGACAAGCTGACCCGCAAGGACTCCGTATCTGGTTATCCTTCCCGCCTCAGAGCTTTTGCATCTCTGTATGTGGCACTTGACTCAAGACTTTAGAAAAGCATGTAAGAAAATGTGGTATTCCAGTAGGAAAATGTGCTAACAAAAAAGTGTATGGAGGCTTTATGCATATTCAGCATCTCATTCTGGAAGATGGCTGCTGGGAAGTCTCTATGGACCTCATTACAGAGGTGAAATTGGTTCTGAGGGCCACATGGTATAGTAATCACACCACATGAACTCGAGTCAGGAACTTGTTATATGACCTTATCCGTGCATCATCACAAGGGATCTGTCAATGATAAAAAGAAATGAACAGCTGATATACGGTAGAGTTTTCATAGCAGAAACAGGAAGTAGCAGATAACCAGGTCAGGAGAGCTCAGAGTGCCCTCGGGTTCTCACCATAGTGTCTGTGTGCCCAGTGTGTGCTCCTGGCACAAAGTAACTAAATATGGACATGTATGGAGTGCAGCCAGTGCACAGACACTCCTCTCAGACCCCATAAACTTTAATTTTTCATAAAGCGCTCCTATATTACAACCTTGCCAGATGCTCTCAGAGGTGCTTTATATCTTGTTTTATTTGGAAGAATCTTACCTAGTGACAGAATTATTGCCATTTTGGCTGACATGTTTCTTTACCAAAAAAAAAAAAAAAAAAAAAAAAAAAAAAATGTAGGTTGAATTGATTCACCACAGAAGAAAAATAAAGAAAAACTCCATTTTTAATGGGATGCCATTTTTACTGGGATCATTTCAGTAACTTAGCTCTGGGAGACATGAAAGTGCTACCATAAGGTAAGCACAAAAACATACCAAGACCCGATGTGGTTATAATCCAGAGTGGCTCAGCCTGAATTCAGCTGTAGATGGCTTATCTGTGCTTGTCTGGTTTGGCTGCTTGCTTCAAGAAACATTCCTTTAAAATATTAAAGATACAATCTGTATGTACAGTTTTATAGATGGACAAAAGAATCCCATGAGGGCCTGAAAGTTGTCATCCAGTTGGTCAAAAATGTATCCAATAAGGTCCCAGGCTCACTGTCACACAGAGTTATAACTTCCACCCTTTCCCCCACTCTAGTGCCAGGCTACGTCAGCACTCTACTGGGTTCACACGTGTGAGTGGATGGACAGTGACTCAGTGGGTCACATTTTAAGGTGTCAACCGATCCCTGCTGCGTGAGCATCATGTTAAGTATGATGAGAGGCATGTCCAACCTTTTGACATTGTAACATGATTTTGTCATCTACAAAGTTCATACTTGAGAACCAGGCAATCAAGTTAACATATATCCATATATGTATGTGGGTGGGTGGGTGGGTGTGTATTTCATGTGCACTTGTGTGTGCACACACAGTGTTTTTGAGTCAGTTTATAATGTTGTATTGGGTTTCATTCATAGCTATCCTTGGCCCCCATGCCAATCATTGCCACATGCTCATTATCCATTCTTAACTAAGCAGAGAAATGTCTGCTATTCAGAGTCAAATAACCCCATGGTTACAAAGCCACAAAGTTCCTGGTGCTGCTAAATCAGAGGGAAATTATTCCAGAAAGACTCCACTAGCTGAAACTTAGTTTATTTTTTATTTTCTTCCTGTGAGCTTTTCAGGTGTAAATTTCTCCCAGATTCTAGGATCTTATACTGATGCACTCAGAATACCCGCAGGCCACTTCTTATGAATGTGTAGAAAGAAAGAAGAGGGAGAGAGGTAGAGGGGACAGGAAGCAAGAAATGGAGGTGAGACGGGCGGATCAAAAACAGCAGCTGGTCCTTGGGTCAAACAGTGACCGCTGCTGTGACCTGGTTTATGTCCCCTTGGCTGACAGCAAAGGGCACTTGGGCATGCTGAGTGGGACTCTCCATTTCCTCACAGGCCTCTATTCAGCCTTTCTCAATTTACTAAGATCTGCCAAAGCTGCAGATGTTCTCTTGATGACAGGAACAAGATGCCCAAGATTCAGCAAGATTGGTTGAATAACACGAATTCAAAAGAAGAATACATTCGTGAATTACTTTTCATACTGATGTGTGTATGAACTGCTTTCCCCAGCGTTGGGACAGAAGTCACTTAAGGAAGCACAGAGTTATTCTGGCTCACAGTTTGAGGGGATCCCTTCCATTGTGGACAGAAAGGTGGCAGAGAGTTGAATAGTGACAATCAGCTCAAATTCTCTTTTTCTTCAGTCTCCTGTCAAGGTCCAGCTGCTACTTGCATCCTCTGTTGTTGGTTACCTCCTGAATTTCCTTTCTGGGAACACTAACATAGACACACACAAAGATGTATTTACATGGTGACTTTAAATGCAGTCAGGTTGACAATTAAGATTAATCATCACTGTATGTTATGATACTATTTTATGTTACATGGGCAGACAAAACTTAGAAAGGTTTGTACTCTGGGCTCCTGGACAAGTG
This sequence comes from Mus minutoides, assembly GCA_902729485.2. Classification (NCBI taxonomy): domain Eukaryota; kingdom Metazoa; phylum Chordata; class Mammalia; order Rodentia; family Muridae; genus Mus; species Mus minutoides. The sequence continues at coordinate 542,568 of LR753346.1, read as the reverse complement.
TGTCTGATGGGGAATAATTAAGACCCATCATCCTTAGCTATAGCAAAATGTATTACTTTTCCTATGTATGTGATGTGAGATTGTTATACCAAACTAACACATTCATAATAAGATTTTAGTCGACAGCAAAATCATTTATAAGTGAGTTACCAAGAAACACTAGTAACCCTAAAACATTACTTTAATCAATGTGTGATCTCTCTGGTTTGGGGGCCCATTGGTTTGAATCTATAAAAGTTGACCTTCATGTTTGCCTCACAGATAAAGTTAGGTTGACTCCTCCTAATGATAGTTTGTCTTGCTCTTCACAGTGCTCCTATATTCCTAAGTGTGGAAACAACTTTGAGGAGTCCATGTCTCTTGTGAGTGTCGTCATGGAAAACTTCAGGAGACACCAACACTTCCCCTGCTATTCTGACCCAGAAGGAAACCAGAAGAGTGTCATCCTGACCAAACTCTACAGCTCCAATGTGCTTTTCCATTCTCTCTTCTGGCCAACTTGTATGATGGCTGGGGGTGTGGCAATCGTTGCTATGGTGAAACTAACTCAGTACCTCTCCCTGCTTTGTGAGAGGATCCAACGGATCAACAGATAAAAACAATCATGGATAAGATATTTTTCTTTAAAGCTCAAATACTGTTTTATTTCATTCTTCACCAAAGAACCTTAAGTTTGTAATGTGCAGTCTGTTATGGGTTCCTTAATATATTATTCTATGTAGAGCAATAATGCAAATGCTGTCCTATATGCAAACATGTTGTCCTTATTATTCAGGAGAATTAAGTGTTCCTCATTGGTTGGTTGTTTCATTATATTGTTTTGATGCTGGAACTAGTCTGTCCTCTTTCCACCAGAATAGGGCTCAGCTACTCATTGCTAAGTGTTGTGGGGACATGGGGACATGGAGGCACTGTCCCCAAGACCAGGTCTCTGTTCTGACTTTCCAGACTTCATGAAGACAAGATTTTTCTTCATTTGTTGTTTACTGAAGCTACAGCCAAAAACGCATTTTTTTTCTTATTCTATATTGAGCCCTGTAGCAAGTGAAGGGGTTGTTTCCTGACTAAAGGGTATTAAACTTTTTTTATTATTATAATTTTTACCACAGCACTGTAAGGAAGGGGGGAAACCTAGCCAGCAACTTTTCTTTCATCACTTTTCATTCACAACTTCAGAATTTTTAAAATAATTATCAACTCTATGATGTCTTCCGAACAGAGTCCTTTTTCCATCTATGACCCTGCTACTGTGTGGGAGACACAGCTGGTGAGATCACTCCCAGGAAACTGACTGGGTGTTGGTAGACATGCCATTGCAATTTTGGAAAGTCTATGTTACAGAGATATTTATATGAAACCTTAATTCCATTTCCACTGGGCTGTTAGAATCAAATATTAATATACTAAGGACTGGTGAGTTGGTTGCAATGGGTGAGTCTGTCAGGGCCAGCTATCATGTCAGAATATTACTCTTTGGGAATTTATGTTTCAGTAAATGAATGTATGTATGGTCTCTCCTTCTGGGAAAAAAAAACTGTTGCTTGTTGGGGTTTTAAATCTATGTGTGCAGAATCTTTGCCTCCTCTACATATTTTATTTTTCTACTCACTGTTCCCTTTTGGTTGTTATATTTTATATGCAGAATAGACCTTTTTCCTAACACACGTTTGAAATGAACACCAGGTTTGAGGGAAGACTTTCTTCAGATTCATGTTTACTCATTCTATTTGGTGTGGGGAGGGATAAGGGGGGTGGTTTTAAATAAAGGCATTCCGTCTTTTATTTAATATCGATATCTAAGGGAGAAGACAAACATCTATCTTTCTCATCTATATTTAAGTACCCTTTTGTAACATAGTACCGATGTTTTTTTAGGTAATTGCAAAATTTTACAAATCATTTGTGGAATGAACAGTGAAACTTCTCTGAGGAAGCAGAATATTGTAATTCATAGTCTGACTTTTCATAAGCAAATAAATCCCTAGGGTGTAATCAGGACTTCAAATGTGTAATTAAATTTTTTAAACCCATTTGATGGCAAGATTTTAATACTTCTTGCATTCAGATAAATCCATGACTATCCAAACCATTCTAATTTATATTCAAATGTAATTTAAGAGACTGTAAAGAAAATCCCTTCTTCTGACACTTAAACAATACATGTTATGTTGTAAACATTTAGAAAACACCACAGAAAATTATTTATTTTTATTCCGTCTTTAAAATGTATTTGTCAAGATAGGAGAGAATCCTTTGGGACTATAGGGCTGAAATTTGCAATCTTAAATGTTCCCTGGGATTCCCATCAACTGATCCAAGGATGAAGCATACATGATGACATTATGACATATTTTATTTTTAATTTCTTTAAGATTATTTTTATTAAAAGTTCCAAGCTAAGACCTGGTACTAGCTATATATGAGGACTTGCTTCACATTCCTGGTGCCCTAGGTTCAATCCTCAATTGCTGAAGAAAGAAAGAAAAAAAAATCTGTATTAGTTAGGGTTTTACTGCTGTGAGCATACACCATGACCAAGGTAACACTTGTAAGGACAACATTTAACTGGGGCTGGCTTACAGGTTCAGAGGTTCAGTCCATTATCATCAAGGTGGGATCATGGCAACATCCAGGCAGGCATGGTACAGGAGAAGCTGAGGGTTCTATATCTTGTTCAGAATACAAACAGAAGAAGACTGGCTTCCAGGCAGTGAGGATGAGGGTATTAAAGCTCATGTCCACACCTACTCCAACAAGGCCACACCTACTCCAACAAGGCCACACCTCCAAATACTGCCACTCCCTGGGCCAAGCATATACAAACCATCACAACATCCCAACTGATGAATTATATAAGAATGTAGAAAAACAACATCACAGGATCCTAACTAGATCCCTCTTGCATGTCAAAATAGCAACAACACCTTTAGGCTAACTTAGATGTGAACACAAATGTCTGTCATCAGTGAGAAAGATACCAAACTATTAACATGTTAAATAACTAATTTGCTACTCACAACATCTCTATTGGAGGACCATCATTACCTCAGCCTACAGATATTAAATCACTTCCCTCCAAATTATAGTGATCGTGGGAAGCAAAGAAAAGGCTCATCATGAAGTTTTTCCATTATAGAAGCCATTATCATAGCTTCAACGTCATTTAAGTTAACCCTGAGGAATTCTGGGAGTTAGAAGGTTTCACAGAAATGCCAAAGAAAGAGAGACAAATGGGAAGACGTTGATCAGGAAATGTTGAGGAGGTGGCTAAGAAAGGCAGGTGTCCTCCTGGTGATAAATTTAGGTGTTAGACCACCAGACAGACACAAGGTCTTTTGTGACTTAAGCATTTTAAGGGCCAGTGAGTTGGCTGAGCAGGTAAAGCCACTTGCCAGCAAGTTTGATGACCTGAGTCCAACACCTGGGACCCACGTGCTAGAAGGAAAGAAGTGTATTTCACAAATTGTTCTCTGAACTATACACATGAGCATCGTAGCAAGCACACATGTGCACACACACACACACACACGCACACACATTTGTGCACACCCTAAATAAAAACATAATAAGACTAGAATTCTGTTATGTGTATAAAAGGAAGGCCAACCCTGACCTTCAGGGGACAGTCTGATGCTCAAATAGAATCTATGTATATGATCTATGGGTTGTTTTTTTTTTTCTTTTTAAAGAGAGAGCAGCTTCCTTGTTATATTCACAATAAACCACTTATCTCTTTAGGACACAGAACCTTATTTACATTGGCAACAGCAGATCACAGTTTCTACATTATTCAACAAGAATGATTTCCCCAAATGTTACAGATGTCTATGTGTCCAAATCACTTTCATTATCCAATTGGCACATCCCATCTAAAACTTTATTGATTTCAGATTGCCTGAGTTGAAATTGTATTAAAACCCAGAAATGATAAATGTATCAATGACTGCTTGCAAATAGCTATAATAAAAAGATATGGTTCTGTGGAAAGCTACCAGCAAAGTACCCTGCTGCTGCTAATGTGTGGGTATCATAAATAGCTCTTAGGCAGGCTGGGTGACAGCTAGAGTTTCAGCATGATATCCTTCTCCCATTCCTGCAAATGGCCAAAGAATACCTACATGTGACATTTATAAAGAATACTTTCATGTGACATTTATAAAACAAACAGTATTTCCACAGTGTTGTGCTATAAACATCTCGCTGTGTTCCTGTGGGTAAAACATATTGACTGTAATTGTTATGTTGACATTAACAGAGAGGAAAGTGAGATGAGCAGTTGAATGAAGTGGGTTCAGACAATAACTTTAAACACAAGTTTACTTACCCTGCTCACTTACCCTCAAAGACACTGAAATAAACGATGTTCAAGAAGGTTAGCAAGTCTCACTGGCCAATAAGAAGGAAAGCATGGTTAAAAGTTGAATGCTGTTCCTTTTCTTAAACTCTGGGGGTTTGGGGGGGCACAGGTAAGGTTTTGGTGTTTTGCCTACATGTGTTTCTGTGCACCTTATGTGTACCTGGTACTCTCAGGGGTCAGAGGAAGGAGTCAGATCACCTGAGACTGGATTGCAGACTGTTGTGAGATGCTGTGTGGATGCTGGGAATTGACCTGGGTCTTCTAGATCAGCCAGTGCTGTGAACTGTTGTGCCGTCCCTCCAGCCACCACCCTTTCTTTTCCCCTTTCCCCTTGTGTAGGAATTTGGCTAGAACAGCTCACTATCCTGCCATAATCTTCCCAGTACGTATGCCACATGAACTTTGACTTGAAGGGCCTTCGTTGCTTCAGGCAGGACAGAGCAGACAGTCTTACATGAATCTGTTCCATCTCTTCTGTGTCTGCAGAAACTGTAGGGAATAAAACAAAGTGTCCACCACTGCCTCCTTCCTCCTTAACCAGTCTGTAATCTACTAGAAGAGTTGAAATAAAAACATGAAAAACAAAAATCTAAGAATAACATAGTGAATGTTAAATCTACAAAGTCAGTATGATGCTACCTACAAAACAGCATAAGATATAGTCACAGAGGTATAGATCCTATAGATATAGGTATTCTAATATGGTATTCAACATGCAGTATGTGCTTGCTAAGTACCAATTATAAATATTAATAGTAAAATATAGAACTAAGATTAGTAGTACTATAACCACTACGAAATAAATAATTCCTTGGAGCTGAATAGCTCTTAAATTAATAATCATTAATTATTAATGATTATTAGGACTGGACAGATGGTTCAACAGCTACAAATACTTGCTGTTCTTGGTTCAGGTTCAGTTCCCAGCACCTACAGCATGGCTCACAACAACCTGTGACTCCAACTCTAGAGGACCTAGTGCTCTCTCTGGTCTCTCTGGCCACCAAGCACCCACATAGTGCACACACACACACACACACACACACACACACACACACACACACACACGAAGCTAAACAACCATATACATAAAAATCAAAATAAATAAATCTTTAAAGCAAAGTCATTTGTGGGAACAGGACTGAGGATGGGGCAGGGGGTGACAGGCAACGAGCCATGTGACAAATCTCTGGAAATTAGATACTGAGACCAGCATCAGATTGCAGATCTGAGTTTATTGCCCAGAACATAAGCTTATATACAGTGTTTGAGCCAATCCCAAGCCACTAAAGCTTCAACCAATCATATCTCGACACACAATCACCATGCTCCAGTGAAAACCCTTCCTGACAAGGCTACTCAGAATAAGGATGGAGGTATGGCAGGGGAAGGAGGAGGGCAGGGGGAAGGAGATTACAGGGGAAGTGGGGAGTAGAGAGGGGAAGGAGGGAGGGGGAAGAGGGGCAGGAAGGAGGGGGAGCATTGTCACCTGTTAGGACTTCTGTGAAGACAGGGCTTCCTTTCCGCTGTCTCACCTGTGTCTCAGGCGTCATCTTAGATCTAACGCTATGTATGGCAGATGAGGACTCATCAGAGGTCGCAGGGGCCTGTGGCACATCACTCTCCATCCCACTTTTTCCTTTCCAAGATTGACTTCCACATCTCCCATATCATTTTTACCGGAACTCACGCTAATCGACGACTCCCTTCCTAGCATCCTCGATGAGAGTAAACTGATGACAAGGAAGGTGGTCACTGGGTTGGTTTCTACAATGAAATACCTGACACAGGGGACTTTTGCAGAAAGGCTTACAGCATGCATAGCTTTGGAGGCTTCAGGTTGGAGGACTCTCTGCATTGGGTCACTAATGAGAACACTGGGTGACAGTGTTGGGATTACACATGAGAGTGATTGGACACATATGACCCATGAATCAGAGGCAGAGAATAAGATTTGGTTCCACAGTCCTTGATGACCTGAGGACTGTTCATTATACTCCACAGCACTTCCCAGGGCTTCTCCTCTAGATGGACCTTTGCGGGCCATCCATCTAAACAATGACAGTTACCATCTGAAATACAGCTATTTGTAAGGAAGGTAACCACTTAATGATAGAAATTTGCCTTCTTGGAACACATACTGAAATGTACAAAATAAACCAAGCCATCCCATCACTGACTTACTTTTCTAGCAATATTTTTGACATAATTTCTTATTGAATCATTGGGAATATAATAGCATGCATCCCAATCTCATTTATTTCCCAGTCCTTCTATATCTGCTCTCCACCCTTGTAGCTCCACACACACCCCACCCTGCAAAAGTAAATTTAAAAAAAAAAAAACAGAAGCCATCTCATCAACCGCTCTAGGCAACAATTTGTTCCTCTGTCATCAGCAGCCTTCTGCGCATGCACCACTTTGCTCCTCCATCTTTCTCCCATCTCCATCACATATGCATTTGTTGTAGTGGCACTGGATGTCAAAGTATGTTGTGCAGTATACCCTGTTGTCCAAACAGCACTATTTGTGAATGTTCATTGCAATGAGTCAAAGCCTCTGTTCAAGGCCTCTGGTTTCTGCTATAATATCAATACTTGACCCTCATAGAGACTTTCAGATATCCTGCCCTGAGTCATAGGGCTCTGAACTATCTGTCCCTGTGACAATGTATCTGTAGACCTGGTCTCTTCATGCACTTCAGCCCCTCATAGATGGGGAAGATGTTGGAGTGGGCCAACTCAAAGCTCTGGATAAGATCAAAAACTCATGTGACAGTAGATGCTGTCAAGGATGTAGAGAAAGAGAAACACTCCTTCATTGTTGGTGGGATTGCAAGCTGGTACAACCACTCTGGAAATCAGTCTGGCAGTTCCTCAGAAAATTGGACATAGTATTACCTGAGGACCCAGCTATACCACTCCTGGGCAAAAGATTCTCCAATGTATAACAAGAACACATGTTCCACTATGTTCATAACAGCCTTATTTATAATAGCAAGAAGCTGGAAAGGACCCAGATGTCTTTCAACAGAGCAATGGATACAGAAGATGTGGTCCATATACACAATGGAGTACTACTCAGCTATTAAAAACAATGAATTCATAAAATTTGCAGGCAAATGGATGGAACTAGAAAATATCATCCAAAGTGAGGTAACCCAATCACAAAAGAACACACATGGTATGCATTCACTGATAAAGTGGATATTAGCTCAAAAGCTCAGAATACCCAAGATACAATTCACAGACCATGTGAAGCTCAAGAAGAAGGAAGACCAAAGTCTGAGTGCTTGGGTTCTTCTTAGAAGGAGAACAAAATACTCACAGGAGCAAATATGGAGACAAAATATAAAACAGAGACTGAAGAAAAGGCCATCCAGAGATTGCCCTACCTGGGGGTCCATCCCATATATAGTCACCAAATCCAGACACTATTGTAGATTCCAAGAACTGCTTGCTGAAAAGAGCCTGATATAGCTGTCTCCTGAGAGGCTCTGCCAGAACCTGACAAATACAGAGGCAGATGCTCAAAGCCAACCACTGGACTGAGAACGGGGTCCCTAATGGAGAAGTTAGAGAAAGGACTGGAGGAGCAGAAGGGGCTTGCAACCCAATAGGGAACAACAATATCAACCAACCAGAGCTCCTAGGGACTAAACAACCAACCAAGGAGTATGCATGGAGGAACCCATGGCTCCAACCGCATATGTAGCAGAGGATGGTCTTGTCAGGCATCAATGGGAGGAGAGGTTCTTGGCCCTGTGAAGGCTCAATGGATGCCCCAGTGTAGAGAAATGTGAGAGCGGGGAAGCAGGAGTAGGTGGGAGGACACCTTCATAGAAGCAGGGGGGAGGGGGCATGGGATAGGGAGTTTCCGCAGGGGAAACTGAGAAAGGGGATAACATTTGAAATGTAAATAAAGAAAATATCCAATAAAAGAGGAAATTAACAACAACAAAAAAGAAAACTATTCTTTAACCTAGTTAAATGTGAGTCTCCCCAACCTTTAAAAACTGTAATATGACTTGTTGTTGCCAATCTGCTTTTGTAACTAAAGGACCACAGAGAAAGCCTCAATGGCCTTTACACCATCCCAGGAACTATTAGCAACACCTGAAAGTAGTCTCTCTCCCTCATCTTCCACCTCTACCTCCCCTCCCCCCTCTCCCCCTTCCATTACCTCTCTGTCTCCCTCTATTATTCTTCTGATGTTTATATTTTCCTCTGGGCTACATTTTTATTCTCCATGGTAGCAACAAAGATGATTTGGACCAACTCTTATTCATATAATCTGTATCTTGGTAGCTACAGAAGTGATATCCAGCACTAATTTCAGACCTTATGAAAACTGTCATCTTTGTAGCACCTATCCCCTACTGAGACAATCAATACAGTGATGGTGAACATTTATTGTCAGATTGCACAGACCAGCATTTCATGGCCACCTCTGTAATGATGGAGGCAAGGCATATGGTTGAAGCTGCACTAGATGGGAGTAAACTCATTCTCTAAAGAAAGGCTGGCATGTGGTGGTTAGGGTGTGGCTAAGTTAATAGAGTACGTTCCTAGCATGCACAAAGCCTTGAGTTCCATATATTGGGTGTAGTTCTATACATCCACAACCCTAGCACTCAGGAGATGAAGGCAGAGGGATCCAGTTCAAGGCCATTCTCAGTTACACAGCAAGTTTGAAGCCAACCTGGGATGTGTGAGACTATGCCCCAAACTTAAAGAAAACCTAGCTTGTGGTAAAAATCTGGTATGTGGTAAAGAACAGAAGAAAGAATACTGGGCAAGTAAAACCAGCAGATGTCTACTGCAGTTAGGTAAAATAGTCATGCCAGATTCTTCTTCCAGCATTTCCACCAAAGAAGAAAGTTTCCACACTGAAGACAAGGTGAGTTTTGCTGGGAAAGAAGAGGGGAAAGAGGAGTCCGTGCTCATGATGCTGTCTGCAATATTTCCATGACTTACTAAGTTTTCTCATGCAAGTCCCAAAGGGAAGGATACATTCTGGTTCTCACTAGCTAAGGGATGCAAAGTTATTGGGTTTTGCAGAGGACAGAAAGAAAAATAGTAGATAGATGATCTGCTGGTGGCACAATAAGAAGAGGGAGCTGATTGGAAACAGAAACAAGGTTAAAAGAAGACTGACAAATGCATGTGGCAAGGGCAAGGGGATTGAGAACTCTTTAAGGTTAGCAATCCTGCAAGTGTACAGGAGTGTGTGTGTGTGTGTGTGTGTGTGTGTGAGAGAGAGAGAGAGAGAGAGAGAGAGAGAGAGAGAGAGAGAGAGAATGTTAGCAAATAGTACTAAGGAGCTAATTTGTTTCTCTCAGAGCTCTTATCCTCTGGGACCCTGGAATGTCTATTTGGTGTATGAACAATAGAGTGTCTCCTCCTGGTGCATGCTTACTCTGGAGTAAATTAATTGAAGAAACCCATGAAGAGGTGAGGTAGGTAAGGAGTGTGTGAAGAGATAAGATAGGTAAGGGCTGTGTGAAGGGGTGAGGTAGGCAAGGGGTGTGGAAGCAAGAGACTTCCCCAACCTCCCAGGTTTTTTCCACATCAAAAAATGTAACAAAGTTACTCCTCCTTGGACTATTCAGTGACATTTATTGCTGCAATTAAATCAGGAAGCAGCATTATCTGCTGCATCCTCGCCTACCATCTGCTGCATCATGGTTACATCAGCACCCAAACACCTCCATGACACCCTTGATTCTTATCTGTGCTAATGCACCAGCCTCCTCCTGTCAGGTATCGGGTCTCAGCCCTTTAATTTGTGGATTCAAACTTTAGCAGTTCCTTTGAGACAGCTGCACTACCAGACTGGGCCCTCATAGTGAACCACTACAACAGGCCTTCCTTTTGCCACCCTGGAGCATGGCAGAAGCCTCGTTCTGCAACCATTAACAGTATGTGTCACTGACCAAGCACAGCCAGCTGTGACAGCTGACATCCAGTAGTACTGGGAAGGTAAGTGAGCTCAGAGGCCTCAAGATGAATGTAAACAGTGCAGATCTCAGTGTTTACATTCTCATCTCTAGGAAGTTATAACCACCTGGAAACTTTCAGCCTCAAACGCAGCCCTAGGATCTGACAGGAGAGATAACAAGCACCAGAGTGAGCTGCCAAAGAAGGCCTTGGGTATCAGTCTGGGTTTGTGCTTCCATGAACGAAGAGCTTTTCCATTTGCTGCCTCTAAAGATACCAGTTTGTCTGGCTGACTAAATGGCCTTTTGAGCACTAACAACACCCAGGCGAGCCCCACAGGCATTTAAGGCTGTTTAGAAAATCTATCAAGAAGCCACATGTGCAAATCCTCCAACTGAAAACCAATGACTGTTTCTTTTAAGAAGGAAGCATTTGATTAATTGACCAACCAGAAACTGCCAGAATTCGCTACTAAACTCAGTTTGGAAAAAGTTCACCAAGAACTGAAGCCCAGTAGCTCTTTGGGAAACCAAACAACACCAGCATGGAACCTCACCTCTGACTACAATGTGAGACAAGATCCATGCACAGCAGCCGCAGAGTCATTCAGTTAGATGACCCCACCCCTCCATATGGTAGAAATCAAGAAGCCAAATCTACTGTTTGCTGGCATCAGGGGAAGCTTCGATTGATTTTCATTCAGTGGGAGTCCTAGGCTTTGTTAAGGAGACTTACACATCAAGAAAAGCTAGTGATACATTTTTGCCACAGTTGTGTTTTGAAAGAAAGAGAGAGAGAGAGAGAGAGAGAGAGAGAGAGAGAGAAAGAAAGAAAGAAAGAAAGAAAGAAAGAAAGAAAGAAAGAAAGAAAGAAAGAGGGAAGGAGGGAGGGAGGGAGGAAGAGAGAGAGAGAGAGAGGTGGAAGGGATGTCCATGCTGAAGCATCCGTTCCCCCTAAGGTACCAGCTACACAATGTATATAGTATGGAATAGAGTCTATTTAGGGAATGAGGAAGGCAGTTGAGGAGGAAGTAGAGACAGAGAAAGGCGGGGGTGGGGGGAAGAAAAGAAAGGAGAAAGGAGAGGCCAGCCAGGAACACATTGAGAAAGAGGGGAAAGGGGAATGGGGAGAGAAGGGACAGTGGGTAAGAGAGTGAGGAGGAGGAAGGAGGCAAGCAGCCACTTTTATAGTGAGTCAGGCATACCTTGCTGTTGCCAGGTAACTATAGAGCAGAGCCTAGAAAGAATGCTAACAGTCACCAATGACTGAGACAGTAGCATGAACTTCAAATCCTATCAGCTGTCCCCCATGTCTAGCCATTCCAATCAAAAGTCACCAGATTCTGGGGGTTCTGAAGTCTTCCAGACACTGAAGCACGACTGCTTTCTCTACTCTCTCTGCTCTGCTCTCTATTCACCTTACTGGTTAATTTATCACAAATTCAAGACCTGCCTTGGCAATTCTGAGGCTTAAAGTGAAAAAATACAGAAGGACAGGATAAAACCCAGCGGTCAAGGACTAGCGGAGGATGCACAAACTCCTAGGTCGTAATCATCAGTACAACAACAAAGAAAAAAAGCAAGAAAGAAATAAACAAAGAAAGAAGTTGGGGATGAACAAAGAGATGGAAGGAGGGAGGGAAGGAGGGAGGGAGGGAGGGAAGTGGTGAGGGAGGGAAGTGGTGAGGGAGGGAGGAAAATGTTTAACAAACCATATCACAATATTCCTCTGGGAAATTCTTGAAGAGGACCTGTTTTTATCCCAGTTGTTTCGTTTTACTTTTGTATTTCCATCCCCTAGACCAGCACAATTCCAGGTACACACTGAAGGAGGCTCAACAAATATTACTTAAGTGAGTAAATGAGCAATTAAATTATTGGAGTCAGAGCCTTGTGCCCAGAAGCTCTGCCTACAAGACAAAACACTTGATAAGTGCACAAGCACGGATCACTTCTAGAAAGATAGCAGATGGCCCAGAGCAGACACTGTCTGTCTTGAGCAATAATTTCTCAGCACAGGAACATCCTGAGCATCATCTATCACCCAGGAAGCCCAGAAGCCCTGCTACACGTGGACATGAGATATAAGCAAGGAGAAGGGGAAGAGTCTCAAACTTGTAGAAAGGAACACCTCAGAAAAGACAAGGCGTTTGAATAAGCGCCCCATTGCACAGTGACTGCAGTCACTCAGGCCTGCATTTGGTTCTTCATTGTGACACTGGGTAACATGTAGTTAACGTGTGCATCCATCCCATCCCTTACAAAACCAGCATAACAATAGTTCTGCCCCTAGACTAAGTGAAACGATATAAAAATGCTTAGTAAATTGACCACCACAGAGTTTAATCAGGAAAGGTGAAAACTGCTTACTAATGATTCAGTCATAGGCCAAAGCAATGCTTATTTTTAGAACTGGGCATTGAAACATGGAAGAAACACTGTTCCCCCAGATCTAATCCCCCAGCCTCATCCTCAGTGCTGCAACAGTAAACCCACGGCAGCCTTTCTTTGCTACCCACATCTCCTGAAGATCCTACAGTTCCTTCCTAACTTCCCTCCCTCCACCAGGTCAATTTATCCAAATCCAAGAACACATCAAAAAGATAATCTCCTATGATCAAGTAGGCTTCATCCCACAGATGCTGGGATAATTCAAGATATGAAAATCAATAAATGTAATCCACCATGTAAACAGACTAAAAAACAACCACATTATCATATCATTAGATACAGAAAAGGCCTTTGGCAAAATCAAATACTCCTTCTTGATAAAAGTCCTGGAGAAATTAGTGATACAAGGAATATGCCTAAACATAATAAAGGCAATACATCAAGCCTATAGTCAACACCAACTTAAATGGAGAGAAACTCAAAGCAGTTCCTTGAAAATGGGGAACAAGACAAAACTGTCTACTCTCTTCGTATCTATTAAATATAGTACTTGAAGTCTTAGAGCAATAGGACAACTGAAGGATGTATCAAAGGGGATAAAGATTTGAAAGGAAGAAGTCAAAGTATTGTTATTTGCAGATGACATGACAGGTTACATAAGTGACCCTAAAATTCACCAGAGAACTCCTACAGCTAATAAACACTTTAAGCAAAGTAGCTGAATATAAGATTAACTCAAAAAATTAGTAGCCCTTTTATATATAAATAACAAATGGACTGAGACGGAAATCAGGTTAAAATCTTCTTTCACAATAGCCTCAAATAATATAAAACTTCTTAAGGTAACTCTAACCAAGCAAGTGAAAGATTTCTATGATAAAAGCTTCAAGTCTTTGAAGAAGATAGAATGATTTCTTATGCTCATAGATCAGTAGTATTAACACAGCAATAAAAGTCCATCCTTCCAAAACATGCTATACATTCAGTGAAATACCTACTAAAACTCCAACACAATTCTTCACAGACAATCAAAGAATAATTCCTAACTTCATATGGAAAAACTTAAAAACCCAGGATATCTAAAACAATCCTGAACAATAAAGGAACTGCTGGAGTTCTCACCACTCCTTATTTCAAGTTGTACTACCGAGCTATAGTGATAAAAAGCCACATGGTGTTGATCACAGATATGCTGATCAATGGAATTGTACTGAAGACCTAGACATAAATTCACACACATATAGACACCTGATTTTTTTTATTAAAAAGCCAGAAATGCACACTGGATAAAAGACCGCATCTTCAACAAATGGTGCTGGTCAAACTGATGCCTGCATTAAAAGAATGCAATAGATCCATACCTATCACTCTGCACAAAATTCAAGTCCAAGTGGATCAAAGTTCTCAACATAAAATCAGATAAACTGACCTTGATAGAAGAGAAAGTGGGGAATAGCCTTGAATGCACAGGAGACAGCTTCCTGAACAGGCACTAAGATCAACAATTAATAAATGGGACTTCACAAAACTGAAAAGCTTCTGTAAGGAAAAAGACACCATCAATCAGACAAAACACAAGCCTACAGAATGAGGAAATATTTTTACCAACTCCACATTTGATAAGAGATTAATATTCAAAATATAAAACAAACTCAAGGAACTCAACATCAAAAACCAAAGATCCAATTTAAAATTAGAGTTCAGATCTAAACAGGGAATTCCCAATAGAGGAATTTCAAATGGCTGAGAAACACTTAAAGAAATGTTCAACATCCTTGCATCCTTAGCCATCAGGGAAATGCAAATCAAAACTAATTTGAGATTCCATCTTACACCTGTCAGAATGGCTAAGATCAATAATACAAGTGACAGTTCATGCTGGTGAGGATGTGAAGAAAGGGGAACACTCCTCCATTGCTGGTGTGAGTGCAAACTTGTATAGCCACTATGCAAATCAATATGGCAGTTCCTCAGAAAGTTGGGAATCAATCTGCCTCAAGATCTAGCTCTATCACTATCGGGCATATACCCAAAGGATGTTCCATCCTACCACTTGCTCAATCATGTTCATTGCAGCTATATTCATAACAGCCAGAAAATAGAGACAACCTAGATATCCCTCAACAGAGTAACAGATAAAGAAATTGTGGTACATTTACACAGTGGAATATTACAAACCTGTTTAAAACAATGACATCACAAAATTTGCAGGCAGATGGATGGAACTAGAAAAATATCATCCTAAGTGAGGTAACCCAGACCCAGAAAGACAAAGATATATTCACTTATAAATGGATACTAGCCATTAAGTAAATGATAACCAAGATGTTGGGGGAACCCTGCTATTAAGGACACAGCCCACCACCCATGAGAAGATGGCTCTCTGAGCTCTGTCCAAAATGGGGGACTCTCTTTCTCAGTGGGGCTCCCTTTCTCTGCCTGACTTTATCTGGAGAGTGTCCCCCAGTACAAGTGTCTGGCCTTACCTAAAAATTGACCTTGTGCAGAGCTCTCTGCAAGCACTGAATAAGCATACATGTCCCTCTCTGGCCTCCTACCCTCATAATAATTAGGTACTATATTATGACCAATTAGCACTTTCTACCTATACCCCTAAACGTCCTTATATATCCTATCCCTGGAATAATAAAGAAGATTTATCTCTCTGCAGCAGTGTCCAGAAGTCCTTCTGTCATACTTGCAAGCCCTCTGAACCCTGCTGTTACCTCTGCTCTCCGTGTCCTTGCAGGCCAGAGGCTAATTACTCCTGGGGAGAATGGAGACCCACACTAAGCTACAATCCATGGATTCAGAGAAGTTAGGTAAAGAGGAGCAATCAGGGGGGGACACATAGATTTCCCTTGAAGGGTGAAATAGAATAGATTCTATGGGCAGACTAAGGGAAGATGGGGAAGGGAACAGGAGGGATCAGGTGTTGGAGATGAGGGAAAGGGAGAAAGTATGGGGAGAGAAGGCTGGAATTGGGATATTCAGGAGTTGGTATGGAAACCTAGTGTAAAGGAAAGTTCCTGAAATGTATGAAGATAGTCCTAATGAGGATTCCTAGTAATGGAGAAAAGGAGTCTTGACTGGCCATCTCTTGTCACCAGGCAAGGCTTCCAGTGACAGAACTGGGTTGCGTTCAGTTGAGTTCTTGGTAAAGGGAGTTTCACAGAAGTTCCCAAACAACTAGGCTACTGCTAAGACAAAGTGTTGGTCTCCACAAACTGACAGCCCCATTGCCAAGGACAACACTCACACAACTCATTGAACATGCAGAAGGAGAGCTGGTGCCTACATGGAGCCCTCATCCCCACATTCTAGTCTCTTTGATTAAGGAAGGTACTCCATAGGCTACTGAAAGAAAAACTTGGACACCAACCCAGCTACAAAAACTTTCACCTACAACCTGGACTTCCTGCAAAACATGGTAGGGTAATGGTGGCACAGAACTTGTGGGAGCAGGCAACCAAGGTCTAGTATGATTTAAGGCTCACTCCAAGAGCTCACAGAGACTTAAACAGCAAGCACATGACCCACATGTATCTTCCTCGGGTCCTCTGTATACATATTATAGCTATTAGATTAGTGTTTTTATGATACTCCTGGAGACTGTGAGAACAAGTGGACCTCTGACTCGTGTGCCTGCTCTTGGGACTCTTCCTCCTGTTGGGTTGTCATGTCCAACTTCAATATGATAGGTTTTTTTGCTTCATCTTAGTATATTTTGTTTTTGTGTTTGATTTTTATATCTTATAAGTCTGTTCTTTCTTAATTAGGGAAGGAAAGGGAATGGATCTGGAGGGGGAAGGAGGTGGGGAGCAACTGGTATAAGAAGAAGGAGGGAAAATTATAATCAGGGTATATTGTATGAGAAACAAAACTATTTCTAATTAAAGGAAAAATGAATTATTTAAAATACAATGAAGCCTTGAAAGAAAGAGATAGACAAAGAGACAGAGACAGACATACAAAGAGAAAGATGAAGACAAAGAGAGAAAGGCACTGCCTGTGGAAATAAAGAGTCTAAAGTCAAGATTCATCCCTTGTGGGTTTTCCTAGGACTGGCCCAAGCCTTAGCATTGCCAAGTAGAGTATCACATAGATCAGGTTGCTGTGTACAGAGGAAGGGAAATAGGAAGTCAGAAGCCTGCTATAGGCCCCCAGTTTCTTTGGCGAAGAAAGCTCTGAGGATTCCTGTGTTCACTGTTTTTTCTCATTATTGTGATCAAATACTTGATAAGGAACCTGGGGAAGGAAGAGTTTATTTGGGATCCCAGTTGAAAGGTACAGTCCACCACCACAGGGAAATTATGGAAGCAAGACTGAGAGGAGCTGGTCACATTGCATCTGCAGTCAGGAAGCAGACAGAGTGAACATTGGTGCTAAGCCAGTAAGGATCTAGAATTCTTACAATGGTACCAGCACATTGAAGGTCTCTTTCCCCTCCAATTCAATCTAGAAACTCATGCCCAGGATTTGTTCCATGTTGATTCTGAATCTCATCAAGTTGGAAATGAAGATGTACCATCAGCACAGCCCTATCTACTACCCCACATGGAGAAGGGTTCCATCCCTGCACTGAAACCCATCTGCTCATCATAGATGAGAATAGACTGTTCCAAAAGCTTCTCTCTTCCCTGTACAGTGTCAGGAACATAGAAACATCCATCAGGAAGCAGATGCTCACTGGCAAGCAAAATTCAGAGTGCCCACCTAATGTGTAGTAGGTGCTGGGGTCTGGGAATAGCTGCAGAAACCACTCAGACACTGATCTCAGTCAAACAGGGATGGTTTGTTGAATGCTACACCCCTAGACTGATCAATCAGGGACACAAATCAGACTCAAGAGCTGACACTTGACCTTGAGTAAAAATTCTATAGGGCTTTTAAGCCTGAGATCTACAAACATCTGTGCCATGTTATTCCACCAATCAGGATTTAGGGATAGGGGACTTCCTTAGAAACATGTCTTTGTTGTACACTTATCCTGTTCCCATTGGTTGGGATACTCAACTGTGGCAGAGGACCTGCCTTCTATATAACAGTCATGTCTTAATTTGCCAACCATTCTGTCAGTTACTCAGGTACATGTCTCTTTCTGCCAAGTAGGATGACAATTCCCAGGGAGGTCTTGGGAACTTAAACTTTACTCAACCCCTACTGAAAATGGAAGTTTTATTCCAAATAGCTTCTTCTCTCTCTCTCTTTCTCTCTCTCTCTCTCTCTCTCTCTCTCTCTCTCTCTCTCTCTCTCTCTCTCCCTGTGTGTGTGTGTGTGTGTGTGTGTGTGTGTGTGTGTGTGTAAAATCCCAGAAATATCTTTTAAGATAAAGGATAAGAAAGTAAGTGATTAAGCACTGAGCTTAAGAGCTCCCAAAAACATCTTAAAAGCAATTGAGGTGTGCAGTGGGGGTACAGAGGAGGAGAAGAGAGTGAGTGTAAGACACACTTGAAGCAGTCATTGAACTAAGGATACATTCAAGAGTGTCCCAGATTGGACCCCAGTTCCTCTATTTTCCCATAGAGCCAAAACCACTGGGGTCTGATTGCCACACACCTTATCTCATGCTCATATTCATGCTCATACATGCACCCAGGCATTGCCCAGAAGTTACGCCAACTTCATATTAAGGACATAAACATCAGCTATCAATTTGGAAAATGGAAACACTGTTTGTCCTTCACTCTCTGTCTCCTGTTTCCAGCCAACTAGGAAGCATCACCATGCTGAAAATATTTTTCCTCCCAAGAAAGAAAAGATGGTTATAAATAACCATAATATTCTATATGATGTAAGAGTTCCTGCACTCAGAAAAGAATAACTTAAATACACAAACACAAATACACACACACACACATACACACACACACACACACACACACGTGTCACATTTGGTGGGATACTTGTCAGGGAGCACCTACTTACTGACTGGGGTTGCTGTGCTCCTGACATTGTAGAGGGGAAAAAGAAACTTCTGAAACAATCCATTCTCATCCATGAGTCATCACTGGTTTCTATGACAATTAAAACAAGAAGTACACTCTGTTGCTTAAATAAAAAAATAGGCAGCAATGATTTCTTCTGGAACAAGACCACTGACATACCTAGATATCAGGAGCATTGACTAGTTGTTTAAACAAGCTTATGACTAGTTTAAACTAGCTTAAACAGTACCAAGCTGGGCAAGCACAGCACAGGACAGGTGCCACGACCCGGCCCAGTCTTCCTCCATGTACTGTGAGCCTGAAGTGCCAGGGAGGAGCAGAAGGGGTGACTCAGTGGTTAAGAGGGCTTGCTGCTCTTCACAGGGACCTGACAAGTCATACCACACAGCTTCTTATCTGAATAAATAAAGCAGGCCACAAAATCGCACGATACAAGGTGACACCATTTGTCATACGTGAAAACTCTGATGCAGGATTTTTCGAATGTCACTGTCATCTCAAAGGTGGGGATGGGTGAGAGAAGGAAATATTTTTTTTTATCTTAACCAAAAAGATAATGATTGTTGTGTCTGTATTGCAAGGTGGCCACCAGGCTTCTCTAGACACAGTGCCCAGGGAAATTCAGAGAACCCTCCCTGTGGTTCATCAGAGCAGAAGAGGAAGCCATCAGGAAGCCTGATTACAGACACTAAGGATGTCATTGAACAAATGAGAGTCGTGAGAGCCTGAAGCACCACACAGAGCCGATGCTTCGAAACAATGAAAGGGAAGAGAACCCAGTAATGTTGTTGTCCAAAGGACGGGGGAGGGCGGGGGGGGGCGGACATCTGGGCACTGACTGAGTCTCTGGGCACTGCAAGGCCTCCTCACAGAAGCAGATGGGTCATCCATGCCTGTGGTCTGTCACTATGTTTACTGCTGTCCTATAGGAGGAGCAGAAATTGCAGAAATGAACTGCAGGTGGCATGATTTGGTATAAAGCATATAAAGCATTTCCCTTTTGAAAAGAAATTGTGTGTGTGTGTGTGTGTGTGTGTGTGTGTGTGTGTGTGTGTGTGTGTGTGTGTGGCCATGAAGGCCAGAAGAGTGTATTAGGCTCCCTGGAACTAGAATTACAATCATTATAAGTCACCCAGTGTGGGTGTTGGGAAACAACCTTCGATCCTCTTGAAGAATAGCATTCTTAATGGCCGAGCCATTTCTCTAGCCCTAAATTTTCTTTTTATTTTTTAAACATTTGTGTGTGTGTGTACATATATGTATGCATGTATGTGTGTATATGAGTGTGTGCACATGTGTGGTTGTATGTGCATACATGCCACAACATGTCTGTGGAGGTCAGAGACCAATTTGCCAGACTTGGTCCTCTCCTTTCACCTGAGGATTGAACTGTTTGTCAGCCTGGTGGTAACCATCTTTACCTGCTGGGCCATCTTAACGTGCCATGAATGTGTAGAGAAGTGCGATATCTTCTCTTTGAAAACCTGTCCTAACTAGGGCCTGTATCAGTCACTCTATCCATGCCAGCTATTTTAAGATGGCCAGTGTAGAATGGTAGAAAGAACACTAGGTTCAGGGATCCTTGTATCTCAGCTAACCCCACTTTCCAGCTAAGTAAATTCCCTCACCTCTCTGTGTACCTCATTTCTCTTTTAGGAAACCATAACACAACAATTGTCTTTTTTTTTGTAGCCTACCTAACTATAAATCAATGAGATGACATGTATGAAAATACCTTATGTTCTATCCATAGCATGCCCCATCTCCAACTTCTCAAGGAACTCCATTCATGGCCAGGGATGTAAGACGGGATATAACAGGTTGCCAAATGTATAGACTCAGTTGCAACCCCTTACCTAAATTTCTGTCTTCACCTCTAGACATCAGAGCCTGGGTAGACTTCAGGCATTCACAATTTAGTATGTGCCACATATTCAGGTATCTTTCTGAATCAGAACAGACATATCCTTGGGTTAGCTATGATCACTACTTTTCTCGCTGCTGTGACAGAGCTCCTGACAGAAACAACTGAAGGGAGACAAGACCTATTTTGCTCATGATTTCAGAGGCTTCAGTCCATTGTGATAAGGGAATAGCCATATAAATTGGTAGTAGGGCTTTAGTTAATATTTGCTGAGTTATTTCCTGAGTATTAAATGACCATCTACCATATGCCAGACAGTGACTAAGTCAAGGTTCTTGTTAATAAGACAACAAGGAGGTAAATAAACATCGATGGTTTGAGCATCAGCTGGGAGGAGACAGAGCCAACAAGAAGTTCACTGGCTTAGTGGTTATTAGTTCCAGGCTGTTTAACCATCACACAAGTGCTACATGCCAATGACCCAAATTACACCAGACTCTGAAGCTCTCTGACTCTTTCTGATATGCAGCAATACCGGCTCTGCTCTCAGGTAAAGTATTTCTAGTTCTATGAGGTCACTCAGCATAGGAGAAAGTACTATACAGTTCAGATCTCCAGAAGAACTTGAAGCTGCTTGTTCACATCCAGTAAAGTATATGCCTGCATATGTATGCGGTATGACCGAAATATAAAAGAAAATCTTGTGCCTGTGTTATGCAGTATGATCACAATAGAAAAGAAAAGAATCTCAGAGAGATGAGTGCTCTTCATGCTCACCATACACTGTTCTGGCTTCTTTTCTGTGTCTGTGGAAAAAAAAAAAACAGAAAAACAAACTTGGAGAAGAAGCAACTTGAGAAGAAAGGGTTTATTTGGCTCACACTACCATTGCATCTCAGCAGGCCACATTCCATCACAGTGGGGCATCTCAGCAGGCCACATTCCATCACAGTGGGAATTCAGGGCAAGAACTCAGGTAGGAACTTGAAGCAGAAATGAATGCTGCTTGTTGGCTTGGGCACAGATTCATGCTTAGCTCACATTCTTAAACATCCCAGGTCCACATGCCTAGGGAATAGTACCACCCACAATGTACTGGGCCCTCCTTATCAATTAATAACCACAATAGTTCCCCACAAGACATTTTGATCTGGGAAAAACCTCAATCAAGATTTATGTCTCAGGTGACAAAGAGAAAATGTGTCAAGTATGTGCTAAGTGAAGGAAGCCAGCACAGAAGATGTGTACAAGAAGGCAGCATGGTTCTCATTCAGCCTTTGCTTGTAGGGAAAGTATCCACAGTAGAGCATTGGAGGCTACATGTGAGCTCAAAACAGCTTCCTTAGTCCCCAAGATTGATCTGGCTACAGACACAGAGGAGTGACAGAGACCCAACAGTCAGTCCCTAGACTGACAGCATTCCCTGGGTAATTAACCAGCTCCCCGGTGGCAGTGCATTACACTGAGCCCCTTCTGACATAAACAAGTCGCATTCTATGCTTAAGACACACCACTGATAGGGATTTGCCTCAAGGTCATTTAATGCTGGAACTACCAACGCCTTATACAGTGTCTTCCCCACTAAAATCTCAGACCATATTACTTCTGACCCAGGACATCATTTTATAGCAAACAAGTGCAGCGGGAGCCGATGCTCATAGAAGCTGCTGTTCTTCCCAAGCTCACCACAATCCAACTTGATTCGTCAATGAAAAATACTTTTGAAAGGTCAGAGCTGAACCAGCTGTCAGTTCAGTACCCTGTGAGGCTGGAATCTTCTCCAGGAAAATGTGCTGTTTCTCTGGGAAATCCTCAGGCTCCTGAGTTAAACAGGAACAGCATCTGTCTTGTCTCCCGTCCCTTCCCAGGAAAGCTTTTGTTTTTCTTGCCTGTGGCCTCTCATCCCCAGCAAATGTATGTATGCTCTATTGATAAAAAGTCTTAGTTTTGAAGGGGAGAATGCTTGCACCAGGAGATGAGGCAGTTGTCTTGCTGAATCGGAGGTCGTGACTACCACCCACTCACTCGCTCCTCATGGCTCTGAATCAATGAACAAAGAGGGAGTTATATTGACTTGAAAATTGGGTCTCCATTTCCAAGAATAAATTAAATTACCACGATACAGTAAGGCTAAGAAACCATATGCTTAAAATACAAGAGGCACATTAGGTTTCTTCTAGCACTACTTGTGCCTTTCATTAAACATAAGTGAAAAAAAGAAAAGAAAAAAAAAGACAACTCAATTCAAGTAGGAATGCTAACACTCAAATCTTTCATGAATCAATATTTAGGGCATCCTACCAGTTTAGAACCATGACAGGCCAAGCTACACACTGAGGGAAAAGACAAAAGAAATGAAGTGTGAGAGAAGCTAGCTAAAAATATCAGTCACAGCTGGGCATGGAGTTACACAGATAGGCATGATGCCACACATTCGTATTCCCACCACTAGGAAGGTAAAGGAAGATGAGTCTCCATTGCACTCAGTGTCTAAGGTCAGCCTTGGATAGATAAAGCTCTGCCCCACAGACAAGGGAAGAACTAGAAAGAAAGTTCACTTGGTAGCACGCTTGCTCTGCAAGTATAAAACCTGAGTTCAAATCCCCAGCTGTAACATAAAAAACTGAGCATGGCTGGGCATGCCTGTAACCCCAGTACTGGAGGCAGAGACAGACAGATCTCAAGAGCTCACTGGCTAGCCAGCCTGGTCGAAACAGTGAGCTTCCAGTTCATTGAGAGACCTTTGTCTCAAGGCAAGAAGATAGATAGTGATAGAGGGAAGACACCTGACTCCCTGCAATGACCTCTGTATGTGTCCGCCTGGGCATGCCAAATAGTCATGTGTATACACCATTTACAAAAAAGAAAGAAAACTCAGCCATGACAATCTGCAGAAATGAAAAGTCTGAGAGTTCTGAGTTCTTCTTCCTTGATTTTTTTATACATCTGTATATAATTTCAAGCAAATATATTTGTTTTCTTCCTTGTCTTATCTCTTTGTCATCTAACATAAATGTGTGTGATCGTTAACAGTATATTGCTGTCCCTGTGTGACAGGCTGTCAAGTACGATGGTAAATGTCACCAAGCACTTCGCAGCCTCTTCAGGGAAGGATGCTCATGCCCCCATTGTGTGCAGGGTAGTTCCATTGTGTCAGGTAGAATGGCCTTGGTGTTGTCTTTGGGGTGATTAAGGATGACTTAAGAATGTGCAGCAAGTCCCCAGTTGATGGACTGTGACAGCCAGTTTGGGGTAACTTATTTTAATGAACAATCATATCATTCAATGCTAAGGTAGGTAACACCATCTGTAATTGGTTGACTCTAAGGATCCCCTTCCTCTCTCACTCTTGCTCATCCCCTCCTCTGTACTAATCCTCCTTCTACTTTTGTGTTTTTGTGTGACTCAATCAGTTTCATAAAGTCACCTGAAAGAGAGCTTAGTTGTAAAGAGCATTTACTGCTCTTCCAAAGTTTCCAGCATCCCAAGGCTCACAATCATCTGTGACTGCAGCCTGATCACCAGGAGGTCCAACCCTCTGGTCTCCATGGATCCTTGCATTTATGTGCTCATACCCACATACAGGCACACACACCTAGCTGCACATAATCAAACATAAGAAAACTGAATCTGTCAAAGGGTTATCGATAGGAGTGTGTATGAGGGGCTCCTTACAGGAACATGAGCAAGTAACCCTATGCTACATTACTGAAGAAAATGCCTCTTCCTCAACCAGCAGCTGTTAACAACCAATAGTTTTACAGGGAGAAGTGGGATGTCCTGAGCTCCCTGGCAACCACTAACACAGTTTTAAGGCCTCAAACTTATCTATCCCAGCCCAACTCTCCGGGAAAACGAAGTAGGAAGAAATGCCTGGGGGAAGAAAAAATATTTATAGGGGAAAAATTCCTTTTTTAAAGATTTGTTTTTAATAACATGTACAGGCATGTGTTTCTCTGCATGGTTACGTGGAATGAATGCAGGTACATGAAGAAACCAAAGGCACCAGGTATCCTGGACATGAAGTTACAGGCAGCTGTGAGCCACCTGACATAGGTGCTCAGAATCAAACTCAGGTCCTCTGGAAGAGCAGCAATTGTTCCTAACTGCTGTACTATTTACATTCTCTAAGTGGAGTATTTTCTAGTTGCTAGTCATGTAACATATATGTATATATGTTAAATATATATGTATATGTATATATAATGTTGAAACTACTATAAAAATATGATATAGAAAGAGAGAGAGAGAGAGAGAGAGAGAGAATTTTGAAATTACCATGCAGCCCAATCTAGCCTCAAATTTGCTATGTAGCCACTGTTGACACTGAACATCTGGTCTTCTTGACTCTACCTTTTAAGCTCTAGGAGTAAGGTGTGCACTACAATGGCTAGATTCACGTTGTGCTAGGGATCAAACCTACATACAGCTTCATGTATGCTAAGCAAGCACTCTACTGACTGAGCTACCTCTCCATGCTCTGAAAGTCCCTTTGAAAAGGCGAACACAGAAGAAAGAAAGAAAGAAAGAAAGAAAGAAAGAAAGAAAGAAAGAAAGAAAGAAAGAAAGAAAGAAAGAAAAGAAAAGATGAGCAGGGAGCTGTAGCACAACAGGAAGCACATGGTACCATGTTGTAGCATAGCCATCCATAGCCAGTTTCCTTTACAGTCGTTTTGAGGGTGTGTATCTTGATGGCAGTGCAGTGGCCAGGACCCATTTCTCCAGGGTAAAGCAGAGCGTATGCAATGTCCACATCAGATGCTGTCGTCACCCGGGAGGGATCCTTAAGATCATGGATGAAAATGACAGAAAGTGGCTCACAATCAGGGAAGTGGCTGGAGATGAGCCGCTTCACACAATGATACACGAGACTGAGATAGCCCACCACTGTCGGTAGATGAGTGCACACTGCCCTCTTCCTCCCTTTGGTAGTGACATCATCATAAATGTGTTATTATCAGTAAGTGACAGAGCGTGAGATAAGAAGCTAAGTAAACTAGGTTCTAGTGAGTCTAGAAAAAATAATTAATAGTATGGTTTCATAATTAATAAACAAAGAAGCTCTTTTCAAAAAAAAAAAAAAAACTATTTGGTGCTCAGTTTTGTCAACACATTCCATGTCACCTGTCCGCTGTCGCACCACTCCAGTCAGTTGGGTTTGCCAGTGCTGTGGTGATGATCAAACAGAAGCTATTTTATAAAAGAATGAAATTGGGATATCTTCTATTCACAGTTGAATCTTCCTTCTTCCAATGTCCTTATGTAGGTTTCCAGCAGAAGGTGTGGCCCAGATTAAAGGTGTGTACCACCTTGCCTGGATCCAGGACTTATTTTGTCCCAGTCTGACCTCAAATTCAGAGATCTGCTTGCTTTAGTCTCCTGGGATTAAAGGTGTATACCACCTTGCCTAGGCCTAAACTTTTCATAACCACTATGCCTCAAGATCTCCATGCCAAGATCCACGTTTGAAACTTGTTTCATCCAGCCTCAAGATCTGGATCATAGGTGAGCCCTCCAACTCTGGATTGTAATTCATTCCAGATATGACTTACCAGTATAACCCTCAGGGCTCATCTATATACCTCATTAGCATGGAGAATTCTGGGTTTCTATGCTATGTGACCAGTTGTCATGGTCTTCTTAGTGGGGTGTCATGGTTACCTGCTCCAGGACAGAAACACAGTTGGGAGTATATTTAAATGCCTACAATTCTCAATTATGAGAATTGCCAGGGTTCCTTAATCTGCTCAGCCTTACTAGTTTCTCTGTCTGGTGATATGGCCCCACTCGCCCCACATGTCATGACCCCAAGGCGTCATCTAAGACCACTGGAAAACACAGATATTTACATTATGATTCATAACAATAGCAAAATTACAGTTATGAAGTCACAACAAAAATAAGGTTATGGTTGGGGGTCACCACAACATGAGGAACTGTATTAAAGAAAAGAACTTAAGATACTTATTAAGTAAATACTAAAACATTAAAATAGACCCAAGTGCACAAATTTTGAAACACCTTTACATAAAACTTAAAGGAAAGTCAAACTTACAACTGCCCAACTATAGGCTGTAGGCATCTTTATTAACCAATCATGAATAACTTGGGAACAAGGTTTACACAACAAAAACTAGTATATGTGAGAATCTGTTTGTCTTGGAGCAACCAGGTCTTGAGATACAGTAATTAGCATTTGAATACATATCAGCACCAGGCTAACCCAATATAACAGCTATAGAGATAGATCAGTTGGTAAAATGCTTGCCACACAAACAAGACAATCAGTTCAGATTCTTAGCATGCATGCAAAAAACACAGTGCTTTTATGACAGTGTGTGTTTTTTAATCCCAGCAGTGTGGGGTAGAGACAGGAGGATCATTGAGAATCACTGCTGGCCAGCCTAGCCAATCAGAAAGCTCAGGTTCAGTGAGAAACTTTATCTCAAAAAATGAAGTATAGGCAAGACTTGCCCATGACTGCAATAGTGGCAAACATGTCATTGGCCAATCCAAAAGATTATCTTCAAGGCCTGCAAGACCATCAGAAGGAAACACATGCCTGGCATTGTAATACTGCCCAAGACCCCATGGCTGGAGAGTTCATTGGTTCCAGGGGTGAACCCACTACTGTTGTTCTGGTAGTATCAACTGTCTTCCAAATTCGTCTTTCTATATGACAGATCAGGGCAGCTTCCAAACCTCATCAGAGAAGTTTCTTTATACTGTAGACAATTGTGGGAACTAAAGGGGATGTAGGGGAAGAAGGGAGGAGCACTCCCTTTACAAGCAGGGCTTCCCTGTCTCTGACCTTAACCCCCATGTACTCTCAAATAGCCTTAGTTAGATTACAGGTTCAACTTCCTTTCTCCCAATAAGAACACGTTCAGCTAGCACCTGAGATTCCTGGAATACCTCCCCATGCCAATGAGGCATCTCATTACCTTAGCCTTCAGTCAATGATCTTTGCCCACCCTAGATATCCCTACTTCCCAACTCCAACACTATATAACGCTGAATCAACCCAAGTAAGCTAATCTGTCTGCCCAAAGCTGGTCATGGTGTGTCGTCATTACCATATGTACTCACAGGGCTTCGGAAACCCCTATCCATCACATCTGCTCCATTTGCCCTCCTGGACTGACATCAGCTGACAATCCCCCAAGGGCAGGAAGTGTCACAGTACCATATAAAGCAAGGATCCAAAGTTGTCCACAGTGCAATCTCCAGAGCCTGTTAACAATTTGTCCTATTTCCTAGATGCCTTTCTTTAGTTATTGGTCTTGAAATGGAAAGATTCTCCTGCAAGATGACCAGGTCACTTCACATTCAGAGTCAGAGAATGATGAGACAACAGTATCAGAGTCAGAAGGAAGGGTTGGAAGAGATGCTGTACCTGGTTTGAAGCATGGAAAAGAAAAGAGCGTGCAGGCAGTGGTTGATGTGTGAGAGAGCATAATCCCAAGCACTATGTAGAAGTGGGAAGACCACGAGCCAAGAAACAGACAATTTACAGAAGCTTGTAATAACAAATACAATTCTTCCCTTCAGCCTCCAGAAGCAATGCATTCTCTGTCCTTACCTTCATTTTAGCCCAGTGAAGCTCACTTTAAACTTCTGATCTCCAAACAATGTAACAAATTCCTGTGGTGGTTAGCAAATGCTGGTGAGGACTACAAAGAAGGGTCCATTATATGCTGTTGGCAAGAATGCAAATTAGATGTAAATCAGTGAAGCAACTATGGAAATGAGTGTGGAGGATCCACAAAAGCTAACACCATACCTGCAGTATGGCCCAGCTATACCACTCCCGTGAATATAGATAGCTACAGGAACTGCGTGGTCATGCCAAGAGATGCCTGCACATTCTTGTTTATTGCTGCATTATTCATAATAGCCAAGCTGAGACACCTGAGAAATGGACAAAGGAAATGTGGCATAGAGATGCAATGGGTCTTTATCCAGCCACTAATAAAAGAAGAAATTGTCATTTGCAGGGACATAGGTGGAACTAGAATTGTGCTTTCAGTGAGAAGCACTGCTGTTGTGGATAACTGTATCATACTTGGCTGGTGGGAACCTGACCTCATATGGCTTCCCTAACACCTAAGTTACGTTTATGTGTGCACCTTCATTAATGACACATTACCATACAAATAATGGATTCCATTAATATTTGTAAGTATGTGTGCCATTACACTTAAAATTCATACCCCATTTCCCTCTCTCATGGTCTCCTACTTTACTCTCTTGGTCTCCTTCATCCCCCCCCCAAAATAAGACTGCTTCCATTTTCATCACACATGCGCGCGCACACACACACACACACAAACACACACACGATTGCTTTTAATCTCATGTTACCATGTATGAGAGAAAACATGAATACTTGTCTTATCTGAAGCCACCTTATGTTTTAAATTTAGATTTATTTTATCTTTATTTCCATGTATATCTGTGTCTCCTTCTGTTTGTGTATGTTCATGCATCTGTGAGTTCCCATGAGGTCCAGAAGAGGGTATTAATTACTTGAAGCTGCATGGATTGATTGTGTGAAACAAGGTCATGCCTCCTAATAGCGCCACTCCCTGGGCCAAGTGTATTCAAACCACCACACCTGGGAACCCTAAAACCTGCCTATGCCTCTTCTTCTCAGCTATTAGCTGTCAGCAATCACAATATAACTTATTCACCAATCAGAAATAACTTGGAGGCAAGGTTCCATAGCATCTCTTGGGTCTATATGTGGATTCTCTCATTTCAGGTCTTGGGTCCTGCTCTTACCATTACAATACACAGCAAATCTCAACAATATACAAAATAAAGCTGTCTAATTAACTGCTGGTTAGGAGTGTGAGTGAGTGTGTGTGTGTGTGTGTGTGTGTGTGTGTGTGTGAATTTGACACAAGCTAGACAGACTCATTTGGGAAGAAGAAACCTCAACTGGGAGAATAACTCCTTCAGATTGCGTGTAGGCAAGTCTGTGAAGCGTTTTTTTCTTGATTAATAATTGATGTGGGAAAGCCACACCCACTGTGGGTGGTGTCGCCCCTTGGCAGCAGGGCCTGGGTGGTAAAAGAAAGCAGGCCAGTTCACAGTGTTCTCCATGCTCTCTGCTTCAGTTCCCACCTCCAGGTTCCTGACTTAAGGTCCTGCCCTGGCTTCCCTTTTTGATGGGCTGTGATCTGGGTGAATAAGCTAAATAACGTCTGTTCTCTCCAAATTGCTTTTGGTCCGAGCTTTTTATCACAGCGATGCAAAGTAAACTGGGACAGCCAGCTGACTCACGGTGGTTTGTTTTAGAAATAGTCACAAACTGACACAACTACAAGCCATCTGGTTTATTATAAACAGTAAAAGCATTCTTGTAATTATGTCAATCTTATTAGAAAAGGCTATTTTTAAATGAATCTGAGAAGTCACTTATGTATGTGTAAGTCAAAAATGCTTCTAATCCATACATCTGATCTTCAAAAAGGCTTAATTTCAGGGGCCATGTTTGTGTATGCCACACATCAGATGCATGCTCTCTCTATGTCACCACAGGATGAGCTACCCTTAGAAATACTTGTACTGAATTCCCTGGCTTTCTGACTGTGAAGTCTATATTGAGTGGGGGTGCATTTAGCCATAAGAATAGAATGACCTTTGGACATCCTTCAATTTTATCAGAAGGATACAGACTCAAAGCTTCTTCTGAGAAACTTTCCCAAGTTTTCGGCGTGGGGGGGGGGGGAGAAACTTGCCTATTTCACTCAAGAAGCCATCATTTCCCAAACCCCATGCATATTACCATGAGCTGTGGGAAAATATAAAAAGAAAGATAGGAGGGAGGGAGGGAGGGAAAAAGAAGGAAGGGAAAGGAAAGAGACAGAGAGAGAGACAGAAAGAGAAAGAGAGAGAGAAAGAGAGGCAGAGAGAGAGAGAGAGAGAGGCAGAGAGAGAGAGAGAGCCTTATTAGAACCCCTGCCTCTCTGCCTACATTCTACCATCCTTCCCATCTCTGTGGCCAGCCGGTCAGTTCCAACCCCAGCTGGCTGGCTCATTCCCTACCCAACCTTCCCAGTCATCTACTCTCCTCTCACTGCTGCTCTCTCTGATCCCCCCTTGGACATGGTTAGCCACCCCAACTCAAGAAACCCCCATATCTACCATCCTTGCACCTTGTGACTAACCCAGGAGCATCGCCAGTGTTAACCTCGTCCCTTCATATTTGGATACACGAAGCATCAGTTACAAAACCAAGTTGTTGTCTTATTCTGTTCTTACCTTCCATTTATTTCTCCATAGCAAGTATATAATTACTTAATATCTCACTTCACACATTCTCACAAAAAAATAAATAAATAAACTTAGAGCTGGCAAGATGATGCAGCTGGTAAAGGCACTTGTCAAGCCTGATGACCTAAGTCCAATGCCCAGAACTTACAGGGTAGAAGGAGACAATGAGTTCCCACAAATTGGTCTCTGACCTCTGCATGCATGTATTCAGGCAAAAGACATTCTCTCTCTCTCTCTCTCTCTCTCTCTCTCTCTCTCTCTCTCTGTGTGTGTGTGTGTGTGTGTGTGTGTAGTAAATACATAAGCTCACCTCAGAATTTGCATTCTGAAGCTTGGGGAATCTGGCAAGTCCGTCCCCCTCCCTGCACTCTGTCTAGAAAGACACACCTGGCAGAACACCTGGCAGGACACCTGGCAGGACACCTGGCAGGACACCTGGCAGGACACCTGGCAGAACACCTGGCAGGACACCTGGCAGGACATCCTTACCCACCGCCCTTGCTCTCCTCCTGCATCTCAGCTGACCACCCTTCTTCTTACCTTCCTGTACCACGATTTCCATTTATACTTACCATTTGATTAGTCTATGAACTTTCTTGAGTTTTGTTGTTGTTGTTGTTGTTGTTGTTGTTGTTGTTCAGTCAACTTTCCCTCTTCTAAAATATTTAAATACTTAAAATTAAACTAAGTTACATCTATTGGTCTTACCTCCTTTTGGTTCTAAATCCTTATTGTCTGTTTCTTGTGAACCAGGACCATCCGATATGTTGCCACGCATTATTAGTTATCCCTCTCAAAGTAGGTAATTCATTCTTCTGTAAGCACTGAGAAGCTACTAGATAATCATGCAACTCATCATAACTACAAAGCCAGTCTATGGCAGAATGTACACTTGGGCCCTGGCTAGCTAGCCACAGACACCTGTGCTAACCACTGCACAACACTGCCACTTCCTCTGACTTTCTCTTCCTGTCACAGTCAGGTTCTCACTCTCTTGGAACTGCTCCCTGAGGACCATTTGTGAAAGCTTTATCCCTCCTATCTCCTTCTCATGAACATGATTACCTAGCCCTCACCCGGGTCCACAGATGTCAACCATCACAGTCCCTGTTGCCTCTCTGAATCCCTTTCCTGGTCAGGTTGGCTCTGGATTTTCCTATTTGTTCTTTCTACCCTGTCTTCGGCTGGCAGCCTCTCCCAGTGATGAAAACCATCAGACCTATTTAGAAGACTCCTTTTGTTAATTCAAAAACAGTATTTTCAAGTTCTCCTCTTGTGGTCCTGAAACATGGTAGCTCTCCTGAGACTCAGCCGCGTGCCAGCTATGTGTGGCCCGGTGCAGGTCATGCAGCCAAATGCTCTGTGACAGCCTTGAAGTTTCTGAAGAGAAGCACACAAAGCATCAACTGTAGGATGGCTCACATTCAAGGAAGACAGCACCTTCTAAACCATCCTCATTAGGGCAGCAGGTGAGGTGCAGGAGCTCACATCACCATATGGAGTTCTGCAGCATAACACACAGACACAGTCTGTAAGTCATAAAGCAGTGAGCAGATGACCAACCACAGGCATGCAAACAAGGGAAGTCTTCCCGTGCAGGCTAGTCAGCCCTTGCTGCTTCTCAAATTCCTTGCTCAACTGCTGCTATTTTACTGTCTGGGTCCTCCCTTTAATCCGTATTTATATTCACTGCGGGAGGATGGTTTGCGTTCTCTTCCAGCTTAAGCAAATTACTTGAAACAGTTTCCTGGCAAACATTCAGATAACACCCAAGGGATTCACTCCACTGTGTTGTGAAAAGCCGAACTGTGATGAGGTAATTGTTATTTATTAAGTTGGGGAAAGGTACTATCTGCTTGGTTTTATTTTTTTATTTTTTTTTTTAACTAAAGGCCTTAATTCTCGTCTTCTGGTTCAGGGAACCCAACAACCCACTCTTTTTTGAGACACAGACAAGAACAGAATCCTTTGCTCATTATCCAAAATATTTCAAAAAACGGCCAGCCCTTTGCTTCCCAGCAGCATCTTTTATCTGCCCCTGAAAGACTCACAGATGTGCTGGTTTCAGCTGGGGTAGAGAAGGCACTGTATTCAAAGGCACTGTATTCAAACTTTATCCAAACTTTATTGCTGCCATGCCTTTCCAATATTTGCTATGTTTCCGTTAACCCAAGGAATGGATCTTTTAACTTCCCCTTAGTGCATTTAATAACGTTAACAAATAGAAACTACACTAGCCAACATGGCTGCCGATCCTATTTTTTCATCATGCCTCTAGAAACCATGGGCAGAGGAGGTTCACAGGTGACTTTCCTACATAGTCACACTAAAATTAAAGGCTACGTCTGAAGTCTAGTGAGGTCATCACACAGTTGAGAGGAGACAGAAAGACTTATTCTTCTAAAACCACGTTCTCAGTAGTACGCATGCATTCACGGTAAAAACTTAGTGACTGAGCCAGACTTGATGGTGCATGCCTGTAATCTCATTTCCCAGGAGGCTGAGACAGGAGAGTCGTGTATTGTAGGGTTTCCTGGCCTATATAACAAGACTCTATTTAAAGAAAGGAAAAAAACAAGAACTAGAGATGTAGCCTAGGGTGAGCTATCTGCCTACATGTGCTAAGCCTTAGAACTGAAGAAAACACAAAACAAAAAACAAAGCAAAGCCTGTGGCCCTCGGAAAGATGCTGTGTGAAGAAACCAACCTTAGGGACTTGGGTAAAGCACATCCAGAGGAGAAAATGGCTCATGCAGGGTTCTGAAGCTCTGGACTTGAAGGAGGGTTTGTTCTTGGTAGTGAACTTGAGAAAATCCATCAAATTCTACTATATATCAAATATAATTGATGAACGCAAAAACGATTGAGCTGCCTGCTCCTGCAGCAAAGATTTCATTGCTAATTTCAACTCCCAGCTACCTCAAAACAAAGAATGAGAACATCTTAGAATGAGCTACAAACCCTTCTGAGATACAGCAGAGGATGAGCCTAAGAGCCTAAAGTGTTTCTGGATGCCCCATTGTTCTGCTAGTATGTGTTAGTATCCATGGGGAAAGCCTAGCTTCTGTGACTGTAAGACTGAGGGTTGCAACCTGTAAAGCCTGTTAGGTGGCCACTTTGCGACCTCTTCCTTGGGCTCTAGGGTCACTATTTGTATGTTTCCTCTAAGACATCTGACCTTTTATAAACTGGCTTGATAAATAAGCATGGAAAGGGTCCAACCACTACTCTAGCTAACAAAAAATCTATTATTTCCACTTATGCCAAGAGTATCTAGTTACAAATTATAAAACCCCTTTCTTGCTGGCAAAATAGAAAATTGAAAAACATAGACCCTTTATGACCAAAGCAATAAAGCATAACCAAAGGCATACAAAAGCTTATGAACTACAGAAACAGCACATTCTTCTAATAAAAATATTTGGTTTTGTACAAAAAGTCTGAATAAATTTATATAGCTAATGAGATGCTCTTCAAATTTTCAAAACAATTTGAAGGGAGCTTGACAAAACAGTTCTAGACTTCTGAATGCATGAGACAATAAACTTAAAATGTCTTCAAGAGATATTTCAAAAGAAAAATAATTCAGGGAACTACTCTAACCAGAATAAGAATACAACAGCAATTGCTCAGAAATGAAAGAAGACAAATAGAACCGCAGAACAAATGTCCATCTAGGGCATCCGGCCTCATGAACTAAACTACTGAACTCTTGGACCATCCTTTGCAGACAGGGACTTTTGGACTAGCTGGACCACAGAATGTGAGCCATTCTAATAAACTCCCTTTATATATATATATAAAATACATTCATATTATATATTCATTCTACTATATCCATAATCATGCATAATATGAATATATATTCACTCTATCAGTTATGTTCCTCTAGAGAACCTTGACTAATACAATGAGATTTCCTATTTGGTTCATTTTAGCTTGGTTCCATATTTGGCTTTTTGAAATGAGATCTAATATAGTTCCTGCTGACCTTGAACTCCATAGGTAGCTGAGGATGACCTTGAACTCCTGGTTCTCCTGACTCTTTATCCCAAGTGCTACTACTACAACCTTAAGAAAGCATAGCTGGATCAGAGACAGGCTTTCATCTGGAAGGGAAAAAAATTCAACTCTCACAAATGCTATTACTATAGCTAGCTGACAACTCTATCAAGGATAATGTGGTTGGGGATAGGACCTACACTTGACTCCCAGAGCTCACACAAACATTCAGATGAGCCAGTACATGTTTGCAGTCCCAGTGCCAAGGACTCTAAGACAGGAGAATCCCTCATGCTCACTGGCCAGACAGCCTAGACTATCTGTGAGCCTCAGGCTAATGAAAGAGAACCCCTGTCTCAAAGGAAATGAAAGGTGTTCCTAAGAATGACACCTGAGACTGGCCTGTGGCCTCTCCACCATACATAACGTGCACCCCATGCATATGCAAGCACACATTCAAATAACACACACAAGATAGGTAAAGCTCCACTCCAAAGCTTATACTTAAGTCAATTTATATGGACT
Source organism: Mus minutoides (assembly GCA_902729485.2). Lineage (NCBI taxonomy): Eukaryota > Metazoa > Chordata > Mammalia > Rodentia > Muridae > Mus > Mus minutoides. Next base: position 507,262 of record LR753346.1, on the reverse strand, counting down.
ATTATTTACATGAAACCATAAAATGTATGCAGAAAATTAAGTTTTCTAATTGGAGATGGGAAAGACTGATTATAAAGCAAACAAAAAATCTGAAACAGAATGAAAAATGAAATTCACTACAAAATGTTAGACTGGGAAATATTGCTAACAAAAATCCTTTAAATATTGGATAAACAAGTTGTCCTGGTTAATTGTTTATCAACTTGATAGAATAACTAGAGTCACCTAGGATGAGAGAATCTCAATTTAGAAAATGCCCCCACCAGATTGAACTGTGGCCAAGCCTGTAGTCCATTCTTTGATTGATCATTGTTTTATGAGGAATGGCCCAGATCACTATGGATGGTGCCACCCCCCAGGCAGGCTGAGCAAGCCATGAGGACCCAGTAAGCAGAACTCCTTCATAGCCTCTTCTTCAATGCCTGCCTCCAGGTTCCTGCCTTGCTTGAGTTCCTGCTCTGACTTCCATCAATGAGGGACTGTGATGAGACACTCTGAGCTGAAATAAAAACTGTTATTCTCTCAAGTTTCGTTTGGTCATAATGTTTTATCATAGCAATACAAACCCTTACTAAGACATGGATTGTTTAAATTTTAAAGATAGATATCCAAATAATTGATTGATAGATAGATAGATAGATAGATAGATAGATAGATAATAGATAGATAGATAGATAGATAGATAGATAGATAGATAGATTTGAAGTTAACATCCCAAATGTTGAAAAACTCAACAAAATCACCCAAACAGAAAAAAATACCAAAAGTAATAAGTAGACAATTTGCCAAAACATTATGAAGAGTTCAAGCAATCAGAAAAGACATGATAACATGTACCTTCTCAATAGTAACGGAATGTCATTTTAAGAATGAGACACCAGCTTTACTACTAAGTTTAGAAATATTTTTAAACCCATCAAAACAATCTTGGAGTCTGGAGCACTAATAACTCATTTGCTCTTTATAGTGATATAAATGGTCACAAATATTCAGAATGTCTTTTGAACGTATATATAAAAATCCCTCAGAAAACATAAAGAACCTTTAAGCCCACAACTGGCGTGCTACTCATCCTAACAAAATAATTAACACTAGCCAGCTGAAAAGTTAAAATGATGTTCATTTCATTAGTTCCTATCTTCAAAACTAGACTAAATTATAAATTTAACCACCCGTGGTGAATATCACTGTATCTTAGTCATCCAGAGCAATGTATCTTGACAGAAAGATGTATCTATAGTCATCTAAATGTACACATTTGTCCGGAAACATTCACTGAGGATTTTAATATTTTAAATGCTATTTAAAATAACTATAAATACAAATAAAAGAAAAGCTTAAACACAAAATTGTTTGGAGTCACTTTTAGGTTATTTCCTTTTTTTCTTAACATGTACTCTATTACCTTTACTTATTTGTGTGTATGTTCATGTGTGGGGTCACATGTGACACACCATGCATGTGAAAATCAGAAGACACCTTGGGGGAGTCAGTTCTCTCCTTCTTCCATGTGAATGCCTGGGAATGAACTCAGGTCATTGGGCCAACTGATGCACTGTAATGAACTTGCTTGATTGTATTATGATCATATATGTGGTCATCATGTTCATGTATGCACGTCAGATGCATGTGCAGAAGGAAGCCAGTGGTTGATATAGGTTGTCTTCCTTGGTTGCTTTCTACCTTATTTGTGGAGACAGTAGTTTTTGTTTTGTTCTCTTAGTTTTTTAAGACAGAGTTTCTCTGTGTAACAGCCCTGACTATTCTGGAACTTGCTTTGTAGACCAGGCTAACCTCAAATTTAAAGAGATCCATCTGCCTCTGCGTGCTCAGTGCTGGGATTAGAGATGTGTACCTCCATGTCCAGCTTGAGACAATGGTTTTCACTGAGGCTGGAGTTCACCAATGAGTTGAGCCGGCTAGCCATGGAACCCTAGAGATCTGCATGTCTTTGCCTCCACATCCACGACTGCATGCTATCACACATCCAAGACTGCATGCTATCACACATCCGTGACTGTATGCTATCACACACACATGGGTGCTATGAATCTGAACTCAGGACCAAATGTTTACATGTTCAACACTTTACCAACTGTTCTCAGACTTTTAAGGTCTATTATGAATATGGAAAGGTCTTTTGTTATTTTTTCCTCATTATCACCAATGCCCGTTTGATACATTGTATCTCATTCCTAAATGTTATCAGTCAACTTCTATAGTCATGGAATTTTCCTTGTCTTTGGGGTTTCTAAGTCTATTTAAGTGCTATATTCCTATAATCCTATCACTCAGAAACCTGAGGCAGGAATATGGTGAATTTCCAGCCAGCCTTAACTACAGAACAAGACAATGTCCTCACACCTCTCTCTTTCTCTTTCTCTTTCTCTTTCTCTTTCTCTTTCTCTTTCTCTTTCTCTCCCTCTTTCTCTCCCTCTCTCTCTCCCATATGTGTGTCTCTGTCTCTCTGTCTCTGTCTCTCTCTGTCTCTGTCTCTCTCTGTGTCTCTCTGTCTCTGTCTCTGTCTCTCTCTCTGTCTCTCTCTCTCTCTCTCTCTCTCTCTCTCTCTCTCTCTCTCTCTCTCACACACACACACACACACACACACACACACATACCACCTAGGAAAAACTTAAAGTGGAATTGGATCTATCAGAAAAGCAGATATCAAAATTTTCTGTTCACTGAACTATTAAACAAAACACCATAGGAGGAAAGTCTGGGAAGTCCACTAAATTGACCCTAAAATCCAGCCTCGACCAAAGCTATACTGTTCCTTTCCTCTGCCAGCTCACTCCTGCCCTGCTGTTAAGTCAGAACCTTCCTGCATTCCCCTCCACCTCCACCTTCATGTCGTGAGAAACCATCTGTAGCATGTATTACTGGTTGTTAATATAAACATCTGAAGCAATAGAGACAGAACAGCTTCCCAAAGGGCCCATTCCATCTCTCCCTCCCAGTCAGGCCCTTCACTTTGTTGAACTCCATGTCTCCTCTTTTGATTTAAGCCTTTCTTTATCTGTCTTCTGATATCTTCCCATGGTCTTCACTAAGACACCGTCTGAAGCCAGGGAATAGCCATCTCCTTAAACTCATTCATCAACCCAAAAGAAGCTTCAGGTTTAAATGGAAGGAGTGGTTCCTGAACCATGCACACAGACCTGTTCCATTAGCACTTGCTACACAACATGTGTGAGCAGGACACTGTGAGAGCTCAGAGCTTGTAGTAGAGGCATACACAAATTACATGAGATGCTTCATAAAGCAAGTGTGGTGGGAGCAGGGTGTTTAGTGGGTGAAGGTGTCTGCTGCCAATCATGCCAGAGTTGAGAGTTCAAACACATGTAGAAAGGAGAAAACTGGCTCCAGCAGGTTGTCCTCTGACTTCCACATGAGAACTATGATGTGTGTACACTAGAATTTGGGCACATACACACAAAGTTAACAGAAAGTAGTCCATGGGTGGCATCTATCATGATTATCGTCATATTATTATATATGTAATTCTGATTTCCAAGCACATCACCCTGAACACTGCATAAAACAGCTCATTTTATATTATGAAAATACTGTGGTAATATTTACTTACATATGTTTATAGCAATATTCATGCAATCCTAATTAAAATTTAAGAATAAAATTTTGGAAAAGGAAGAAAGGAAACAAAGGCTTTTTTCTTTTTTTATTTTTTTCCCTTGTTCAGTCAACCCCGCTCACTCCGGCCAGCCCCGCTCACTCCGGCCAGCCCCGCTCGCTCCAGTCGGCCCCACTCACTCCGATCAGCTCCGCTTGCTCCAGCTGGCCCCGCTCGCTCCGGCCATCCCTGCTCGCTCTGGCCAGCCTCGCTCACTCCAGTTGGTCTGTAGCTGACTTCAGACGCACCAGAGGAGGGCATCAGATCTCATTATGGGTGGTTGTAAGCCACCATGTGGTTGCTGGGATTTGAACTCATCACCTTCGGAAGAGCAGTCAGGTGCTCTTACCCGCTGAGCCATCTCATCAGCCCAACTGTCTTAGTCAGGGTTTCTATTCCTGCACAAACATCATGACCAAGAAGCAAGTTGGGGAGGAAAGGGTTTATTCGGCTTACACTTCCATACTGCTGTTCATCACTAAAGGAAGTCAGGACTGGAACTCAAGCAGGAGCTGATGCAGAAACCGTGGAGA